>CM053561.1:62550373-62630955 GCA_028646485.1 Cryptoprocta ferox | reverse complement strand
TGATGGTCTTGGTGGAGGTCACTTGTGGGGAAGAGCACTGGGTGTTATATGGAAACCAATCTGACAATAAACTATAAAGTTTAAAAAAAAAAGACTGAATTGGACCCACATATAAAAGAATGTATACCATACATAAAAATTAATACAAAATGGATTAAAGACTTAAAGGTAATGTCTGAATCTCTAAGGCTCCTGGAAGAAAACAGAAGACCTTTATGACTTTGATTTTAGCAATGATTTCTTGGATATGACCCCAAAAACACAGGTAAAAAAAATCTAAAATAAATAAGAAACTGAAAAGCTTCTACAAAGCAAAGAGAAAACAATTAACAAAATGAAAAGGTGACCTATGGAATGAGCTAAAATAAACCACATATCTGAAAAAGGGTTAATATCCAAAATATATAAGGAACTACTATAACTCAATATCAAAAACCCAAATAATCCAATAAAAATGGGCAAAGAAATGGAATAGATATTTCTCTAAAGAAGACATACAAATGGTGAACAGTTTTATGAAAACTGTTATGCTCACCAGGGCAATGCAAATCAAAACCACAGTATCACCTCATACCTGTTAAAACGGCTATTATAAAAAAGACAGGAGACAACAAATGCTGGTGAGGATGTTGAGAAAAGGGAACATGTATGCACTGTTGGTGGGAATGAAAATTGGTGTGGACACTATGAAAAGCAGCATGGAAGTTGTTATTTATTTATTAAACTTTAAAAAATGATTTTATTCATTTTCAAGAGACAGAGAGATACAGAGCACTAGCAGGGGAGGGGCAGAGACGGAGACACAGAATCTGAAGCAGGATCCAGGCTCTGAGCTATCAGCACAGAGTCTGACTCGGGGCTCAAACCCATGAACTGTGAGATCATGACCTGAGCCAAAGTTGGATGCTTAACTGACTGACCCACCCAGGCACCCCTCATTTCTGGATATTTAGCCAGAGGAATTGAAATTAGGATTTGGAAGAGATATCTGCACTTGCATATTTACTACAGCATTATTCACAGTAGCCAAGATTTGGAAACAACCTAAATGTCCATCAGGGATGACTGGATAAACAAATATGGTATATACACATACAATGAAATGTTATTCAGCCACAAAAAGAAGGAAATCCTGCCATTAGCAATGATATGGATGAAGGAGGAAGATATGCTAAGTGAAACAAGCCATGCACACAAGAAAAAAATGGTACATGATAGCATTTATATGAGGAATCTGAAATTGTCACACTCATTGCGGCAGAGAATAGAGTAGTGGTTGTCAGGGGCTCCGGGGAGGTGAAAATGATGAAGTATTAATTAAATAGTACAAAGTTTCTGTTGTGCAGGATGAATAAATCCAAGAGATCTACAGTATAGCACAGCAACTGTGGTTAGCAATAGTGTATTGTATACTTAAACATTTGCTAAGAGGATAGTTTTCATGTTAAGCATTATTTTCACAAAAATAATAAAATAGAGAGTGGAAGTTAAAAAACAAAATAAGTCACAAATATCAGCTGTTTAAATTGTGAAAGTTGAAAAATTCTTGAGTTTGTTTAACATAGAAGACTGTGGATATGAACACTGATTAGTGTACAGAGTTGTTGAATCGTTATATTATGCACCTGAAACTAACACTGTGTGCTAATTATACTTCAATAAATAAAGAAAAAAAGAAAATTATATAATCTTTTCCAGCTTTTTTTTTGTTATGGTTTCAATATAACTGGCCCCAAAGATATGACTGACCTAAAAATAAATAAAGACAAATCAATTTATGAAGTTGTATGTATAGTTTTTAAGAACATGGGCTCTGGAATCAGACTAGATGGGACCAAACATAGGTTCTGCTGCTTAATGGATGGCTATGTGACTTTTGGGAGGTTATTGAACCTCTCTGAGCCTCTGTTTTCTTTCTTTTTTTTCTTTCTTTCTTTTTTTAAAAAATATTTTAATGTTTATTTATTTGTGAGAGAGAAAGTCAGAGCATGAGTGAGAGAAGGGCAGAGAAAGAGGGAGACACAGAATTCAAAGCAGCTCCAGGCTCCAAGCCGTCAGCACAGAGCCAGACGTGGGGCTCAAACTCATGAGCCGTGAGATCATGACCTGAGCTGAAGTCGGACCCCTAACCGACTGAGCCACCCAGGCACCCCTGAGCCTCTGTTTTCTTACTCGTGTGGATAATCCTTGTATTTACCCTATAAGCAATTGATTAGATCAAAGGAGATAATGCTGATAAAAAGTTTTAGTACAAAACCTGGCACATCTTAAGACTCAACAAATATTGTCAAGAAGTGGTGGTAATAGTAGAAGTTATTATATATTTATGATACACAATATATCATTAATCCCACTCTCCTCTATTCTCTCTGATGTACCTTAAGATATCCATGATACCGAATAAAGAATATTCTGCCTATGTTATATTTCCAAAATTCAATATTCAGTGCTGGCCTGAGTCTTGCTTACCAGACATTATAGATATGTGTATGTGTATATGGATGTGCATGTAGCTATTCTCCAATACACTTGCATGTTTGTGTTAAGTGTTCAGCAGCTCCACTCATGAACATTTATGGACAGATCATCCCCCATTTGGGACTCTCCCTCCCAGGTCTCTGTTACCATCTCTATTTCTCTTTCCAATATTTGTTCTGTTCCTCCCATTCAGTCTGATTTGGTCCTTTGTTCCAGTAACATAAAATACTTCTCAGGTTTTATTTTACTTTAAAAATAAAATTTACTCTTGGGGTGCCTGGGTGGCTCAGTTGGTTAAGCATCTGACTTCGGCTTAGGTCATGATCTCGTGGTTTGTTAAGTTCGAGCCCTGCATCAGGCTCTGTGCTGACAGCTCAAAGCCTGGAGCCTGCTTTGGATCTCTGTCTCCCTTTCTTTCTCTGCCCCTTCTCCGCTCATGCTCTGTCTCTCTTTCAAAAATAAGCATTACAAAACTAAAAAAAAAAATTTACTCCAAACCTGTCTCCCAGAGATATTAATTGTAGATGTTTGGTATATGTTCTTCCAAAGTATTTCATGTGTGTGTATGTGTGTGCATGTGCAATAATTTTGGGAGAAGGGGAAATAACAACTTCCTTCTTCTCTTCTGTTGTTATTGTATTTTTTTCCTGACCCCTGCTATGGAATTACTACATTTCTTTTAAAAAGAAAACAACATAAATATCCTTGAACATGATAGATAAATAATGGTACGTTTCTACTATGGAATGTAAAGCCACCATTAAAATTATTTACATGAATATTTCAAAGTATAGGAAAACAATCCCAATGTTACTTAGTGAAAAAAATCTACATAAAATTATGTAACCAGGATAAGCTTCTTCTTTTTGTTAAAAAGGTATTTATCTAAAGATGTATTTATCATTATATATCATTATATAGCTAAAGAACCAAACAGATATGTAAGTGGTCAGACAGAGAAGCAAGTCTGGCCAGCCATTTAGGAATGGAAACCTGAGAGATTGCCATCACAGGAAACAAAACAGGGAGTGTTTTACATAAGGAAGTGTCAAAATGTCAAATGCCACTAAGATCTGAGATGTCACATAAAATCAGGGTAAAGATTAATCCAGTGGTTTTGACAACAAGATAATAAGACTGACTCTTTTATTAACCTATTTAAATTATTTAAATCATCCTTACTCTTTGTTTAAAATTATGACAGTCAGCCATCTCCTGAGAATTAGGGAACACTTTTTTTTTTCTTCTGAGTAGGAAGACTTTTCATGATACAGAGCCAAAGATTCCTGAGAGGTAGCTTCAAATAAGTACAACATGTTTATCAATTAATTCTACAACGGAGAAGTCTGGCAGTCACCAGGTACAGATTCACCTCTCCCATTATGGGGCTCGTGAATATCAAGTCTCCTGATACGGTGCACTGAGAAGAACATGGGATCACTTCTGTGGGATTCCTTGTAAAATGCAAAAATCATGATGGACCGTAGAAAAGTTTAACACAAAGAACATTCTATAATTTATTAGCATGTACTCTTTAAAATTTTTTTTCATGTTTATTTTGAGAGAGAGAGAGAGAGAGAGGACAGGGGAGGGGCAGAGAGAGAGGGAGAGAGAGAATCCCAAGCAGGCTCTGTGCTGTCAGTGCAGAGCCTAAAGCGGGGCTCAATGCAGAACTTGATAACATGAACCATGAGATCATAACCTGAGCTGAGATCAGGAGTCAGTTGCTCAACTGACTGAATCACTCAGGCACCACAAAATTTTGACTATCTTTCTCTGAAAACAGATCCTATAGATTCCACTACTGCTAAACTGGGTGACGTTGGTTTACCTACCATAAACATGTAATTTGGGAAAAGTGGGCTCTTTTATTTATTTTTATTTTTAATGTTTATTTACTTTTAAAAAAAGAGCATGTGTATGTGTAAGCGGGGGAGGGGGGGGATAGAAGATTTGAAACAGGCTCTGCGCTGACAGCAGAGAACCCGAAGCAAGGCTTGAACTCACAAATCGTGAGATTACGATCTGACCCAAAGTTGGATGCTTAACTGACTGAGCCACCCAGGTACCCCAAAAGTGGGCTATTTTAAAAAGCTTGGATTATTATTTAATCATGTGAATTTGGATTTGGAGAGGACTTTTTCTCTTTATTTGTACATTGGGGAGAGAAATTTCTTTGAGAAATAATATAAGTCCATAAGAAAAAATAAAACAATAAAATGTGATTATTATTAACAATGATAATAGCTACTCTTCACTTGCTTAATATAAACTAGGCACTATACTAAGTACTTTGCAGAAGTTATCTTATTTAGCTCTCAAAATTCTATTGGTTATTATGTCCTCAGATTTATATATGAAGATTATAGATGCAGAGTGGTTAAGTGATTAAATGATTTGCTCAAAATCACAAACCTATTAAGGTGACAAAGCTGAGATGGACTCCTCCAGCTCTTTTTGTTGCATTTGAATTAGGGAAAGCCATGGAATAGACACCACATTCCGTCCCCTAAGAATCAACATCGTTGAATGTCTCTCTGTATCTCCTAATGTGTGCAAGTCATAAATATCCAAGTTCTGATGGTAGCCCAAAGAATGAACAAACAAACAATAATCTTTTCCTTCTATTAAACTTGTCTGGCTGCACTCACCCTTCGTTTTCTATCAACTCTCTGCTTAAGGAATTTATATAGATATTTCAGACTATATTCCATTACCAAGAAAGATTCTAATGGCTCAGCTGGTGCTGGGTAGTAAGAAACACAGAGAGAACAAAAGGTAAAGTTTATAAACACACTGATGTTTCCGGATGGCAAAACCACAACATGACAATTATGGGTCTTATGTTGAATTTCATCTCATGTTGAATTTTATCCTTATATAGAGGAAAGAGGAAGAGGCAACCTAGAAGTCAAGAACAGAACCCCAAGAAAGATGGCAATTTCAGCCATTTGGGCAGCACCTTCTGCCTCCTAATTCATGCCAAAGAATCTGTCCATAGCCCCATACCGACAACCCTCAAGGAGGCTGCCAAACTAAGGAAAGCTAAGGCTGCTGAATGGCCCAATAGAATAATGGCAAATAGACTAATGAAGCTTTAGAATGTTTTCTTGATTTTTTGCTGAGTGAGCCAATAGAGACTTACTTTGCCATCGTGGCAATTTTGCAGCTGTAATGTGGATATCTTCACAGTAGCATCCCTAGAACTCTCTTTGTACTTTTTGGGCACCTTTGCAGTGGGGTATGTCAAGGGAGAAAAGGGGCTCAGATGTCAGTCCCAGGAATGATTTATGCTTAAAAGTTTAATTTCCAATGATATGTTTCTCCAATATAAATCATCCTGTTCCAGTGAGAGAACTAGTTATATATCCTTTTCAAATATGTTTTCCCAACTAATGATCCTACGTGGCTTAAAATTATACTGACAGAAAAACAACTGCAGTGGCTTTTAAACTAATGATACAATCCATGGATAATTTCCTCTAAATAGCTCAGAGATGTGAATGAATGAATCATATATCATTGCAGGAAGCAATTTCCCTCAATGGATTCTACCTGATGGAATCGCAATGCATTTCAGATCGGGTAAAAGCTTTCCATCGAAATAAGATTCTGAAACTGACTCCAGAGCAAAACCTAAACCCTGAGGGGAGACAGCTGTGAATATATTTAGAACTTTCCCCTTTCTGGGAGCTCTTGTGTTACAAATGTCTCTCATCTGTGCACAGCAACTTACATTGTGAAGGAATCTAATGACATAGGTGGCTTTCAACATTTCTTCCCAAGTCTCTTTCCCCTTAATGTGGGTTCCTTTTTTAATGGGTCACCATTTTGCAATGTCATAACCACATTGTTCCAGAGGTTTCTTTCTTTTGATCTATACTATATCTCAGATGCACGTGTTCATTGGGAAACTAAGGCACCTTAACAAACCAAATGGCAGCTTCTGGGATGTTGTAATAGGATATAAAGAGATGCATCCTAGGGCGAGACAGATGTAAAAATAATATAATATCTTTTGCTTTTTGCTGTTAGCTCTATCATGCCAATATTCTGGTGTGTGTATGTGCGTGCGTGTGTGTGTGTGTGTGTGTGTGTGTGTAAGAGAGAGAGAGAGAGAGAGAGAGAGAGAGAGAGAGAGAAAGATACATACTTTCTCCCAATCTGGGGGTAGATCTTAAGTAGTCAATCCTATGTATCTTTGTTTGCCAAAGTGTTACCTTTGCTTGTCTTGTCTCTACGTCTTTTCTGGGAGAGGAATAATCAAACAATTTGGAACTCAAGGAATATAAGTGAATTACAGAAAAGCAAGCTTACATTGGCTCAGATTCCAGTATATAAGTCTTCTAATGCTCCTTTACATTGTTGCTGCAAAATCATATCTGATCTTATGCTCCTGCCATCATGATGGTTACATTGTCTCTTCAAAGAGACCATGGCTGCCTTATGGACAGAGAGGGTGCTTTAGTGTCACCACTGCCCCTTACACAGGGTTGGTTATGCTCCTAGCTGATGTTTGATGCATTGCAGAATAACTTTGTTCAATATAGACTTGGGACAGGTGGAAGGAGTTTTTATGTGACATAGTTCCTTTTAACCACCTGACTCACAGGTTCTGGAGGGCATTTGGAGCACATAATAGACTTGGCCTATAGTATGGAATTAGAGCTTAGGGTGAGAAATCATAATATCTGAGCTCTGGTCCTTTCTCTGACACTTAACTAGTTAAAGATCTTAAATGACTTCACCAACTGAATGGGGAATAAACCTGTTCCAATGCCCCACTAGGCTGCTGTGAGGATGCAAGAGATGAGGAATGCCAATACTGTATAGTGTCACACAAATGCCTAAGCATTGTTATGGACACTATGCTGTGGTGCTCTCTGGGACTTTGGAATAACGTTAGTGATAATTACATGGTGCAGGAAAGAAAAGAAGAGACACAGCAAAGGTAGGAGTCAGTAAAAAAGATTGATGGGCACCTGCTGTCCTATAAATTTATAAGGAGATTAAAAAACAGGGTTTGAAATAACCAGCATCCTTCCACAAACACTTGTTTAACAATTGCTATATTCCAGGCACTTTCACACATTGTATTAATCATGATAATAATGATAAAAGCCACCATTTATTAAAAGCTTATTATGTTCCAGGCCCCACAGCAAGACATGTAATAGGTGTAGTCATCACTGAGTGGAGTTGATATTATTATTCCTATTTTACAAATGATGAAATTAGGACTTAAAGAAGTTCAGAATCTGTCCTAAGCCTATCCAGCTAATGAGGGACAGAAAGACTAAAGTCATGAAGGCATGGAATCTGGGATCAGCACCTGCCTCTGTTACATCCTGGCTGCCTCTCTCATCTGGTGGCATTATGTTCTATGCCACCAGGCTCATCCCCATGTTAAACTGGTTCTATACAGCATGTGGCTGGTGGTGCTGCTGCTGTGTCAGATCAGAACAGGGTGAGACTCTACAGCCAGTTCTCTGGAAGGTGCATGGCCTCTTCCTTGGCTAACTCCCGGTAAGACTGTTAAGTGCAAGATCAACACCACATTTCACCCAATCCCAGAAGACTGTAAATAACAGATGGTGAGGTAACTGCATCCAGAGAACCAAGATAAATGAAGATGACACAGGCAGATCTTAGCAATCCAGATAGGAGGATCTGAAGTCCAGGGATCAGTGTATTTGGAAAACAAGCACTGTCCAGTCACCAGGGGGCACCCAAGTGAAACCTGGGGCCATGTTGAGAGGCTGCTGAACCAGCCCTATGATTACTGTCTGCTGGGTAGAATGACCTGCTCTTACAGCCAGTGAGAGGAAAGTAGGTGACCCCATTCCATGACTGGCACAAAGCTGGGCCCCCAACAAGCCCTTACATGGAGAAGAACTTGGACCAGATATGCATTTGGCAGATATTTCTAAGACTGCATGGGTGTTTCTTAGACTCCATAGAGTTGTATACTCCAGGGTAAATCAGATTTATGGACCAGGGCTCATGCCTAAAGGAATCAATGGAAAGATAAATGAATGACCTCCTTCCAAGGTGAGTGATGAGATACCAGACCTTTCATGGTGACACAAAGCCTGCCCACAGACACATGGCCCATGCCTGAGGAAGAGCAATCCTAGATCTCCCTTTCCCCTAAAGTTAAAAACAAACAAACTAATCCAAATTGCACCCCGGTGCTTCATTCCACTGTATATGTCAAAGGAAGTGAAAGCCTTTGCTCTTTTATTCTGAGCTTGACATGCTTCATGGTTCTTGCATCTACTGCTCTGATTTCTTTGCAGCACAGACACCACCCTTGACAGAGGGTAGTCATGATCTTTATAAAGTATTTTCCTTTTAATTTTTTTAAATTTTTTTATTTTTTAGAGAGAGAGAGAGAGTGAGAGCAGGGGAGAGGGGCAGAGGAAGAGAGAGTGAATCTTAAGCAAGAGCCATGCTCAGTGTAGAGCCTGATGTGGGGCTCAGTCCCACGCCTGGGATCACACTTGAGCTGAAATCAAGAGTTGGATGCTGAAGCCACTGAGCCCCCCAGATGCCCCTATAAAGTATTTCTAAACAAGGGGACCTTTTGGCTAATTAATCCTGCATGTAGCAGGCAGCTACACCTCACTTCTTATCCTACTCAGAGGGCAAAGTCACAATCCTCATTTTTCCTGGCCCTTGGTTGCCCGTGAATGAAAAATCAGCTTATTTCAGAATTATCCCTAAACTTTGAGGCCAAATGGGAGTTTAAGTGAGACCCACTGGCTTTATGAGTTATTGCCAATGATTTAGCACTGTAATATTCATTGATGGAAGATCACAAGCTCTGTGCTGGGGGGGATAAAGAGAGCCAGGTTCTCATCCCAGCCCTTCTACAAACTGTTTAACCTGTTTGGATCTCAGTGTACTCATCTGCACCATGTGAGGGCTAGCTTTAATCCTCCTGTAATAGGCTGTGAGGCTATAAAGCATAAATGAGCACTGCTGTGCATATCATTAAAGCGTTTAGAATCATGGATGTGGATAGCATTAGTGAAGTTTAGCTACCATCTTTTTTTGGTTGTTGTTCCAGATGCCTAATAGGTATTTAATGTAAAAGTAATATTATTTCTACCATAAACTACTCCTGGGCTTTCTGTATACCACTGAAAGATAATGGTCATCTTTGGAATTATGACTCAAATATAATATGTTTATGTATCATTCCCTTTTTAGTTTACTACTCATTGTTATTATTGGTATCATACAGGCTGTAAAAACAGTTGTAAGTGACTCACTCCCTTGGGTATGATGGAATACTGCCCCATCCTCCCCCTGTTCAGTTTCTGCTATCATGCCATGACCAGGAACACCCCCAACCCAGACCCTCGCAACTACTTATCATAAGGACAACCAAGCCCTCCCATAATGCATCCTTTGGTACTTTAGTGAGAGAGAGCACAGGCTCTAGTCTCAACCAATATGTTCTGATATAAAGTGCTCTGGGGGAAAAATAGCTCTGAAATGTTCTTCAAACACAAGGCATTAGAATGACTGATGAATATAGCCCCTATCATGGTTATGCCTCCATGGGAAAAATTGTGACACTTATATTGAAAAAGAAGCACAAGACAGCATGAAATCACCCTTTGTGCAGAATTTCACCCATTGTAAAAAGCGTTTGAAACAGCCCAGACCTGAGTGCAAGCACTTGTCAGGATAATGGATTGTACTGTATCCTGGGAAGAAGAGCCAGGAGTCCAATGTGGGATTTATGTCCTGTGCTCCTGTGAGCTGGGTTTGCTTCACTCCCATGATCCCCCTCGTCTTAAGCCACATGCCTGGGAGACAGGCTCTGTGTGTACTTTAGTCCCAAAATATGTCTTCCTCTTAGACACAGATTCCTTCATTGTTAAATGCTTACAGTGTTGTCTAAGTTTCTCTGTGTGTCTCTTCACCTAGGTGACTAGACTGTACACCTTTGAGGTCACTGACTGTCCATTCTGTATTTCTCACTTCCCTCTTTGGCTCAAGAAGGATGCGTGAAGGGTGCCAAAGTAGACACTCATAAATACATACCGAATGAATGAATGAATGAACAAACATACAGATGGGTGGATGTGCCAGTGAATCCTACTCTTATTTTATTGGTTAAATTTAAAAAATGTTTGTGAAATATTGAATATACAAAAAGGTATAAAGACAAATATGATGAATAACTGTGGACCCAGCACTCCGACTCACACTATGAATGCCTCATGCCTCTCCCTGTTCATATTCCCCTTTCTCCTTCTCAGGAGGTTACTGAACTTCCATCTTTACTCTTTGTATCTCTACTACATTTGTATGGATCCCTAAGAAAAACTACATTATTTTTTGTCTGTTTTAAAAATTTTTAAAATATCGTATTTATATCCTTCATAAACTTGCATTTATAATAGAAATATGTTTGTTGGTGTATATGTATGCATTTGTATGCATGTTGATACACATCATTCTTTTTTTAAATGTTTATTTATTTTGAGAGAGAGAGAACATGAGCAGAAAGATAGGAGAAAGAGAATCCAGAGGCGCCTCGGTGGCTCGTTGGTTAAGCGACCGACTTCGGCTCAGGTCATGATCTCTCGGTTCATGTGTTTGAGCCCCACGTGGGGCTCTGAGCTGACAGCTCAGAGCCTGGAGCCTGCTTCAGATTCTGCTTCTCCTTCTCTCTCTGCCCCTCTCAGAGCCTGGAGCCTGCTTCAGATTCTGCTTCTCCTTCTCTCTCTGCCCCTCCCTGCTCACGCTCTGTCACTCTGTCTCTCAAAAATAAAAAAACATTAAAAAAAAAAAAGGAGAAAGAGAATCCCAAGCAGACTCTGCACTGACACGGGGCTTGATCTCACAAACCGGGAGATCATGACCTGAGGTGAAATCAAGAGTCCTATGTGTAACTGACTTGAGCCACCCAGGTGCCCCGGTACATGTCATTCATGTTCAGGCATCTTTGATGAACAGTATTGCATTGTGAGAATATGTTACAAAAATGTATCCATGCTCACGTTGGTGGAATCACAGTCTTACCCGTGTCTTCTTGGGCATCTGTGGATAGGATTCTGCAGTCCCCGAGGAACAGAATTGCTGGGTCACCACAGACGCATATTCTTAAATTTACCAGGATTGCTGGATAAGGATCCAAGCGATTGTACCCATTTATCCTTCCATGGATCTGCATTTATAAAACTTCAGTATTCCACTATTAATGCTTGCCTCCTTGGGTGTTGACTTCTACAAGAGGGTGTTTTCTGTGTCAAACTTACTTGAGGGCCTCTGAGATATGCCCATCCCTGTCAAAGGACTAGGGCTCTGCCCACAGGGGTCTGAGTAGGGTGCTCGTGTGCTGCCTCAGTGTCTAAAGCATTGGAGTTCTTTCCTCCTAACCTTCAACTGTCTACAGCCAACTTATTGCAAACACAGATTCCACCAAATAGAAGGTTGTCTTTAAAGGCAAAGAAAGAATTCCCTTCATCTAAATGTCACCTGTGTTAATAAGATGGATCCCTTTCATATGTTCCTGGTCTCCCTGTGTCTGACATCTGTGATATCCAATTATATTGTGTTGTGGGATCCTGGCACCATAGGGTGACAATGTTGCTGCTAGAATTCTGTGGTTTTGGTAACAATAGATTTCAGCTTAATGCCTCCTAACAACAATTTATTAAATACCGTAATGCTTCAGAATAGAGGGTATTAAATCAGACTCTGTCATATTCAGATCATATTTCAAAAGGGAAACGTGTTAGGTGAGCATGTAAATAAAGATTTGCTGCCTGAAGTATCCCATCTTGATTTGGAGTGGAGGTGTTTTTTTCTCCTTCTAATACTTACTTTTCCCTTCAAATGTGATGAAGATTCATAGGGGGCCTAAACACTTTAAAACACACTTTTCTATGTTTATACTTGGCCCTTTTTTTCAATTAGGATTTGAAGTGGCTAGTATATTTTCTGTTTCACTTGTTTCTAATGTAAACTTTCTCCTTAAAAAATAAAATACATATAGAAAGTGCACCAATAATAAGCCTACAAACTGATGGCATTTTGTAAAGTAAACACTTTCCTGTAATAGCAGTCAGATCAAGAAGCAGAACGTGACCAGTACATCACCCCCCGCCCCCACCGCTCTGTCTTTCAGGCATCCCTTCACTCCCAGGGTAATCACTATTTATTTATTTTTTCCCTCCATATGTGTATTCCCTAAACCAAACCACCACTTTTAAACATGTTCAACAAGAGCCAGAAAGATTAAATGAGTCACTCAAGGTCACACCAAGAGTTCATGAAGAACAAGGCCTGGAATTCCAGCCTCTTGGCCCCATCCAATGTCCACTCTGGAATGGTTTACTGTAACTGTTATTTTTCTTTCTTTTTTTAATCACTGAAATGAGGCAAGAAATACAGTGACCCACTGAATGATGCACTTTCTTTGTGCACTATGGAGTTTACCCACATTGGGTTCCCTTGTCCACTAGTATCTGTATATTTCTAAAACGTTATGCCTGTCACGTGGGGAGCCAAACTTATATTTGAACACATATGTAAGTTTCAGGATCTTATGAACAGAGGGTAAGATTTGAAGAACAATGCATGAAGTATTTACTACCCAGCACTCTTTTGATGGAAATAACCAATTAGGCAGCATATTCGCACTCTGTGCTCTCTCCCTGAGACAGAAATGAAAGGAAATAGTCAGGTTCACAGCAGTTATGAAACCCAACACTTAACAACTGTCTGGGTGTGCACTGGAATCTGATCACATTCTACACATACTACTTTTATTTATCTGGATTGAAAACACTTTCCTTGACAATGGTCCCTGGACATTAACTGAGTTTTCAGAGTAGCATGGTGTAGCAGAAAGAGCTTGAAATTGTGAATTAGATAGATCAGTCTTTTTCCCAGTTTTCCTGTGGAGGAGCAATATGGCCAAGTCACCTCCACTTGCTAAGCCTTGTTCTGTATCTGTAAAATGGGGAGAATAAAGTAACGTTTGTGATAATGTATGTGAATTATTTGGCACAGTGTCTGGCATGCAAAAAGCTCTCAATAGCTTACTAACCTTAGCCAGGGGTCAGCAATCTCCTTTTTAGCATCTGTCTCATTGATGACAATATTATTTGGTATTTTTTTAAGTTTATTTATTTTGATTTGTATTTCACTGATAATGAGTGATGCTGAGCATCGTTTCATGTGTCTGTTGGCCATCTGGGCATCTTCTTTGGAAAAGTGTCTATTCATGTCTTCTGTCCATTTCTTCATTGGGTTATGTGTTTTCTGGGTGTGGAGTATGGTGAGTTCTTTATCGATTTTGGATACTAGCCCTTTATCCAAAATGCCATTTGCAAATATCTTTTCCCATTCTGTTGGTTGCCCTTTAGTTTTGTTGATTGTTTCCTTTGAAGTGCAGAAGAAGCTTTTTATCTTGATGAAGTCCTAGTAGTTCATTTTTGCTCTTCATTCCCTTGCCTTTGGGGATGTGTTGAGTAGGAAATTGCTGCAGTTGAGGTCAAGGAGGCTGTTTGCTGGTTTCTTCTCTAGGAATTTGATGGTTTCCTGTCTCACATTCAGGTCCTTCATCCATTTTGAGTTTATTTTTGTGTATGGTGTAAGAAAGTGATCTAGTTTCATTCTTTTGCATGTTGCTGTCCAGTTCTCCAGCACCATCTGTTAAAGAGGCTATCTTTTTTCCATTGGATACTCTTTCCTGCTTTGTCAAAGATTAGTTGGCCATACATTTGTGGGTCCAATTCTGGGTTCTCTATTCTATTGGTCTGTGTGTCTAATTTTGTGCTAATATCATACTGTCTTGATGATTACAGCTTTGTAGTAGAAGCCAAAGTCTGGGATTATGATGCCTCCCATTTTGGTTTTCTTCTTCAATATTACTTTGGCTATTTGGGGGTCATTTGTGGTTCCATACAAAGCCACACTGAGATACCACCTCATGCCGGTCAGAGTGGCTAAAATGAACAAATCAGGAGACTATAGATGCTGCAAGGATCTGGAGAGATGGAAATCCTCTTACGTTGTTGGTGGGAACACAAACTGGTGCAGCCGCTCTGGAAAACAGTGTGGCGTTTCCTCAAAAAGTTAACAATAGGATTCCCCTATGCCCAGCAATAGCACTGCTAGGAATTTACCCAAGGAATACAGGAGTGCTGATGCATAGGGGCACATGTATCCCAATGTTTATTAGCAGCACTTTCAACAATAGCCAAATCATGGAAAGAGCCTAAATATTCACCAACTAATGAATGGATAAAGAAGATGTGGTTTATATATACAAAGGAATACTGCTTGGCAATAAGAAAGAATGAAATCTTGCTGTTTGCTGCAACATGGATGGAACTGGAGGGTATTATGCTAAGTGAAATAAGTCAGTCAGAGAAAGACAGATACCATATGTTTTCACTCATATGTGGATCTTGAGAAACTTAACAGAAGACCATGGGGGAGAGGAAGGGGGAAAATGTTACAGAAAGGGAGGGAGGCAAACCATAAGAGACTCTTGGATATAGAGACAAACTGAGGGTTGATGTAGGGTGGAGGAGAGGGGAAAGAGGGCGATGGGCATTGAGGAGGGCACTTGTTGGGATGAACACTGGGTGTTGTATGGAAACCAATTTGACAATAAATTATATTTTAAAATAGTATTTATTTTGAGAGAGAGAGAGAACAAACAAGTTGGGGAAGGGCAGAGAGAGAAGGAGAGAGAGAGTCCCAAGCAGGCTCTGTGCTGTCAGCAGGGAGCCCTATGCAGGGCTTGATCTCACAAATGATAAGATTGTGACCTAAGCCGAAATCAAGAGTCTGATGCTTAAGCAACTGAGCCACCCAGGTATCCCTATTTCAGTATTCGATAGATTATAATAGTTCTTTAAGAGTATATGGCAAGAACCCTTTCTCATACTCAAAAAAAGACGCAGCTGAAATTTCACATAAGAAAGATATGTCTGGCTATCTCTGGAAACATCCCTCTCTCCTCGTCTCAGGGATTACCAAATATCCTGTGGAGGGATTGAACTTCCTTAGCCCATGAGATTGAGAGGTTTAATTTAATTTTATACTGATCTCAAGGGTCAGGGGGCCCCCAGCCTCCATCTGTATAACTCAGGTAGGAAGATAATTATAATATAAAGTGTGAACCTTGACAAAGGGAGGGCAGGGTGCTAGGGTAGCACAGAGGAAGCTGACTAATATAATTTGGGGAGTGGGAGACTGGAGAGGGGTAATTGGGGGGCCTTTCCAGAAGAAATGATATTAATCTGAGACCTGAAGATAAGTAAGAGCTTCCTTTTTTGTGGTAATCCATGAATACACACACATGCATGCGCACACACATAATGCACATCAGTGAACACACACACACACACACACACACACACACACACACACATACAAATCCGCCCTGCAGAGGAAACCAGGGCCTCAGCCACAGAGGCTCATCATTCCTGCTTCCTTTCATAGTGACAAATTCTGCTTGATTTCTGTCAGGAAGGGCTTTCAGTCCAATTCATATTCTTTCCAATGCCTAGATAATTATTTGAGAGACAATTATTATACATGTTAAATAAATAATTTATTTTCTAGACAAATCTCAGACTTTTTTAAGTTGGTAATTTTAAGAAAGCAACTGGAATTAGGGAAATATTCTCACTGGTTAGCAATTCTTTTATGTAGGATATATAAAGTAGATTTTAAAAGAGGGAAATACAAAAGAGGTTACTAACAGTTTTATTGGGTGAAATGAAAGTTTCAAGTACTGTTGGAGCACAATAAAGAGACCTAATAGGAATTGGTTTTCTGTTCTTGCATGTCCATTTTAACAGGGGCGGATAATGAATTTCTGGGAAAAGTCTCATCTGGTTGGATTCTCACTAATACCCCCTGTGCAGGTTTAAGTTGGGCTTGGATGCATTTAGCAAAAAACAGGTGCCTCATATTCACATCAAAGTTTGAGAAGCACTGCACCAAACAGCTTTTGTCCCAGAATGACTTTGCTCGCGCCATTCCCATTAGTTGCACATGGCTTCCACCCACCCCTGCCTGTGAATATCTACATGCTCTATAACACAAAGGAAATGGGGAAGATTTTATGCCTCTACCCCCCCCATGATGAAACCTTCTTTGATCAACCATGTCTCTTCTGAAGCACATATTTGTGAACCATTTGGGCAGCACTGAGCAGAGGGTATCATCCTGCCTGTGACCTGCCATATCCCCTCCCCAACAGGAGAGGTGTCAAGTGCAATGACTAGTTTCATGAACACTAATGCCAGATTGCTGGAATTCATATCCCAGCAACTCCACTCACTAGCCAGTGACCCTGAGCCAGTTACTTAACCTCTCTGTGTCTCAGTTTCTTCACATGTAAAATAGTGATAAATAATAGCACTTCTTTTTTGGACTGCTGTGAGAATCTATTAATATGTGTAGGGCATTTAGAACAGTGCATTTACATAGTGACACTCAAGAAATGGCACTTTGGCACTATTGAGGGCAGATTAAAATCCTACCCAACACCTGATATAGTACCTGACAACCAAAAAATTAACAAATTAAATGATTGTGGCAACAAACAGTCACCTCACCAGCTACAGAATGTTAGTTCTTATTTTATGTCCACGAATGACCAATAAGACTATCAGACCCACCCATCCTCCATCCCATTTGGGAATTGTTAGTGGGTGTTCGTCTTGGAGAAACTTCCAGTTATTTACATGGCAGGTATAACCTTCTGGAGAAGGAAAACAAAGACAACAGCCACAAAAAAGCCAGGGTCTATTTCATTCCTGCACTTGGAGGCCCACATTTTAAATCTTTTATTTGTGGACACATCAGTCCAGCAGTACTTGAACAAAGCCATTCGATCCTCTGGTTCTTTAAATAACTACCATGTTATTGCCTTCCTGTCCCCTGACCAACCCTGAAGTCCTTTGAAATACCCACAAATGGAATGAAGTGTGCATTTCAAGTTATCTTTTTTATCCATGGGGTTTACAACTGCAGCCAGTACCTTAATCCTGACTTGGGGAATTATATCTGAAGGAAAGGATACAATTTCATTCCCTTCCCCTCTGGGAAAGACTATTTTTCCATTCACTGAACTGAAGACCGCAAAGATCAGGAATCATTCACTCAAGGGTCTTTGGGGTAGAAGGGGCTGTGATGGTTTTCCTTCAGATCACACAAAGCTTAGAGACACTTCCACTTCCTGTCCTGGAATTGAGACAGAGTGGTTGTATAGGGAGATAAAAAGTGCTGATACTTTGCTTGAAAATTATGAATATCCATATGGATAAGGTTCCATTACATTTATTCTTTATTATTACTACTGGCCAATAGTGTTTATTTATGTCATTTGCTTAGAATGGTGTGTGGCACAAAATAAGAACTTTATAAGGATTGGCTAGGGGCACCTGGGTGACTCAGTCGGTTGGCCGTCTGACTTTGGCTCAGATCATGATCTCACGGTTTGTGGGTTCGAGCCCCGCATCAGGCTCTGTGCTGACAGCTAGCTCAAAGCATGGAGGCTGTCTTCGGATTCTGTCTCTCTCTCTCTCTGACCCTCCCCTGCTCACGCTGTCTCTCTCTCTCTCTCTCAAAAATAAATAAAACATAAAAAAAAATCCCTTTTGAAAAAAAGGATTGGCTAATTTCTCTCTAAATGACACAATTACCTGGTACGTCATTCTATTTAAATACTCCATAATGTTTCATAATCACAATAACATTTATTTTACTTTTCATTTTCTCTAAACACTATTTATGAAGAGGAAAAAAAGATATTTTCTCCATGTATTTAAAGAGGAAACTTAGACCCAGATAGATAGTTGGAGAAACTGGTTTTCTGTCTTTGTGGCTAGCACTTTTCACAAAGAAATTCACTTCCAAGTCCTGGAAGGGTAGGGAGCTGAGTGGGCTCAATTATTAATTTTCACTTTCCTGAGAATGGTGTTTTCTTTAACTGATACTCATGTCTGTAGCACACCAGGAAATAAATCATTTGGAGGCACAAATCTTCTTTTCAAAAGTGCTAATACTAATACTAATAAAGTGTCATCAATGCCTTACAACAACAGAGCTAAATATGGAAAGTCAGTTTGCTCTTGAGTCAGTGTCCTGGGTGAGTGGTCTACCTGCGCACTTGCAACACACGAGGATGCCCACGGGAGGCACACTGGTGATGGAGGTGGTGGCAGATGCCCGCAATGGGTGAGCTGCTAATCTTCTGACATTTTCTTGTGTTTTATATACAAAATTTTATATCAGTTATTCCTAAAATATTTCAGAAATCTTCAAAGGTGTCATCTAGTGTTATAACCACCCTTTTATTGTGGACATAGTGGAAGCAGCTTGGATGTCATACATTTAAGGGACAAAAATCCTGGTGGGCTTGGGTGAAGTTTCATCCATGACTTACTGTGGCAATTACTACTACTTCCATTCCCAACAACTATGAGTTCAGTGGTTTGTGTGGATGTAGCCCTGTCAACTTCATAAGTGCCTTTCTGTGACCACTGACCTGCATTCAGTTTGCAGAACAACATTATGCATTAGGCATCTCTCCTCCTGCAGCTATGGGTGCTGAGGCCATTGGGATTAAGTGATTTGGCTGGAGAGTGGATAGGTGAAAGAGTGAGGACTCCTGTTCTGCTCTTCCCCCCACATCCCCCCCCCCACTGGACCATGAGGGCCAAATGACCAAGACAGTGGGACAATGTGGCACCATGCTGGTGTCGGGAGGAGCATGTCATTGCAAGTAAGAGATGTGCATCCTCACCTTAGACTGACTTCTTTCTTCTGTGGGATCTTAATCAAGTCACTCCATTCCCTGGACTTTAGGTTAGTTCCCTGAAGAGTGCGGGGGTTAGATACACCCCCTCTCCTCCTTTCTTATCACTTTGAGCCTCAGAAGAAACACACTGAAAGTGTCAGGGGTGTGCATCCTTCTTTCTCTAGCCAGTGCACGGCAGGGATTTGGAAAAGTGGAGGAAGAATGGAAAAAACTAGAGTCCCCAGGGAAACTACCCCTAATGACACAGTCTCACATACCTCTGAATCCTCCTGACACATTTCTTAGGAATCCACATATGTCTGTGTTGCTAAGAAACATGACTACCAATTAGTAGGTCATATCTGTTGGGTGTCCACAAGAAACAGAATTATAGACCTTGGAGTACATCTGGTCTAATGTCTAGGTGAGGAAACTGAGGCTCAGATGCCAAGAGAGTTTCCTGAGTTCACATGGTGAAGCTGGGATGGAATTGGAGACCCTATCCACCACCCTTTCAAGGCAACATGTTAGCGGTGAAGTTAAGTCTTGGTCCACTACTGGGTCTTCTCTTCAGGAGATTAGAATTAGAGCTCTCTTGCTTGTCCTGTCTCCAGCACAGGATTTATACAGGCGGGTACTCTGGAAACAGAAGTTGAATAGTTGAATAAATGAACGAATTGATGAAAAAATAGTTAAACAGAAGGATGGACAATTTAGATAAATCTTCTCATTCCATGTCCACAGACAGCCTACACTTCTTCCCTGTTCCAGCCTCATCATATAGACTGTGATGGTGAAATGATCCAGGCAAAATAGTGTAGCTAGGTTCTATACTAGTCTATTTCTGTTATTAAAAAACAAACTCAGGGGGCACCTGGTGGATCAGTGTGTTAAGTGTCTGACTCTTGATTTCAGCTCAGATCATGATCTCTCGGTTTGTGCATCATAAGTTCATGAGTTTGAGCCCTGTGTTGGGCTTTGTGCTAATAGGGTGGAGCCTGCTTGGAAGTCTCTCTCCCTCTCTCTCTGCCCCTCATTCTCTCTCTCAAAATAAATAAATAAACTTAAAAAAAATACTTCACAAGGTCAGGGGAAAAGCCCTCATTCTCATAAAGACAACTAACTTCTAGGGCAGTGGGCTGGGCCAAGACAAGCCTTGGAGAGGCCTGTCCCTGTGGGCAGAAATCAAGCCCAACTTTAATATATGGTTTGGTTAGGAGACAGGGCTGGTATCAGCAAAGCTGTGAAATTGGAAATCTGGTCATTGGTTACTGTTCCTCCAACCAATAGTCTAATAATGCCAATTAGTCTATGTATATTTTCATCATGGTGCCTGGAAGTGCTAGATCCCAATTTATGATTCAACATACCCTCCATCAAAGCATGGTCCTGATGCTTTATTCTCAGCTGTTGGAGAAGATGAAAGACCTGATATGTATTCTCCCTACTGAATAGCTGATCAAAGTTTCCTATTTCATGTCTCTGAGGGGTATTTGCCTTTAACATTTAGGGGTTTCAGGCTGTCTTCTGACACAAAGATTTCAGCAATATTTTACTGATGGGGATGGGAGAGGATTCACATTGCATAAGCATTTCTTACCTTTCATGGAAAACTGCCTTGTATACACATGTACACACATGTGCACACACATACACACCTATACACAAACATGCATCTACAAACACAGGCAGAGGAACATTTCAGAGGAAACAGAGACCTGAGCCATATAGCCTAACAAATCCTGTCTCATCTCATACTGGTCATGTCTGCCTCATTTTTGTCACAAAGATTAGGTCTCTCAGCCCAATGCCTATAAATAAAATAATTTCTTTCCTTGAAAGATCTCAGACTTTAAACACTTATAAGCTGATAATATATAGTAAAATAATTGTTTAACTAGGAATATATTTGCCACTACTAAATAATTGCCTTATTTAGACCATGTAAAATGACTTTTTAAAGAGGGGAAATAAAAAGATGTTGTTAAGAATTTTACTGGATCAAATGGAAGTTTTGAGTTTTATTGCAAAGGAATAAAGGGCCCTAATTGGAATGGGTTTTATGGGCCTCTAAGTCCATTTTAAATAGGGGCAGGAAATGGAGTTGAGGGAGAAGCAATCTGGTTGGATTCTCCCTAACTGCCCTTGTGCAGCACTAAGTTGGGGTTGGGCTCATATAACGTCAGTGCCTGCCCATCTCCTTCTCCTCACTCTTCCCACATCACCCCAGCTTCAGTTTGTCATTGATGGTTTGCACATCCTCATCGCATGTCAGCTCTAGTCAAAGCCATTCATGTTCTCTGCCTGGACTAGGCTGACAACTTCCTATCCAGCTCCCACATCTACTCTTGTACCCCAACTCATTCTCCACACTGTGGTTGTATCAGAGGAAGGGCACTTCTTTTTTTTTTTTATTGAAGTTTAGTTGACATACAGTGTTACATTAATTTCAGGTGTACAACATGGTGATTCAATAAGTGCACACATTATGCCAGGCTCTCCCCAAGTGTAGCTCCCATCTGTCCCCAAACATCACTAATACAATACCACCGGCTATATTCCCTGGGCTATAGCTTTCATCCCTGTGACTTATTTATTCCATAATTGGAGGTGTGTATTTCCCACTCCCCTTTATCCCTTTTTGCCCACCCCCCAACTCTCTCCCCTCTTGCAACCACAAGTTTGTTCTCTGTATTTATGAGTCTATTTCTGCTTTTTGTTTCTTTGCTTATTTATTCATTTGTTTTTTTAGATTCCACATGTAAGTGAAATCACATGGTATTTGTCTTTCAGAAGACCCTTTCTAATGCCCTTCAATGATCGCCTGTGGTTCTTAGGATACAATTCCTTGTTATTGCTGTGGCAGTGAGTTGGACATGGCTAAGGATTAATCTTCCTACTTCCCCAAGAACAATTTGTCTTCCTTGGCTAATGACTATGTCCACAGTACATGCTAGGGCAAAACCACTTTGAACTACCAATCTCCCTCTCAAAATGCCAATGGAAAAACTTAATACACTTAGATCAACAGGCCTAAATATGCAAGGTCAGTGAATGTCAAGTCAGTATTCCCAGGTTCATGTTAATTCCATCACACAATACTTACAAGACAAGAAGGCACCCACCTGGAGTCAGGTCAGTGTTAAAAGTGAAGGCAGATGCCCTCCATGGATGACATGCTATTCTGAGAACATTTGTTTTGTACTTTATAAACAAATGATCTAATTGTTTCTGGAATATTCCTGGATCTGTTAAAGTTATCACTTGGTTCTGAAAAAAAGAAACATTACTATGAATAAAAGTGAGACAGTCATCTCAAATCAAGCAATATTGTCATATAGATACTATCTATTCAACAAAGAAAATTTTAGTTACCCCTTATTGCAATCATCTTTCATGATTTATTATTGCTACTATTACTATTGTTGTCTGATAGTGATTTTTGAAATGTGGGTATAGCACTTTGTAGTTTAAGAGAAGCTTTGTGTACACTATTAACTGTAGGTTAGTTTGGTAGTCAACAATTGTTTTCTGTAAAGGTACAAATAATAAAATTTTGGCTTTGTGGGTCATATGATTTCTATGTTAATTGTTACTGCACTTTGCCTTTATAGTATGAAATCAGCCATAGAAAATAGGTAAATGAATGGGTAAGCCAATAAAACTCTACTTACAAAAACAGGCATGGACTAGATTTGGCTTGTAGGCTATAGTTTACCAAACTCTGAGTTAGATCATGTAAGGTTTATCATCCTTGCTTTTGTAGCTGTGGAGTCTGAGGCTAAAGGGTTAAATGATTTTCCTAAGGCTACACAGTGAATTAGTAAAAGAACAAGGACTTGGCTCTGTGACAGCTAACTTCCAGTCTGATCTTCCCTCTACTGAGCTGTGATGGCCAACTTACACATAGAGCGTGATGATGGGGCATTGTGTTGTGTAGCAAAAAGGGTACATCACTACAAGTCTGCAGATCTGGGCCCTTCTGTTCCAATGTGTGACCTTAACCAAGTCATTTTAACTCCCTTAGCTTCAGTTGATTGATCTAAAGAATGAGGAGATTGGTTGAGAAATCTTTCCTCTGGTTTTAAAATGCTGTGTTCTTAAGGTCAGCGATGGGGAAGGAATATTTATTGTGAAATATTCAAATTAGTTATTACAAAATTTGCAGTATGTATTTACACAGAAGTCTTTATTAACCAGCCAACAAGTATTTACTCAAGTCTCTTATGCTGTGAAAAGATGAGAGGAACATATGACAGTCTTTAAATGATTTATAGCTGTGAAGAAAAGCAATTTCTAGTACTTATAGAAAATGAGTAAACAGTGTGTAAGAAACTTCTTGGTAGAGATGATAAGTTCCTCTGGATTTCTTAGGACAGACATCAGTGAGAGCAGGAGCTGATGGAGACAACCACGTGCAAGTGGGGAAGATGCTCTGGATTTAGAGGAGGGTAGCGGAGGGTGGGAAGAGAGGCACTCCAAGGCTGATGTGCGCAGGTGTATAGATCCATGTACAGAAGTTGCTCATGTGTGTGATAGTGGGTCAGTGGGTTTGATGAGGCTAGGTGGTGTGCATTGGAGAAACATGGGAAGTATGGATCTTGAGTCATTTTGTTGTCAGTTGGAGTAGAGCACTATTTGAAAACAGAATACAGCACAAAAAACTTCAACTCAGCCATTTGTTACAGACAGGGCTTTGTTCCATTAGGGCCCATCCAGGAGGCTTGCCAGGATTTCATCCTATTTTGAGCCACGTAATGAGGCACCTCCCATAGAGCAGCTGACCATTCATGATTATTCCCCCAGGTTTCTTATCTCAGATTCCCCAGAGGAAAAAATGGGCTTCCTGCCTGTATTTGTTGGTGTGATAAGGAGAAGGCTTCATTCATTCCATCCCGGGAGAGCCTGACTAAGTTAGGAAAGAGATGGCTTCCTTCAGTCTCTTCTAGCTCATTTTCTGAAACAAAAAGGCAGTTTAGAAGGGGGCACTTTGGTAATTAAAGCTACTTCTCCTCAGTCACCAAAGGTACTTGCTTGCAGTAGGGGCGTGACTGGTTTAGGAACCAGTGATATGTGTATCACTATAAGGTCCTCTACTCTGGGTGTCATCTGATTTTCCCACCAGGTTTCTCAGATGACTCACTGGAGTCAGCTAGAAACATAATTGGTGCCTTACTGTGGGAGGTGTTGTCACTAATCCCCAAAGGGAAAAGTTTGGAGTGCTTTGTGAGGAAAAACCCGAGACAAATCTGTCATGTCTATTTAATCAACACATTGTATAGCTAAAAGGATGCAAAGTTACCCTGTGCTCTCCAAAGGTGAAGCCAACATTCACTGAATACTTTATAAAGACCAAGTATTAGCCTAGATTTATTTTTCATATGGGATATAAAAAATGTGTATAATGATCCTATCCAATCCTGCTAGTATTCTTTTTTTTTTTAAAAATACTTTATGTTTAAGCAATCTTTACACCCATCATGGGGCTCAAACTCATAATTTTGAGATTAAGAGTGTCATATTCTACTGACTGAGTCATCCAAGCACCCCATTTTTTAAAAAAGATTTTATTTTATTTATTAAACATTTTTTTAAACATGTATTTATTTTTGAGAGACAGAGCATGAGCAGGAGAGGGGCAGAGAGAGAGGGAGACACAGAATCTGAAGCAGGCTTCAGGCTCTGAGCTGTGAGCACAGAGCCTGACATAGGGCTTGAACCCATGAACTTTGAGATCATGACCTGAGCCAAAGTTGGACACTTAACTGACTGAGCTACCCAGGTGCCCCAATATTTTATTGTTAAGTAATCCCTACATCCAACATGGGGCTTATCCTGATAATATTCTTATATTTCTATCCTCATTGTGTAGATGAGGAAGGAGGCTTGGTCTTGCTCAAGTTTAACTTGCTCAAATTTACATACAGGTGACCAGCTGCACAGCATGAGTGCGAAAGAGGGCAGTTTGATTCCTGGAATTTCATGATTCATCACTAAGGTAATTCAAAAGTGTGATGGAAACCGTCATGTTCTGACAAATATAGGTTAGTGAATGTAGCCCTAAGATAAGTAGACAGGCAGAGACATATAGCTTCAAGGTCATGGATGTATTCCTGTTGTCACAGAGATAATGCCAAGAGTGAGGGATGTATTGGAGGAGAGAGATGGGATGTATCACAGAGTTATTACTCTGAGGCTCAGGAAACCAAGGCTTTACTGATTGTGTCCAGGCACACTCAGTTCCCTCTTCCTCTCCCTCACTGATGTAATTGGGGCAACTGGGGGCAGCATGAAAAAGCCAGAACCCCAGGGAAGCCATCTCCAAGGCCATAGTCTCATTCAGCCTCTGCATCCCCAAAGGCATCTCTTGAGATACCACATGGTTCTCTTCAGAGAAATATGGTTGCCTATTGGCACATCACGTATGGTTGGAATTCCAAAGATGGGAGACTTCTACCAGGGCCAGACGAGCCCTTCCAACTGCAAAGGCTCTGTGTGTCCTGAGATGAATTGGAAATGAGGTACCATTAGAAGAAACTAGAAAAGGGGCACCTAGGTGGCCAGTCAGTTGAGCCTCCGACTTCAGCTCAGGTTATGATCTCATGGTTCGTGGGTTCGAGTCCCATAGCAGGCTCTGTTGTAACAGCTCAGAGCATGGAACCTGCTTTGGATTGTGTGTCTCTGTCTCACTCTCAAAAATAAATAAAACATTAAAAAAATTAAAAAAAGAAGAAACAAGAAAAGTTGAACCTACAGGAAATGCTCAAAATTAAATACCCTTTAATGTACTAGACTTATTTTTCAATACAGAGTTAAATGTTAGGTAATTAAAGCAGTGTGTTCATGGACAGGTTATTGATCTTCATAATCCTCAGTTGCCTCACATATAAAATGAGAATACAGGATCTACTTCATTTTTTTTCTGGTGAGGGTCAAATGAGAAAATACTTACCATGGGGCCCATTGGTATGTACTTCATGGGTAGCTGCTCCTAGGAACTAGTCAAGTGTAGTGGTTACAGTACCTATGACTCCTACTAGCTGTGTGACCTTAACCAAGTAACGGTGTGCCTCAGTTTTCACATCTGTAAAAGATGGTTAACATGTGCCACGTGGTGAGCTCTCAATCAACTCAGTGATCATCATCATTATCATCACCATTGTCATCACATCAACAATGCATTTCCCCAATCAATGAGGTTCAACCCAAAGACTGAAGTCTTTGCAATAACAGTATTTTTTGTTTAAGTTTTCAAGTAAAATATAAGGCATTTCCTGGATAGAAAAAGTGTCTTTTCTACCTAAAAATCACAGCACCCTCCTAAGCCATTCCAATGTGGCTGCTGGCTCCCTGGCTTCCAGATTCCTGGGAGTGCCTCTTGATCTGCTGCTCCCTTTCTCTGACGTCCTATTTTGTCGATGCTGACTGAAGCCACCACCTAAAATTTGCTCGGTGACAGGGCTATCTGGTTATGGCATCTCATATATTTGTTGTATTAGTCTTTTGAAAAAAATATTTAAAAGTTCCTCAATTATTAAATTTTCCCAAAGTGATATATGATGGCAGAAGTAATATCTGTGTGAAGTGTTAGGTGAATTTTATGAAAAAAGCTGAATAATTTGACAGTGTTAAAATTACACTGTCAAAGATTCCATTTTCTCAGAGCCTCCTCTACCCTGGCTTCAGTTGTATAGACTGTCATTAGGATGGTGAGATTTATTTTTTCTTTAATTGCAACATGATGGCCAGTTTTATAGGAAAGTTCGCTGCGGCACCCACTTTTCAAAAAGGTGCAAAAATCCGTGGCATCACTTATACAGGCAATTATGTACACAATTAGGAAGAATGGTTTGCAACAAAGTGATCAGAGAACAGAATCCCTGCCGTGCTGTTTAGGTGTTTAAAAATACATAATAACCAGTGATTCATTTATTGGCAAGAAGATAGAATGCACCATCTTTGCAAGGCATGGGAGTCTGACCTCTTTTGTTCAACTTTCTGCATTTTGCATTTTCATGCATTCAATAAAAAGCATGCATTATTCACCCTTTAAAGCTCTTTCAAGGTCTTGGGTGGCTTTCCCATATAACCTCAGAAATTTCGCACATAATTCATTAGAGACAGATAATGATCTAGCGCTTGGGAACAGGAGATGGGGTCATTCCTGGCTTTTCTCTTTTAATCTGCTACTTGTGTACTGTAAGGCAGTGTGGTTGATCTGCTTTTACTTTGATTCCCCAAATGTTCATTTGTGTTCAAGAGTATGTATTGAATGATTTCAAAGGTACTTGTTTTGTGCTAGGTCCTAGGGACAATGCTCAAGAAAGAGAAGATATATCTTGGTATGTTACAAGAGCATTGCAGAATTAAGTCTTGTATTTATGAAGACTTAGAGGCTAAAATAAAATTCTGTACTATTAGATGTGAATGGAATATAATTAGATGCACCAGGGAGTGGCCAGCAGAGCTGAGCTACTTAAGAGCACAGAGTTCAGCACCAGCTTTATGAGGCCTGAATCCCAAAGCCATCACTAACTATGTGACATTGGCAGCTTGCTGTCCACTAAGGACAGCAAACCTGGTCTAGTGTTTAGTGAAGGCCTCTACAAGGCAGTGACATTTCAGCCAAAACTTCAAGGTTAAGCAGGCACTTTGCTTTTGCAAATGATGCTGCATTTCTTGTTTCTCATGTTGCAACGATATCTGTGGCCTGTTTCTTTACATCTACTCTCATAAGTTTTAACTAGTATCACTGACTCTTTATTACGAACAATAGTGAAATCAGTATCAACTTCCTCTCAACTTCCCTCTTTCCTGTCCACTTCCTGATTATAGTGTATTATAAGATTCTTCTTAGTTCCTATCTTTAAACATTTAAGTATTTCTATATAGTTGAGTAACAGTAATTATCTATAGGTCTCTGTGTTTCTGCATGTTTTGTATCAGCTTTTGTTTGGAATAGTCTTTTCAAGGATGATTACATAGCACATAACCTTGGGGTATATAATGTCACCCCCCCCACCCAGGGCAGAGGGAAGATTTGTTTGCTGCCTAAGATGATAAAGATAATGTCTCCCTCCGAGGCAAATATTGGGCATGTTTGCTAATAGACCCCTTATGAAGACCGGGGTTTCCTTAATTCTGGGCTCCTCAGCTATTGATCAGAGCCCCTGCATGTACAGGATCTGTCCAGGCTGCTCTGTATTGTCCCTGTAGGACTTGGGGCACAAGAGGAACTGATTAGAGCTTGAAGCTCATGCTGCTTTGCCTCTAACCCAGGAGAGTTTTCTGTAAGCATCCATGAAATGTGGCAGAATAACTTGTTAGCATGCAAACAGTGTAAAATCTGGACTCTTCACAGATTTTGACATACACTTGTATTACAATTTACCAGCTGTGAAGATGCTTACACTGTGCTCCATTTTGTTTTCTCCTTCTTCCTATTCCAATGTTGTTCTATTATTTCCGTTTTTGTTGGGGCTTATACAACATTTATATTCTGTTCTGTAACTAAATCCCCATATTTATTTTGGTTTTGTCTCCTCACTTAAACTAAATTGAGAATAATTTCTCTATTCATCTCTTAATTGGTTAAAATTTGTCCTTAAGAATCTTCTAGAAAGACACCTTCTAGACAGACTCAGGGCAATTATATTCCTAAGTTTCTTGCATGCTTGGGGATGTTTGTTGCCTTTTTACTGAAATGGTAATTTGGCTGGGAACAAAATTTTTGGTTCCATTCTTTGTTTTCTTGAAAACTTTTAGGAATTAAGTAAATTAAGTGTCTGTTGACAGAGGAATGGTTGAAGAAAATGTGTATACATACATTGGGATATTATTCAGCCATAAAAAGAAGGAAATCC
Source organism: Cryptoprocta ferox (assembly GCA_028646485.1). NCBI lineage: Eukaryota > Metazoa > Chordata > Mammalia > Carnivora > Eupleridae > Cryptoprocta > Cryptoprocta ferox. The sequence goes on along the minus strand of CM053561.1, from coordinate 62,601,822 downwards.
TGCCATTTGAGACAACACGGGTGGACCCTGAGGGTATTATGCTAAGTGAAATAAATCAGGCAGAGAAAGACAAAACCTGTATGATTTTACTTCCATGCAAAAACTTAAAAAAACTGAACTCATAGATGTGGAACAGGTAGGTGGTTACTAGAGGTGGGGGCAGGGGTGGGGAAATGGTGAAGGTGAAGGTGAAATTTTCACCACACAGAAAAAAACTGTAAGTAAGTGAGTTGATGGGTGTGTTAACTTGTCTTTTTGTGGTTATCATTTTGCAATGTATACATATATCAAATCATTATGTTGTGTACCTTAAAATTACATGATGTCATATGTCCATTATATCTCAATAAAATTGGGGGGGGGGAAGGTGGGGGAGAGAAGATTTGAATAGACCCTTAACAAAAGAGGATATGTTGGTATAAAATAAGGACATGCAAATTTGCTCAACATCATTATCATTAGGAAATGTAAACTAAACCCCCAACAAGATGCTACCTATTAGAATTGCTAAAATAAAAAATATTGACTAGATTGGGCACCTGTGTGTCTCAGTCAGTTGAGCATCCTACTTTGGCTCAGGTCATGATCTCATGACTCATGAGTTTGAGCCCCACATCAGGCTCATTGCTGTCAGCACAGGGCCCACTTTAGATCCTCTAACTCTCTCTCTGCCCTTCCCCCACTTGTGCTCTCTCAAAACTAAATAAACATTTAAAAAAATATTGACTCTACCAAGTTTTGCTGAGGATGAGGGGGAGTGGGAAGTTTTAGGCACCACTGCTAGTGATGTACCCAAACTTCAGAAAGTAGTTGGGCAGTTTCTTTAAAAAGTTAAACATATACCTATCATAGGATCCATTCCATTCCTAGGTATGAAAGCATTAACCATATAATGACTTGTACACTTTTATTTATAGTAGCCCCAAACTGGAAACAATCTAAATGTCCATCAACAGATGAATGGATAAACATTCCATTGTACATAGCAATACAAAGGAATGAACTATTGATACACACTAAAACATGAATGAGTCTCAAAATAATTACACTAAGGGAAAGAGGTCAGACAAAAAGAATATACACATCATAATTCCATCTAGATGAAATTCTAAAAATGCAAACAAATCTATAAGAAGCAGATAAGTGGTTACCTGGGGGTCGGGTAGGGGAAAGAAGGGGCAGGGGGTGGAATAACAAGGAGGTGCTAGGATGCTAGGAAGTTTTTGGATATGCTCATTGTCCTGATTGTGTTTGAAGGTTTCATGGGTGTATACCTGTGTTAAAACTTTTCAAATTCTATACTGATAGGGATAAATCTGTTATAAGATGGCTGACAGGACTGATAGGGAAATTCCTGCCCTTGACCAAAGACTCCCCTTCTGGGATTTTCTTCTCACCGGCTTGCCACTAGCCAAATTGCTACGAATGCGGAATGCTGAAGCAACAGACTATAAATTGTCCTGTCTGCTTATGCTCTGGACTCAGACCTCTGGAGAGTGATCTCCTCTGAGCCCGCCGGTGTAAAACAAACCTCCTGCCTTCCAAGATCTCTGAATGCTGTTTGGTTCTTCTGCCGGGTGATCCAGACCAGATTCTGTAACAATCCCTTAAATATGTGTAGTTAATTTCATGTTAATTGTACTTCAGTAATGCTATTAAATAATAAAAGTATAAGAAGGAAGATGGGTTGGGGGAGGGGTCACGAAACATTCTTCATTCAGTGACAAAGTTGGCACAGAAATCAATTTCATGTTTATTTGGCTCTTGTTTTTAAATTTCTGTTATCAGTTTACTAGAGCTAGGAGGAGAGGATGCATGTGTGATTCATTCAGCTAACACTGTAAGAAGGTTTGCTAGATCCTTCAGCCTCACAATGATTGTGGCACAAACTGTCATTTGTATTCTTGAAATCCCATGGACTATGTCTTAAAACTGACTCTCTGTCGCTAGTTACATACCACAATTGAGGCAATTTCTAGGCAGAAAGGCAATGAAGATGATTAGCATTAATTCTGGAGAGAAGGAGAGAAATCACTTAGCCCAAATTCCTCATTTTATGTATAGATGCGAAACTCAGAAAAAGTTATTTTAGCTTTCTGATCCTGAAGCACATAGTTCATTTGTAACCACGTGTGGGAAAAATCTCAGATACTTTATTTCTAGTCCAGCCCCTGGCACAATTGTTCTCATGAGTCAGATGCACCTGGGTTTAAAAGTCTGTCTCTACCACCGGAAGTTAGCTTTGTGATGCTAGTCGTCATAATAATTTTTATTTGCAGATTTTTTAACTGAAGTTCAGGGCAGTTGGATTATTTTAACAGTTTATGAGATTGCTGTAATGATGAAAGGAGATCATCCTGCAAAGCCCTTCGCACAGTGCATGGGATAGGTATGTGGCCCTTGATAAATGGGGACGACCATTGATATTATGATTATTACTTTATTGTTACTACTACTATGACATCAGAGTCCCCTCTTCAGACTAGTCAACATCCATTAATAACCTGCCTTTAAAGTTGCTTCCTTGTATTTCCTTCCCAAGCACACTCGGGAGCCTCTTTTCTCACTCAGCCTGATTTCCATGTCTGAGCCACATTTCCTTCCTTTATGAAATATCTCCCATTTGTGCCTCTGGTATTAGTTCCTGTGCTTCTGCACTGCCTGGGGCACTTGTGAGTTTTGCTCATTAGATGCTAAATTACTGCCAGCAAGAAGTGACAAATGACAGTTTGCAACCTTGTACCGCCATAAAGCTCATACAATAAAACAACATGGAGCTATAGAGAAACAAGGTTTGTGGGATCGTAAGGAATAAATGTCTGCTTCAGGCAGTTTATCCCAGTCGTTGGATTCGGTGAATTAATGCTTAAGGAAGTAGACAGCTTCTGTTAATGAAATGAAGTATTTAGGAATACAGATCTGTCACCATTGCTTGTCATGTAAAACAGTGGCTTTGTTACTTGTGAATGCAATTGCATTAGCAGAAACATTTGCTCATATGGACTGCTACCCAGAGTAGCAGTTTTGTTAATAAAGATACAGGTTGTCAAATGTTTGTTTCTTATTCTTGGAACTCTTTCAAGCAGGTTCCTGACTGTGGGTCATGGCCTTCTCTGGGACTTAGTCCCTGAGATGAATTGACAGTTGTATTGACAGTGGTATTTCAGAGCCAGGGGGGATGCTCTGAGCTGAGCCCTCAGGCTCCCTGTGTGACACCTTGAGGTCTGAGTGCATGTGTTTTTGTGAAGCAGGGAATATGGAGGTAGAAATCCTAGAATGTCAGAGACAAAGCAAAGCTACACATTGTAGTAGGAAAATTTTCCAGGACCTACCATGCATCTTCCCCTGCTCTTCCTGGCCAAACGGCTCTGGAGTTTTCTCTACTTTCTTACTCCCCTTCCCTGTCTTCCTCCTGCCATTTGCCTGTGGTCCCTTCCCTGCCCTCTAATTGCTCTCAGTGCTTTGATCAGAGCAAGGAAGTTTCTGGTCCTTCTCCTACGTGACCAACCCATCTGCAGAATTTTCCACTATTGATCCAGTTGTACTGTTCTTGGTTTCCATGGCTCCACACTACCCAAGTTTTCCTTTATCTATCTTGCTACCTTTTAAAACATTTTTTTAAAGATTTTATTTATTTTTGAGAGAGAGAGAGAGAGAGAGTATTAGTGGGAGAGGGGCAGAGGGAGAGGGAGACACAGAATCTGAGGCAGGTTCTATGCTCTATGCTGTCAGCACATAGCCTTAGGCGGGGCTCGAACTTTTGAACCACAAGATCATGACCTGAGCTGAAGTCGAACACTCAACTGACGGAGCCACTCAGGTGCCCCTTTCTTGCTACTCTTTTTTGGGGGCTCCTTTTCAGGCTTGTCTTCCTCTGACCTCAGAAATTAAGTGCTGGTTGTCCTTTGAGGGTTAGCCCCAATCTCTGGTTTTTTCTCGAAACACTTCACACACTCGCCCTGAGAGATCTCAACACACCCGTGGCTTCTGCTATGTCCTGTGTGCCAGTGACTTATGCACCTCCCCTCTAAGCTGTGGACTCCCTCCACGGGCTGTCCCATTGATATCTCCACACAGTGTCTCAAAGGCATTGAAAACTCAAAATGTCCAGGTCCAAATGCTCAATCTTTCTCCCAAACATGGGACTCTTAGGCTCCACTATCCATTCCGTATTTGATGAGTTAGGGGCTCAGAGACGACAGCAGTTTCTCCTCTTGCTGTCTTCATCCAGTTCATGAGCCTGCCTTGTCTATTTTTCTCTCTTAACTATTGCTCAACTCTTTCTGTCTCTGTCCACTTCCAGCCTCTGTTGCAGAACCTGACATGTAGAGGCACTCAGTAAATATTTGATGAATAAATGAATCTCCACCAATGTTTCCCACTCCAGGCTGCTATGATCTCTGGGCAGATGGCCTCCAGAGACCCTTACTATGGGCCTCAGTAATCTATGTTCCCACAAACTAACCAGTGTTCCCTTTTCTAAGCAAAGGGATCTATCCAAAAAAGCAAATCCAATCATGTAATTTCCTTCCCCAGCTTAAAACATGTTAATGGTTTTTCATTGCTCCTGGATAAGATAAAAATTTCTAATATGAAGGTCACCTGGGTGGCTCAGTAGGTTAAGTGTCTGACTTCAGCTCTGGTCATGATCTCACTGTTCATGAGTTCGAGCCCCGTGTAGGGCTCTGTGCTGACAGTTCAGAGCCTGGAACCTGCTTTGAATTCTTTGTCTCCCCCTCTACCCTTCCTTGCTGGCACTCTGTCTCTCTCTCTCTCTCTCTCAAAAATAAGCATTAAAAACAATTTAAAAATTTGTAACGTGAGTTATAAGGGCTGGTATAGTTTTCCACTGCCTATCTCTCCAGCCTCATCTCATACCACACTCCACCTTCTGTCTGCTTCAAGCACGCCACCCACACTACTCTGCTTTATGCCTCACACTTGGCTCCTTCCTACTGCCACCGGAACTTTTCCCTGATCCACTTTTCTCTCCCTTCCCCAGTTACCTCCTAGCTAACTGGTACTCATCCTCCAGATCCCGGCTCACATGTTGCTTAGAACCGATGAGCTAATTGCCTCAATCCCGATGACACCATACATCTCTAAAAGTTATGTTTCTATTTATGCTTATATTTATATTTATAATTTGTTTTGAGAGAGGAAGAGAGAGTACAAGCAGGGGAGGGGCAGAGAGAGAGGAAGAGAGAGAGAATTCCAGCTGACAGCTCAGAGCCTGAGCGACATGGGGCCCGAACTCACGAAACTGTGAGATCACAACCTGAGCCAAAGTCAGATGCTTAACTGACTGAGCCACCTAGGTGCCCCAATAGTTTTCTTTTTAAATAAAGTTTAGTACCATGTGTGTAATAAACTTTAATAAAATAGATGTAATTACTTGATTAATATTTGTCTCCTCTCAGAGTGTAAGTTCTGATAGGAACAATATCTGGCTTTGTTCTTTGCTATATTCTTAGAACCCAGCACAGCTGGTGCTCAGTCCTATTTGTTAGATACACTGAATAACTGTAAACCAGGAGGCCAGGTCTAGGTCTTGGCTCTGCTTTGGATGACTACATGGCCTTAGAGATGGAGGATTTACTTGGATCAAAGAAAATCTCTCCTTCACTACTGAAATTTATCCATACAAGACAAAAATGCTGACCACTGGGGGAACCAATCCATTCATTGATCAGTCCTTTAAGAGAAGGTCTCAGTTTTAGAAGCTTGAAGTTTGGGTCCAGGAAAACGGCAGCACTCAATTGCCTTGATCTAGTTTCTGAAATTCCCTCCAGCAGCAGTTCTAAATACTACAGGGTGCAGATTTTACCAGACTGATTTTCATACTTGGAAGATATTCAGATGGGGGCAGCGGCTTGCATTCTGAGGTTGCAGAGACATAGAACGTGCCAGCTGATCACATGCTGGCTTACTCAGAGTTGTCCTGGTTGCTCTATGGATTGAAGCACCATTAGAATCTGTTCTCTCTCTCCCTGAATCCTTAATTTTTGCGGCACTTACTTCTAGAACCAGTGGGCCATAATTTATTATAATTGAGGGATGCTAACAATTATAATGAATTTTACATGCTTTGTCACATTTTACCTTCATGACAACTCTGATTTGTAGGCATTGATTTTATTCTCATTTTTTTATATTAGACACAAATGAGAGAAAGCAAGTGGCCTATATTCTGTAACCCCTCGAGTAAGCTTGGTTTCAAACCAGGCTTTTCTTACTTCAAAGCTAATGATTTTTCTATTACATTATTAAAATTACTTGTCCTATGTTTCCATGTTGCTATGGATTGAATTGTGCCTGTCTGAAATTCATATGCTGCAGCTCTAACCTTTAATGTGACTGTACTTGGGGATAGTGTCTTTAAGGAGGTAGTTAAGGTTAAATGAGCTCATAAGAATAGGGTGCTAATCCAGTTGGACTAGTGCCCTTATAAGAAGAAGAAACACCAGAGATCCCTCTCTTTCCTTCCCCATGCAAGATCAGAGTCAAGGCCATGTGAGGACACAGTGAGACGGTGGCTGTCTGCAAGCTGAAAAGAGCAGTCTCACCAGATACTGTTGTATATGAGTTGTTGGCAACTTGACCTTGGACTTCCAGGCTCCAAAGTGTCAGAAATAAATGTCTATTTAAGTTATGAAGTCTGTGGTGTTGAGTTATGGCAGCCCAAGCTGACTAAGACACATGTCAAGTCAGACCGCTGCATAAGAGGGTTGGATGGGTATAAAGCTGGTGAGAAGGGAAGTGGACCAAAGGCCCCACATCAAAGGAGAGGCAATCCCAAGAGAGGCTCCAGGGATTGGAGGACATGGATTTGCCTCCCATTCTAGAGTAGAGAGAGTTTTATTCACTGCTGGGTGTAGTGGCTCTGGGCCCATGGAAGTCAACTGAATCCAGGATGCATCAGACGTGTCTAGACCACTGAGACTCCTTGCATTTGGTATCCCCCACAATCTAAAACATGGTGGTCTGAAATAAAATATGACATGTAGTTAAGCTGGAGAGAGTCATAATAAAGCAGTAAAACTAAAATCTGCTATTTCAAATTATAGTATTAACTGAGCCCAAACTTTTCTTGGAAACGTAGAAAGATCTATTAACTCTTCATCTACATTAATAGAGAGGAGAAGATGGACTTTCAGACAACACAGTTTCTATAAGCAGCGGCAGCCCAGGCTGTGAGAGTGTCTCCCTCCTTCCTGACCTCCTTCTTCACTCGGGCTCTGCTGGCAAAGGCATGCTGTCTTTCCAACGACACAGTGCCCTGATCTGAAGGCTGCACAATCTTTGATGGACAACATCTTCCATCATTTTTAGGGAATGGCAGCCAAATAAAGAAAATAAATCTCAGGAAGCCTCAGAAAATATACTTGGGTGGGCAGAAGGCCTTTCGTGGCCTCAGGGCTGCTTTTGATTGTTTTTGCCGTGTTCACTAATTTCACCTCTGTCAAGAGCCATTACAGGTGAACAGCGGCCATAAACGACTGGCTTCCAGGGTGGTAATTGGAAAGCACCTTTCTAGGGCTAAACATCAGCCTCATACTACAAAGGTCTGTGGATCGTTCCCTTGAAGAGACCCCACTGGGCCACAGTTGGTACTACAACTCCCTCCCCGCCCCCCACCCCCGCCCCCAATTCTCTAGGTTTACACCAGAGTAATCAGCCACATTTCCTGTAGTCATGGGTGCTTAAGGCTTTTTAAAAATACATTTTAGGGGGACCTGGGTGGCTTACTTGGTTAAGTGTCCCACTCTTGATTTTGGCTCAGATCATGATATCATGGTTTGTGAGTTGGAGCCCCATGTCCGGCTCTGTGCTGACAGCATGGAGTTTGCTTGGGATTCTTTCTCTCTCCCTCTCTCTCTGCTCCTCTGTTCCCATGCATGTATGCAGGCTTTCTCTCAAAAATAATTAAACTAAAAAAATACACTTTATATTTTAGAACAGTTTAAATTTAGAGAAAAATTGCAAAGATAGTGCAAAGACTTCCCATATACCTTGTACCCAATTTCCCCTGTTAATAACATCTTACATTAATATGGTGCCTTTGTTGCTATTAATGAACCGATATTGATACTATTATTAAATAAATGCCATTCTTTATTCAGGTTGTCTTTTCTTTTCTTTCCTTTCCTTTTTAACCTAATGTCCTTTTTTCCCCCCTGTTTCAGGATCCCACTGAGGATGCTACATTGCATTTAGTTGTCATGTCTCCATAGGCTCCTATTGGCTGCGCAGTTTCTCAGACCTAACTAACATGCATTTGATAACCTTGACAGTTGGAGGAATATTGGTCAGGAATTTTGTAGAATGACCTCAATTGGGATTTATCTGATGTTGTATGATTTTCCAGGTTTTTCTATTGTAAAGTCAATCCCTGCCCCCCCATACATATTCTTTGGAAGGGAGTTGCTTCAATCTGATGAAGGTGGAGTGGCTCAGTTTTTTATAAACTGAATTGTACTTTAATCCAGGACAACTCTCTGTTTGAGAGAAGCCTGAAGTGAATCCCCTGGAAACTCAACAACTCCCCTTATTCTGTAAATAGCCATGGGTCTCAGAAAAGTGTTGAATAAGTATTAGCACACATTTAGATTTATATTAGGGAGCGGGAGTGTTCACAGTTCACCTTCACAATAGTTTTAACAGTTCTGATCATTCTTACGCATGCGGTTCTTTATCTTAAATATGTTAATTTTGCTTTAGGTTCAAGATGCTTATTTTTCTTCTTCCTGAAATGCTGTCTTCATGTAGGCATTTTTTTTTAAGTATGCCAAATCATTTCTAGATTACGGGGCTTAGGCCTAAAATCCAAATATATCTGTAGCTCATACTTCAAAATTAAAAAAAAGTATTTCAATTTCTTTCTTTTTCTTTTTTAGAAAATGTTTTTGAAATGTTGCTGCCATGCAAACAGGATTGGTAATAAAAATGAGCCAATTTTTGTAGCTGCTGTGAGGGAAAATGAAACGCGCATTATAAAAAATCTCGGCTTGTCTTAGTAATCACACAAGATCTGTTCTGTTCCCGTAGTCAACCCGTCCAACTTCTGAGTCTTCCCTTGCCTTTATTTTAAAGAATATTTCAGTGTAGTCATTTGTCAGTATAGGTTGAGCAGAGTAGAAAATACTGCCTATTCTGCCAAAAGTCATAAATGGGTCAGTAAGTTATTTGCTATAAAGATATAGTAAATTCTTCTCCCCACAAAACAGCTGTCTACGAGAGAGTGAAGCTATGGGCTGGGAGTGGGTCGTAGATGCACATCTGGGAACCTGCCTTCCTTCTCTGCCAAGTAGGTCCTGTCATCTGCTGGCTTGTGGCAAGACCTCTCCCCCCGCCCCCCTTTTTTTTTTCTGTTCTCTTTGGGCAATAGGTGGTTACTGACTGGCTCATTTGAATCTGCTCCTGCTTCCTGGATTGATTGTGAGTTTTCCTGATTCCCTAGCCTGAGTGAAATCCTCCTTTTACAAGCTTCCATTGTACCTTAAACCTCCTTAACATATTACACTTCACAATGTGAATAGACAGCCGATACTGTGAACATTGGGTGATTGTTAGTTCCTCTTCTGGGCTCTAAAGCTCCTGAGAGTAGGGACCACATGTTCACATTTTGCAGGATAGCAGTGATTTATGGCACATTCCAGCTCGAGTGCTCTGTGCTTGCAGGGTCCAATACTGCCATCATCAGCCCCATGTGGCTATTTAAATTAAAATTAAGTAAAATTAAATAAGATGAATAATTCATTTCCTCAGGTAGCTGGTGGTTACTGCATCGCAGGTACAGTTATAAAATGTTTCCATCATTCTGGAAAGTTCTACTGGACAGTGGAGTTCTCTGTCTTGGTTGACAAGTCCTGGTGGCAGATCCCTGAGGATAGGGATGGGTTCTAGATTTCTGGATTTATCTCCAGAGGGTCTAGAATACAAGGAACAATAAGGAGATGGGCTGGCAGATTGATATGATCTTGAAAGTCTTTGCCTGCCACAGATATCCCCAGGGCAATGCTACTTCCCCTGCTTTGCTGGCATCGATACTGATGTGTCCTAATGGGTGAAGCAGAGGCCCTGGAGTTTGTTTGCCCAGGGGTTGTAACTCGTGGTCTTGGCCTCTCAATCCCTTCAGCAAGAAAGCCCCTGGTTGGTAACTGGCTAATGTTTTTTAACCTGATTCTTTCCCCCTCCCAAGAGATGTTGTTGGGAACAAAGGAGACAGTACAGATTACTTTTATTTCTATTTTCATGAGGAGTCATTCTGCCTATGTTCACTCTGTTTCACACAATATGTTACCCACAAATGTTAAGGAAAAGTCATCATTTCTCTTTCTGGAAGGATTAAGCAAACAGGGAAAACAGAGATCAAAGGGGCTCTTGCTCTGGGCTAGCAGTGAAGCTGCAGAAAAGGAGAGCTCTTTCAGGTGGCATGTGCTCCCCAATCTTCTGCATGCTTATCACTTTCTCTAGGTGACAAGAGGTTCAGGTTCTAGCAAACAACTTCCTAATAATCGAGAGTTGAAGAAACAGGAATTTCCTCTCTATGTGGATAAATATATGAATACATGTATATGATAACAGGGCATGCAAACTACATGTGCATATAATTGCATATATATTGAGAACTTTCCATCACTTATGGTCTCGAATATTTGTCTCTGAATTGTCATGACAAATTTTCAACATCCCTTTAATATTGAAGGGATGACCATAGTTCAAGTTCTCCATCAAATTCTAACGTGTATCATTATTATTACTATAGCTAAAATTATAGTTGGATGTATTAGTCAAACACACTACTGAGCCTTTAGAACAGGTACAGGGAAATCTCTGACATCTATAATCTGACAGTCCAACTAGTGATTAAATCATCCCTCCAACATCCATCCCATAATAATAATATGGCTAAACTTAAAGGGCTTGTTCTGACAATCATGGTAGCCATGTCCCTTATCAGAATCTCACACCCACATACTCCTGTTGGGTGTCTCCCCTTGATGGCTGGGAAGCCCTTCCAATTTCTTCCTCCTTATATCTGCTCTTCTTCCTGGATTCCACATTTCAATGGGTGGCACCTATTTATCCAGTTGTCCTAACTTAAAACTTTGGAATCCTTTTCTGTCACTTACCCTATGAACCCAGTAGATATCAAGACCAGTGAACTCTACCTTCTACATGGCTTCTGATTACTGCTCTATTCTCACATGTCATTGGCTTTCCTCTGCTCAGGCCTTCTTCATTTCTCATCGGGGTTATCATAACAGCACCTTGACTTGTTTGCCTGACTCTCTCTGCTCCCAGTGGGCTTATCCAAATCACACCAGTGTAAACTATGTAAAGGGAAAATCAGAACTTGCCCTTTTACAGACTGAAACAATTGAGTAGTCCTCCATTCATTTCCAGATAAAATGCAAGCTCCATAATATATATTGCTCATGGTCCTTCTTCTCAAGTCATTCTACTGCTTTGCTGTACTTCCTCATCTCTCCCTCATGTGTGTAGCTTATTCTCTTCGTCTAACATGCCCTCCTCTCAATTACTATATGGGAGGCAAGGCCCAGGGAGTTAAGTGTAGGTATGTTGAACCCAGGTAGTCTGGGTTTGAATATTCTGTCTACCACGTACTTCTCCAAGCTTCCATTTCCTTATAATAATAATAATAATAATAATAATAATATCTACCTCATAGCAATGTTGAGGTATTAAATGTAGTACTGTTTAAAAACCACTTAGCAGATGCCTGGCACACATTAACTGCTCACATGTGTGGGCTTTTGGTATTAATAATATCAGCCCTTTGTTACCTACCTTATAAGCCCCATTTTATTTCAGGACTCAGATCCTATGTTTGAAAGAATATTTTCTTTTTTTAAAAAATATTTTAATGTTTATTTATTTTTGAGAGAGAGACAGAAAGACAGAGCACGAGCAGGGGAGGAACAGAAAGAGAGGAAGACAGAATCCAAAGCAGACTCCAGGCTCTGAGATGTCAACACAGAGCCTGACATGGGGCTCAAACTCATGAACTAAGAGATCATGACCTGAGCTGAAGTAAGACACTCAACCAACTGAGCAAAGTAGGTGCCCCTGAAAGGATATTTTCTGACTTGCCTTCCACATTCCACCCCATCCTCTATCCTGCACTGTGTTCCCTCTATAACCTGGGATACCTTCATTTTAGCTCTTACTTCATTATAATCTTTCCCCTCCCCTCAGAAGACTTTGGACGTCTTAAGGACAGATGCTGTGCCTTATCTTTGAATCTGCAGAGCCAGCATTTTACCCATTGCTGGCTTTGAGTGCAGGTGAGCTCCTCATGGGAAGTCACAGAATGTCAGTGTCCAACTTTAGCAGGGATGAAGATGGACTTCCATAGGTTGTCAGGACATTGATAATTCTTGGCTAGGTGGATGGAGGTCATCAATTTCTAGGTCAGTAGTTGAAAGGTATATCTTGCCAGCTGAGCACTCACTGGCATGAGATCTGGTCCTGTGGTCTGAATGTTGGTGTCATCTCCTCCCTCCACCAAATCCATATATTGAAATCTCAACCCCCAAGGTGATAGTATTAAGAGGTGGGGCTTTTGGGAGGTGATTAGATACTAGATCAGAGCCCTCATGAATGGGATTAGTGCACCTACAAAAGAGACCTCCAGAGACATCCCTCACCTTTTCTGCCATGTGAAGATACAAGGGAAAAGTTGATATCCATGAACCAGGAAGTGAATTCTCATAGACACTGAATCTGCTGGTGCCATGACCTTGGAATTCCAGCCTCCAGATTGGTGAGAAACAGATGTCTGTTGTTTATAAACTACCCAGTTTATGGTATTTTGTTATAGCAGCCCAAACACACTAAGACATCTGGTAACACTGATCCAAACAACTGTGACATAGCCAAACCCCAAATCACATCAACAATAAGATGGCTTAATTCTAACTCTTTCATATAGATCCAAATGCAAGGAATCCTGTATGAGCAACAAAGTGCTAACTGATATATATATTTTTTTGATTAAAAAAGATCTTTAGGGTAAATGCAAGGAAATAAAAATGTGAAGGTTTTACTTTTTTGGGATCTGCTAAATTTTCCACTTTTCCAGAGTGACAAACATTGAAAGTTGGGACCCATTTCCACTTTTTATCTTCCCATTTAGCATTTCAGAACAGTCATCATTGGTTTGGAGACATTGCTCTTTCTAGGGGGATCAGTATCTGAAGAATTAAGAATATGTCATTTTACCTGGAGGAAGTATCTGTTTCCCTCTTTTACTTCTCAAAATCCCTGGATTTGTTGATAAATTAGATAATCTTTTTGAGGGATTATATTTTTAAAATACAGCCACCAGAAAGTTCCATTAGAATTTTTCAGCTAACCAAGGATCTCTTGCAAAATGTTTTCCTTTTACACGCAAACAACTTTAATGGCCCTTGTTTCTGGTGTTCAGAATTACTTGACGATTCTTCTGTAATTGTCAATAAGAGTTTTCATGAAACCTAGATTTCATGCTTTCAGTGTGAAGTTTAGCTATCAAAATCTAGGTTTTTTTTTCTCCTTTTTTGCTTCCCTTTATTACTTTGTCTCACACCCTTTCCAGAGCAATCCTCTTTTCTGCTTGGTCTGAATTCCAGACAACAGAGGAAACATACAGTAATTAACTCACATAATAATATACCTGGTTCTTTTCACTTCCTGATTCCCATAACTGGCTGCATAAAGAAAACTGAACTGCTACTTATGTGAAGACATTTTATCACCACGAGGGAAGTTTTTTCTTTTTTAGTCAAATTATTATTATTAAAAACTTTTAAATTGATGTATAACTGACATATATAACATTAATTTCAGGTATATGACATAATGATTAGATATTTGAATATATTGTAAAAGGATCACTGCAATAAGCCTAGTTAGCATTCATCACCATGTATAGTTTCAATTATTTTTCTTTTTTTCAAAAATGTTTAATTTTTATTTATTTTTGAGAAACAGAGAGAGATAGAGAGGGAGAGAGAGAGAGACAGAGACAGAGTGTGAGCAGATGAGGGGCACAGAGAGAGGGGCACATAGAATCCAAAGTGGTCTCCATGTCTGAACTGTCAGTACAGAGCCTGATTCAGGGCTTGAACTCACAAACCAGGAGATCATGACGTGAGATGAAGTCAGACACTTAGCCGACTGAGCCACCCAGGTGCCCCTCAATATATATATATTTTTTACCACCAGGTAAGCTTGATGGTAAAGTAAGAAAAAAATTCCAAAAGCCTCTACTCTTTAATATATAAACATATTAAATGGTTTCATGCATTTAGGCTCTGATAAACTATTTTCTTATAAAAGATGAATCCTCTTAGAAAAAAGGAAAACCCATTAGAAGCTGATATCAATAAACTTCCCCTACCACACGTTTTTTAATGTTTTATGTCTTTGTATAATTTTTTATTATATTATACCACATTATATTTAATAAAAACAATTTTCTAAAAATCAGAGATAGAAATAATCTAGCTGTGGGTCTAATCTCACTGAAAATCACATCATTAATATAATTGTGATGCATATTATAAGTTTACAAACTAGATTGAATTTACAGTTTCACTAACTCAAGACAGGGTACCGATTTGGAAAGACTAATAGCCTATAAGTTGGAATGGATATGTTTGGGTGGACACAGACAGATGATGCTGAGAATCTCAGTCCTCTGAGTCTCTTTGAGCCTCCCTTGCTAGAAGATGTGACCTTCCTTCCTGCATCTAAAAAGTTTAGCTTTCCCTTACTTGAAGACCTTGTAATAACCTTACCAATTCCTTCTGTTAAATTAATATGGTTGAAACAGAATGTAGTTTTAATTTTCCCAACAGGACTCTGAATGATGTGCTATCCTAAAAAATCATCTTATTCTCCTTGAAAATAGTTTCATGGGCTGGGAAAAAGTTGATAATAATGATTATCCATTGTCTACATAACCATTGGGTTTTATTTCCACCTTACCATCTACGAGATGACACTCTGATTTTGAGTTGACATTTTTAAAAGGGCTTAGTGTACATGGATTGGAAGAACAAATATTGTTAAAATGTTGATACTACCCAAAGCAATCTACCTATTCAATGCAATCCCTATCAGAATAACACCAGCATTCTTCACAGAGCTAGAACAAACTATCCTAAAATTTCTATGGAACCAGAAAAGACCCCGAATAACAATCCTGAAAAAGAAAACCAAAACTGGAGGCATCACAATTCTGGACTTCAAGCTATGTTACACAGCTGTAATCGTCAAGACAGTATGGTAGTGGCACCAAAACAGACACTTAGGTAAATGGAACAGAATAGAGAATCCAGAAATGGACCCAAAAACGTATGGCTAACTAGGCTTTGAAAAAGCAGGAAAGAATATCCAGTGGAATAAAGACAGTCTTTTCAGCAAAAGGTGTTTAGAAAACTGGACAGCGACATGCAGAAGAATGAACCTGGACCACTTTCTTCTGCCATATACAGAAATAAACTTGAAATGGATGAAAGACTTAAACATAAGACAGGAAACTATCAAAATCCTAGAGGAGAAAGCAGGCAAAAACCTCTTTGACCTTGACTGCAGCAACTTTTTACTCAACGTATCTCTGGAGGCAAGGGAAACAAAAGCAAAAATGAATAATTGGGACTTAATCAAGATAAAAATCTTCTGCACAGTGAAGGAAACAATCAGCAAAACTAAAAGGCAACCAACAGAATGGGAGAAGATATTTGGAAAGGACATATCAGATAAAAGGTTAGTATCCAAAATCTATAAAGAACTTATCAAACTCAACACCCCAAAAATAAATAATCCAGTGAAGAAATGGGCAAAAGACATGAATAGACGCTTTTCCAAAGAAGACATACAGAAGACATACAGACTAACAGACACATGAAACGATGCTCAACATCACTCATCATCAGGGAAATACAAATCAAAACCACAATGAGATACCACCTCACACCTGTCAGAATGGCTAAAATTAACAACTCAGACAAAGACAGATGTTGATGAGGATGTGGAGAAAGAGGAACTCTTTTGCACTGCTGGTGGGAATGCAAACTGGTGCAGCCACTCTGAAAAACATTATCGAGATTCATCAAAAAATTAAAAATAGAACTACCCTACCACCCAGAAATTCCACTACTAGGTATTTATCCAAATATATGCACCCCAATGGTTATAGCAGTGCTATTGATAATAGCCAAAGTACAGAAAGAACCCAAATGTCCATCAACAGATGAATGGATAAAGAAGATATGGGATATATATACAATGGAATATTACTCAGCAATCAAAAAGAATGAAATCCTGCCATTTGCAACAACATGGATGGAACTAGAGTGTATTATGCTAAGTGAAATTAGTCAGTCAGAGAAAGACAAATATCATATGACTTCACTCATATGTGGAATTTAAGATACAAAACAGATGAACATAAGGGAAGGGAAGCAAAATAATATAAAAACAGGGAGGGGAACAAAACATAAGAGACTCTTAGAGAACAAACTGAGGGTTGCTAGAGAGGTTTTGGGTGGGGGAATTGGCTAAATGGGTAAGGGGCATTAAGGAGGACACTTGTTGGGATGAGCACTGGGTATTATATGTAGGGGATGAATCACTGGATTCTATTCTTGAAACCATTATTGCACTATATGCTAACTAACTTGGATGTAAATAAAAAAAAAGAGCCTAGAGTATTAAAAATGTCCTCCCAACTCCTTAAATATGGAAACCATATTTTTATGTTATAATGACATTTCATTAAAAGTAGCTGATTGATGTTATGGTACCTCACAATTTATAGTGTACATATACCTATATATTATCTCTCTCTGTCTCTGTCTCTCTCTATATCTATATCTATCTCTATATCTATATCTATATAGCAATAGTAGCAACTATTGGTAAAGCCAACTGGTTAAAACCAAGCTTTGTTCTCCACCTCTTCCTAGACCTGAACTTTTTCTGTGTCTCCTACCATTAATATTATAGTCATGTAAACATCAAACTTACTTTATCTGATTAGCTGCCAAATTCTATTCTGTTTGGTAAATGTTTGTTGAGTCCCTATACTATAAGCTCTCATGACCTCATTTCTTTCTTTGTGTGTGTGTGTTTACGTTTTCCTGGTTAGGCCATGGTGCCAGGGACAAAAACTCCCCTAAAACGAGATCTATTCTCATTTGCTTCTTTCTGGTTCTACTGTTCACTACTGTTCCATCACTGTAGTCTCCTTATTGGTCTCTCTGACTCCTCCTTCTCTTCCCTCTCTAGAGTATGTTTACTGACAGAATTTCAAGGCAATCTCTGAAGATCCCACACATACCTTGTGCCACGAAGGGAATATTAACATAGCTCAAGACTTTGGTAAAGAGAAAAGTAGCACAGCGTGTCTCATCTGACTTCCTTTGTTGACAGTGCTATATCTGAAGGACACAAAACAGTTGAGAAGGAAGAACTGGATAACACAATGGCCCCATTGTTCTTTATAGAAAGTAATTTTCTCTAGTCTCAGTAGTATGATATTTAACAAGGTGAAATATATTTACCATGCTATATGAAAAAAATATATGCATTAACATAGTTATAATTGTCTCCTGCCTCAGCTGTCCATGATTTTGATAAGGTGAGGCACGCCTCACTGAGCCCCACTGATGGCATCTCCAAGTATCTTTGGTAAAAGATCTGGAAGAAACAATGCTGGTGTTGACTTTTTGTTAATGAAGAAAAAAGATCCAAGACTGGGCTGACCTTTACTTATCCAGAGCCTTTTTTAGTTTAGCAAAATTCAATCTGCCTGAGATGGAAAGAAAATTGACTTTCTTATTTTCATTGTCCTTTCCTGTGGGGAAAAATAAACTAAAGAGGTGAACGGAGCTGCCTGATCATCACAAAGGGCAGGCTCTGCCTTCCTGTAGCTGGGGAGGCATCGGAAATTGAAATTTGGAACACCGTGGGCACTGCCCCTCCTCTGAAACAGGTCACTGTAATTGTATTTGTATTATCGGTTTTGCTTTACATATTCACCACATTTCCGCCCAACTAGTTCCTTATAGAAAACTCTTGCGAGGCTCTGAAATCAGAGTTTCATTAAACATGGGTAGGTAGCCCAAAGCATTAATCAGATAAATATTATTCTACTAGGAAAATACATTTCTTTCAGGTTATCTCTCACCTCTTCCCCTCCCCCTTATCCCTGTCCTTTGAATTGATTACACGTGTATACTCAGAGCCACTTCAGAGCAGAAGAGTGAAGCAGGATACTGTCAATTATAACTTTTTCTTTTAAGATTTTGCAGGAGGTGGTGCTCAAAGATGTGAAGCAGGTATAATTCTCTTCTCTTCCGGGAGGCACCTCTTTTGTGTCTTCCCAGAACTCCCGATCCTAAGAGCAGACCTTATTTGTAGGCAAGAAACACTTTGTGGTTCTGTGTATATATAGTGGATAAGAGGCTTTGGAGTAAAACGTATCTGACAGTTCCGCTCTGTCACTCACCAGGTACATGATCTCTCAAAGCCTCAATTTCCTCATGTGCAAACTCACATGTCCCTCAAAGGGGTGGATGAGAATGTACTGAGATCAGCAAATGGAAAAGAAATTGTAGAATGCCTGTGTTACTGAACCCCAAGTTT
This sequence comes from Cryptoprocta ferox, assembly GCA_028646485.1. NCBI lineage: Eukaryota > Metazoa > Chordata > Mammalia > Carnivora > Eupleridae > Cryptoprocta > Cryptoprocta ferox. Next base: position 62,583,162 of record CM053561.1, on the reverse strand, counting down.
GGCTGCTCATCACTGGAAAGGCCACTACTCAAGAAACACGTTTTGGCTGGAAAGGAGTTTGAGCTTTATTCAGGAGGTTGGCAACCTAGGGCAAAGGCAGATTTGGGTCTAAGAGCCAACTCTGACATGTCCACCTGGCTCAGGGTTTTTTTTAAAAGGGATTTAGGATATTTAATCAATAAAGGGAGTCCAGTGGTCTGTAACATTTCTTGATTATGGACAGACTTGATGGCACTGGCTACGGATATTATCCCAGTGTTTGGGGGTTGTTAGAGGGGGTCCAGTTTCTGTTTTCTGATGTGTAGGACTGTGTTCTTTCTGCAAAGGAGGGCAAGATCTACAGGTGCACAAGGGAGGTTAGTAAAGTCATTTGTGTGACCTAAAAAAAGAAAAAAATGTTGCTAAAAAATTGCTGGCTAATCAGAAAGCTGAGGCAGCTTCAAATAGGCTTGCTGGCCTCTGTGGCCTGGGGAAGTTCTGGTCCTTCACTCCTCAAGGCCAGTGGTCTGTAAACCGCAAAGAAAGTCAATTAGTTCTGTTACAGATCAAGGGACTTGGGTCAGTAAGTAAGGAGTGTATTGTCTTGAAGCAAGTTAAACCTTAAGACCAGCTGGAGTGCTGTTACCCTGCAGATATCACTTGGGATTGCTCACTAAAAACAGAGATTCCTAAGATTCCTAGGCTCTCTCTTAACTGGATGAATCAGTATCTCTCTGCTTAATCCATGCGATATAAGCTTATCATGTGTTATGATGGGTAGTTAGACTGGGAAGCTGGATGGGCTTGGATAAATCGGAGGGTCTTGAACTCCTACTCTCTTCATTCATCTCACCTCCAACTTTTAACAGTCAGATCCCTTCTGTAATGTTTTCAGCAAGTGTAATTCTGGCATCTGTTTAAATACCTCCAGAGACACCAAAGTCACTACTACTTGGAGAAGCCTTGTCCATATTTGGCAACTTTCAGAATGCTTCTAGTACTCAACCAAAAACTGTCTCGTCTCCCCCTCCCCCCCCCACACTGATGCTAAGTCTACTCCTGGGGACACACAGGCTGGATTACTCCTCTTCCTATTTGACAGCCCTTCAAATATTTGAAAACACAGTCCATGTTGCCTTAAGTGCTCTCTTTTCTAAGTCCCAGTTCTCAAATATCAACCTCTCCTTATCTAACCCTTGCCAAATGCATCTCATGGCTAGAGCCCCAGCTGCTGTACTTATCCTGTTCTCTCAGAGCTGACTCACCTCTGAAGTTTACATTTCCTGCTTTCAAACACCATTTCCCCTGGTAAGAGTGGATAAAGAGATGCTCTTCTGTAAGGTGCATCAAAAAGAATCTCACATTCTTTTATTTTATTTTTCATCTCTTCAAATATAATGTGAGCTGCTCCAAACCAAGACTTTTAATACAAAAATACAAGATTTTTAGTTGTAGGACAGTGATGGGGGTAGGAGGCTGAAACAACATGCCAGCCCAACTTCCTTCCATCAGACCCATTTTATTTATTTATTTATTTATTTATTTAATGTTTATATTTTAGAGAGTGGGAGTGGGAGAGGGACAGAGAGAAAGGGGGACAGAAGATCCAAAGCAGGCTTTGCACTGACAGCAGTGAGCCTGAACTGTGAGATCATGACTTGAGCCAAAGTTGGATGCCCAACCGACTGAGCCACCCAGGAGCCCCTATCAGACCCATTTTAAAGATTAGATTTGTGCAGCCACTGTGGAAAACAGTATGGAGGTTTCTCAAAAAATTAAAAAAAATTTAAAATAGGGCTACTATGTGATCCAGCAATTCCACATCTGGGTATATATCCAAAGGAAATAAAAACACTATCTCAAAGAGATATCTGTACCCCTATGTTCATTGGGGTATTATTGACAATGGCCAAGACCTGTAAATAAATGTCCATAAATAGATAATGGATAGATAAAATGTGGTATATAGATATAATGGAATATTTTCAACCATAAAATAGAAGGAAATCCTGCCATCTGTGACAACATGAATAAATCTTGAGGACATTCGGCTAAGTGACATAAGTCTGACAAAGAACGACAAGTACTATATGATCTTACTTATATGTGGAATCTAAAAAAAGTAAGCTCATAGAAACAAAGAACAGACTGGCGATTTGTAGAAGTGAGGGATGGGAGGTGGGGAAAATGAGTAAAAGTGGTCAAAGGGTACAAACTTCTAATTATAAGATGAATAAGTTCTAGGGATGTAATGCACAGCATAGTGAGTAGAATTAACAATACCGTATTGTTTATTCAGAAGTTCCTAAGAGAATAGATTTTAGTTCTCATGACACACAAAAAATAGTAACTATGTGAGGTGATGAGAGTATTAGTTAACCTCATTGTGGTAATCATTTTGCAATATATATATATATATATATATCAAATCATTACATTGTGTATCTTAAATTTACACAATGCTGTTTATCAATTATATTTCAATAAATCTGGAAAAAAGACTAGAAAATGGTGACACTAGAAGGGTAGTTGAGTTATCCAAGTATATATGTATATAGTATCTACCTCCTAACTTCTAGTACATGGCATCCTTTAACAATAAGACTTTCTACTTCTATATGCATATGTCGCAAACCAGGGTCCTCTAGATCTGTTTTATTGATCTGCAAAGGTTTTCAAAAAGATATAGACCAATATTTAAAAAGTCACAATATGTCACATAACACTATGAATCTATAGCTTTTTTTAAATATTGGAAGTCTTGTTATTCTTGTCCTGCATTACTACATAGCAACAATGGGATTGGCCTCCTTGGAGCCTGGTGCCTTTAGATGTGGCTCACATGCTCCACATCATTTGTTTGTCTTCTATAGGCATTTACATTTGCCATGATACTGCTGTCATACTATCACACACTTTAGAGGCACTTGTATATCTACCTTGTGACACAAACCCTTAGGTCAATTGTATGCAATAGATAAAACTAGTATAATCCTACTTACACATCTTAGATGCATATAGAAGGGATACTGCATCAAGCAGGCACAATAGAGTGAAGTGCTTTTTGGATCTCTGGGGTCAAACTCCCTGGCTTAAAAACACTCAATTTTGTCACTTGAAGCTGTATAACAATGGGTAAGAAACACTATTGAGACTTGATTTCTTTAACTTTAAATGTAGATGTTGATATTGGCAGTGTCTACCTCATAGCATTGTTGAGCACATTAAATGAGAAACTGTAAGGAAATTTTTGGCAGCATGCTTAAAAATATTAGCTCAACAGATATTTCATTCAGACTGGGGGAAATAATCTAGGCCTTCAGACATTGAATGTAAAGCTCCTCCCATTGTGTTACATTGCTACACACACCCTGGCTCATGTGTTTTTCTTGTCCCTGACTTTTGGAATGTCACAAACTGAAGGTCTCATGGGGGGTGCCAATGAAGAGGGAACTGCTGATGAATACTAGATGAGTCACTGAGTTTCTCAACATCCTGCCCAACTGAATGAAGGATTTCATGCTTTACTAGATGAATCCGTGGCCATGGGATACCAGTTGATGTCCTTTTTATATGTTTCCAAGAGCCTTGCATCATTGATTGGCCACCTATATGTGGCTTTACTTCTGTTGAATCATCAAACTGGAAGTTTTATCTGTGCCAGAAATAGGCCAATCAAACATCCCCAGATGCAGAAGCAGCCAGGTGTGGCAAAAATCCTGTTCTCTACAGTTCTTTCTCTTCCCCAATCCAACCCACCAATCATGACCCTTTAATCTGTTTCTTATGGCAGACCTTTGGGGGGCTATGTGGCTGAGTGTGGCAGCAGGCACATTCAGACTAGAGGGGGAGAGAAGTTTCTGTTTTTTTGGTATAGGGTTTCCTGATACTTAAGGAACCCTGTGGATAGAACTGGAAAGATTTTCTAGAGGTCTTTCTTGAAATGTGGTCCTTGGATCACCTGCCTCAGAATCTCTTGGAACACTTTTTGCAAAGGCAGATTGCTGAGTCCGTCCAAGTTCAGCTGAAATAATCTCTTAGGGGTTAGGGTCCAGGAGTCTGTCTTCTAAAGGGCACCCTTGATGACACTGAAGTTTGAGGATTACTGAACAAATGAATCCAGAAATCAATATTTGGAGAAATATGACAACTTAAGAACTGTTGTAGAGTTGAGAGAAGAATTGGGGTCATCCAAACAATAGGTATTAGCATGAACCAGGTAGAAAGGGGAATACAAAATGATGGGGCCCATACCCTTAGGAGTGTGCAGTTGAGACCCTAAACAGTTTAAAACTTAAGAAACATGTAGCAAAACAAGAAATTACATGATAAGTATTTATATGAGTAATCCTGATGATAAATGCTATAAGGTTTCAAAAAATAGGTCACCAGTAGAAAAAAGAATAATCTCAGAAAGAGGTGATATGATTAAGAAGGGGGTAATATGGTCAAGATTTTGACTAATGGCTGGAGATTTAAAAAATGAATTTTTAAAATTGGGGGAAGTATGGATAAATGTGAGGACATGGTAACAAAATTGGTGTTTAGAGGTGTTTGATGGAGAATTGTGTAGATGGATTGGAAGTAAAGGATTTGTAATTTTATGTTACTACTTCCAAGAGGACTCAAAGGAAGAAGACCTGAGATTCTGGGCCTCAAGGCTGCATTGTGGAGTCTTAGATAAATATTTTTTCATCTATCATAGAAGGCATCCAAATCATTCTAGAATAGGGTAGTTTGGCACTGGGTTTCTTTTTCCCATCAAAGACTTTGGCCCAGAAATATGTGGACCAGCTCTACTTTGGGCAGAAGATGGTAAGCTGAGCTAAGATGGAATGCAACATTTGTGAAAACAACCAAAACTTTGTACAAAGAGGAGAAAGAAGTAAAAAGGAGAGAAGACAAAAGCCAGAGATATTTACCTTCATTCACTCATCTTTATAACTTGGCCTCAAGAAGTTACTCCCTTGCTCTGGAAATCCAGGCTGTGTCTCTGCAGTAACCCACGCATGCAGCAGGATTCACCCACCAAGCTCAGCTTCTTTAAAATACTGCTGTTGACATGGGAACTGGTAGCCTCATTCCCTTTAAATAAAACTAAAACACAGAATCACATGCTTTTTTCTGGTTGAATTGGATTATTCTTCTGCTAACTCCGATATCATTTGGAGAATCCATATAAGACTAACTTCTGTTCTTTTGAACATTAGGAAAATAAACTTTGTGCTCCCTCTTTCCATTTCCTAGCCAGGTTAATATTATTCATTTCGCACTGCTCAGTGGTAAGGTGGTAAGGCAGCATCATAGAAGGTATGTGTAGAGGTACCGATTTAGCCTCTAGAGAATTTTCTTTGGAGTTTCAGTATAAGACTCCCATGGGAATTGGAAGCATGTGCTATATGGGAGAGTTGCCTGGTGGTTGTCTTCTACCAAGGCTAAACATTCCACTGCTAGTGGAAGGCACAAAGGCATCTGTCTCAGGTGTGGGTGTGAGAATTGTGCTTGGACCTAGCTTTACACCAAAACTGTAACAAAGGAAATTCATTTATGTGCGAGGCATAGTGAACATTTATTCTTTTTATTTCTTTAAGCTACTTAACTTTCATTTCTTCTTCTTTTGGTAAAGAATATCCCCATTTTCCTCTGGAGATCCCCAGTTCCCTCCTCTCAGAGAGTGTTTTGGATGAAGCTGGCCATCTCCTTCTCCAGAGCTGGGCATCTGACCTGAGGTCTGAGCCGGTCAGCACACTCCAATCCCTTGACCACAGAAAACTGGATGCTGTGATAGGCATAGAACCAATGTAAACCCAGTGGAAATTAATCTTAAGATTTGACTGTGGCACGTGCACGTGTGCATGTGTGTGTGTGTGTGTGTGTGTGAGAGAGAGAGAGAGAGAGAGAGAGAGATGCATCTCTTTTCTCCTGGAATAAACAGATGCTGCCTTGAACTTCTGCAGCCATCTTGTCATGAAAAGCTGAGAAAGAGGTCAACACACAGAAGGGAGGCTGCAAGGATATCATTTGACTTTGTAGTGAGGCCACATGGGGCGACAATTACTACTCTGGGATTTTTTATTTTCATGAGAAAATGAAATCTTATTATACTCAAACCATTTATGGTTGGGTTGCATGCTGAATTGTTTTAAGTCAAGAGCATTTGCTTCTTCTGATGTTAATCAACTGCTTTAGAAATACTACCTCTTTGTTTTATATTGATTCTCAGTGGATCAATATAATTACACTTTAGTTCTAAGCTCTTTTAAGCTATCTCAGATTCTTTTCTAGCTAATGTGCTAATGATAAACACTTAGAGACATGAGGAAAGCTGCTCATTTAAAGAACCTCACAGTTAAATCTCATCCTAAATCAGGGCATCTTCTTGTAAATTGTTAACCACTCTCTAATGTAATGGCTTTGTAGATTCTTTTTTTTTTTTCATCTGTTTGAGCAAGCACCACTCTTAAGTGGCTGGTGTTTCTCCTGATCTCCCAGCCATCGATTAACCACTGAAGGAGATATGGAATGCTACTTACTTAGTGAAACATGTAATGCTTATTTCCTTAATCCTCAGGGCTCCTCACAGAATACAAGCTTTGTATGTCAGTTTGCTTTTTTATGTCAAACCATGTCAAAGAGGCTTTATGTTTATGAATCTCAATTTTTATTTTTTTTTGGTGGTTTCCCCCACTGCTGGAAAGAAGCTCTCATCTTTTTATTATCACCCAATGTCTTGATTAACTGTCTCCTTTGGAATGGGGTTCCTAAGGGATATACTTTAAAATAAACTGGAGATAACCAAACAGAAAAGAAATGGATACATAATGAATTATAAACACAAATGAGGTCCATAAAATATTTACATGTAGTGAAATGGAATTTGGTGCTATCTGAACATAAAGAAATGAGTTTAGCTCACCACTACATCCAAATTTCCTTTAGTGTGCCACAATTTCGCATTTTTATTCAAAGGTCCCATCACTGGTTGTGGATAGGAATGGATACATGTCTCTATTGTGGTGTTTTCCATATATAATCTTCTAAATGTAGTGGCAAGAGTTACTTGGCACTAAGAGTCTCTTGGAGCTTATATCCACAGTATTTGTAGTTTTTATCACTGGCTTGTATGTTTAGGAATAATCACAGAAATGCTGTAGAATTTTTTTGGAGCTTAGATAAAGCAGTACATGGAAAGTGCCTAGCCAGGATTGAATCAAATTTGTCGTGGGGCTGGTGTGAAGGAGCACATTATGCAGCTAATGAGGGTTCTACCCTGACTGTCTGGCATCTGAATCTCAGTTTGTGTTACTTCCCTACACTCTGGATCTCCTATAGCACAGTTAAGAGCAGCACCACCCTCCCTCGGTCTGGAATCATGGACACGTTACTTTACTTCTTGATGTCTGTTTCCTCTTTTGTAAAAGGGAGACAATAGTAGTGCCTAATTCATAGGCACTGTGAAAATTACAAAGAAAAATACATGTAAAGTGCTTAGAATAGTGCCTGGCTCATATTAAATGTTTAATAAATACTGTAATTAGTTCCAAGTTTCTGGGTTTGCAAAATACTCTAATTAAATCTCTCCCGATTATCAAGGTTGATACTCTGGGTTAAATGAAAAGTCTGAAATGCTGTCATCAGATGGGTTCACCACTACATCCAGAATATAGGTTGACCCATATTCCACATGATTTAATGCCAGCACAGGAGCAACCATCCTCTTCCAGCCACCAGGCTCCATGAGATTTGATCTCTATTTTGGGTTATAAACTCTTATTTTCCCCTTGGTCTCTTTTAATGATGCAGGGATCAGAGCTGTCTGGAATGTATGCTGACACTCTTCCTTCTGATCATCACTAATCAACCTCAGTATTCTCCCCAAGTGAGCCCAAGCCAGACCTCAGAATTCCTCTCTATACAGAGACTGGATAGCACTATTCATGAGAGTCAGCTCATGACAGGTAACTTATTTGCCAGCTCTGTTTTAGAAACTCAGTATAATACTACTATCACCCTGCAGGAAGGAAATTGAATGGAGGAGGGGGCGAGGGCAGTCAGGAAGAGGACAAAGAATGACTGATGTTTCCTGTAGCATCTGCTATGACATTCTCCGTCATGAACACTTGTTCGTCTTTACCCCAGCATGATGATTTGCAAGAATATAAGATGAACTAATTTTGGAAATTTGTCAATGTAAAATCTCAAATAATAAAGTATCCAGATTTATACAAGAGGTGTTGTAAAAATGACAATAGAATTTATCTGTGCAACTAGGGGGGTGAGGGGTGAATATTACAGAGAATGTCAGCTGGCAGTTTGCTTCATGTTTGGAGAAATTCTTATACTCACTATTTTAGTTATGGGAAGGCTGATAAACTCTAAATGCAGAAATTATATAGAGAAATATATATTAATTGATATATGATTTACTTCTATAGCACTGTACTCTGGTTCACAATATTTGTATGTGACCTTTGATTGGAAAATTGTTACCCAAATTGAAAATAGAATGCTTCAAGGGGTGAAATAAAATATGGGATGTGTGTTGGAAGAGTCTCCCGTGGTTAATGATTAATGGCACATGGTCCTGGACACTATCCTTCCTCTACTTCCAGTTTGGCCCTTTCTGTGTCCAGCATTGCCACATTGGCACCATTTCACTTGACCTGATGTATAAATGGGAACATTTGTGGGAGGATGTGGAGAAAAGGGAACACTTGCATACTGTCAGTAGAAATGTGTATTGGGGCAGCCACTATGAAAAACAGTATGATGCTTCCTCAAAAAATTAAAAAAATAGAACTGCCATATAATCTGGCAATTCCACTTTTGGGTATTTATTCAAAAGAAACAGAAACACTAACTTGACGAGATGTATGTACCCCCATGTTCACTGCAGCATTATTTATAATAGCCAAGACATGGAAGCAACCAAAGTGTTCACTAACAGATGAACAGATAATACATATATATTTTATACATGTATATGTGTGTGTTGTGTGTATACACACATATATATATCTATCACTTTTTCTTTATGTGATATATGGAATATTACTGAGCCACAAAAATAATAATGTCTTGTCATTTGCAACCACATGGATGAAACTTGAGGCCATTATGCTAAGTGAAATAAGTCAGATAGAAAAAAAACAAATATTGTATAATATCATTTATATGTGGAGTTTAAAACAAATAAACAAACAAACAAAAAACAAAAACAATGACTTCAGATACAGAGAACACACTGGTGGTTGCCATAGTCAGGGGATGAGGATGAAATGTATGAAGGTAGTCAAAAGGTGCAAATTTGCAGTTGTAAAATAAACAAGCTATGGGGATGTAATGTACAGCACAGTAACTATACTTAATAATGCTGTTTTGTGTATTTGAAAGTTACTAAGAGGGGCACCTGGGTGGCTCAGTTGGGTGAGCATCTGACTCTTGATTCTGGCTCAGGTCATGATCCAGGGTCATGGGACTGAACCCTGTGTCCAGCTCTGCACTGAGTGTGAATTCTGCTTAAGATTCTCTCTCTCTACCTCTCAAAGAAAAATAAAAAATTAAAATAAAAAAAAGAAAGTTGCTAAGAGAAAAGACATTAAAAGATCTTACCACAGGAAAAAAACTGTATGTGTGGCGATGGATGTTAACGAGACTTACTGTGGTGATCATTTTGCAGTATATACAAATATCAAATCATTATGTTGTATACCTGAAACTAATATAATGTTATATGTCAATTATATCTCAATAAAAAATCAAACAATTCAAGACACATTACATGGTGTCTGATTTGGGTGGTAGCACCTGAGACAGTATTTTCCTCCTAGACTGACATGACATGCCATCACCTCAAACTTTCTATGATAAAATCAAGAAGGAGCATGGGACGGTCAAGTGTTTCTCCTTGGCTACTTTCCATAATCAATTCCATTTCCAGATTATGCCTCCTTTTCTTGACTGAGCATTATGACTAACCTTTACAAAAACATCGAGATAGATGTTATTTCTGTTTTACATATGGAAATATTGAAGCTTAAATGGGTCAATTGCCAAATAATGCATAAGGGGTAGAGTTGGAATTGTTACTCCAGATTGTCTGGCTTAGCCTAAAGCCCAATCACTATTGGGTCATTTACTTCCTTATGACCAGTGAAGCTGAAAGTGGGTTTGCTTCTTCCAACCTGGGGAAACTTATTACCTCAACCCAGTCCTGGTGACTCCAGCTTGTACTCTCTCCTGTATTTGTGTTAAATGAGGTGGATCGGTTCCGTTGTGTGATGCTCTAGAGAATGGATGCTTAGATGCATTGATACATGAAAGGAAAAGGGGAGAAAAAGGAAGGTGATACTACCAAATCGTACAGAAATTAATGAGTTAATGCAAAAGGCAAGTAATGTCTAGCTCCCCAGACATGCCCCTGGCTTAGAGAAGGACTAAGGCAGGTGGTCTTGGTGTAACATTCCTTCCCAGCTTCTACTTATTCCTGCCCCTGGGCTGCAAGTTGGCATTCCATGATGCCCCTTCCTCATCCTTTTCACTTTGAGTCTGTAGATATGTATTTCAGCCTGGTTTCAGTGGACATCCCCCTGTCTTGTAGGGAGGATGAGTGAGGGGTGCACATGATCTAAGTCTCCTGCTGCCATCATGTTCCTGCTGGTTATGCCTCTCTCCAGGCCTTTCATTCCTGTTCTTACTATCGCTTATTGACTCCCTCTTCCTTAAGTGTTATGGTCAGAAGAAAAAGGAAATTACCCATTCCAATTTGTGTCTTCCTCTAAATCACATACCCTGTAATCTGTGAAGAGAAGAAATCTTGTGATTTCACTGGAGGAAGTTTCATCTCAGTAAGAATCTTTCTAAGAAGACCTTTTCTTACCTTTCCTAAGTTCCACCTGGCCAGATGATTGCCCTGCTCCCAGCCTATCATCTTCTCATTGCATGGCTCAGACCTCAGTGAATATTAGGGATGGCTGGCCACCATTTATTCTTCACAAGAGCCAATCACATTCTGCCATCTCTAGTATGTTTACTCTCCTCTGGACTTTTGAACTAGTCCAGATGGTCCCTGTGTCTACGGCTTTTCTCAGGGATCCATTCTGGCCAAATGCAAAGAGCTTTGGTAGCTCCAAGTCCTCTCCATATTTCTATGCATACTTGAGGGCAGAGCTGCCCATTGGCAGGTGCCCCACCTTGTTTACTCAATCTTTCCCATCTGAGTGATTTCTGAAAAAGGTCCTTAACTAAGCCCATGGAGTATTCTTAGCTCAGTCCAGAATCCAATAAAAAAGTCCTGCCTACAGTAAAGGTTTTTACTAGGAATCTTATTTATGTTTTTATGGTTTCTGAAGCTTTTCTTTAATTATTGCCTACACAGAGCTGAAGATCCGTCATGAGTGATAAAGGATCATTCTCATTATTACCTTAAATTTACTTCCCTTCCACCCAATATATTAACCTTTATTACTATAAGTTATGGCTGTTAGAAGCCAGAGCTAAAGAATAAAGTTTTCTCCCATTTAAGATGTAAAAGCAGGCAAGTGACTGTTTTCTGTAGAGAGTAGGATGAGGAATAGGGAATATGTCATTTGGTGGATACATAAAAAATGCATTATATTCCTCTTAGAAGATAATTATCTAGGAGTCATTTGCCTAGTTCAGTTAGAAGTTTCTTTCTGAGGTGGAAATGAGGAGGAAAAAAAAAAAGGAAAGAGAGAAAGATGGATTGGCTGACAGATGGACTAATTAAGTAAAGAAGAAACAAAAGAGATGAGAGGATTATAGACCAGGAAGACAGTAGCTCTCTTGAAAGCAGCAGGATGTGAAATGTCTCCTAAAAAAGAAATAATAAAACAGATGGTTTGAGTTAAATACATGATGTTTGGTTATTGAAAAGTGCATTTCTTCCTAGTTTCTAACACACTCAAAGGTCTCTCTATAAGACAAGTGGAACAACACTCATTTTGGATGCTTAATAATAAATATTAGTCTTTTACTGCTTTATATTTTGTTTAGAGATCTCCAAGTCCTTTTCTCAGCTTAGAGCTTTGCAAGCTGTCCTTGGGGGGAGGGGGGGGGGTAAAGGCAGAACTTTGTTTCATCAGTTGGATAGTTAAAGTCAAAGGAGTTGCCTCAAAAAAAGATGTAAGAACAAGGGACTACTCAGTAATTTTTCTAATTTTTCTGCTGATGGGCACTTGCTCATGTGGTTCCGTATTTTAGTCCATCCATCCTTCCATTCTGTGTTAATAAGGATTGTACTGGTTATTAGTATCAATAGCCTAAATCAAACTAATTTAATCTAACCAAGCAAGTGAGCAAACAAACCTGAGAAGCCCAACTGTTGCCTTTGGCATTCTAATAACATCATTGGGTCTGTCTCTGATTCTACAGGAGAAATGTTTTTATGTCGTTAAATTCAATTCTTGTGAATTTTCCAGACCGTGAACTTCCCAGTGGCTCATAAAAGCATGAAAATATATAACTATGTGAGCTTTGCCTGGGTATTCTCTGCCAACCTCTTTCTCCTGCAGTGGCAAACTAATCTCCAGAGCTACAGCCCTATATGGTCCTTAGCATTTACAATCCCCCAGAAATGTTGTCAGTGAGTCTCTAGGAAGGATTCTATTTGGCTGACTAGTGTATATTCTCACTCACTTATCAGGTATGAATGGTGGGCTCCTTGACTAGTTGCCATACCTGGTTTACATGAAGAGGAGGACAGAAGGTTTACATTAGGAAGGAACAAATCAAAAGTATAACAGATGCTTTAAGGTCTCACATTTAGGTCTTGAATCCATTTTGAGGTTTTTTTTTTTTTTTTTTTTTTTTTGGTATGGTGTTAAAAGGTGGTCCAGTTTCATTCTTTTGCATGTTAGCTGTCCAGTTTTCCCAGCACCATTTGTTGAAGAGACTGCCTTTTCCCCATTGTATATTCTTGCCTCTTTTGTCATAAATTTAATTGATCATAGAATCATGGGTCTATTTCTGGGCTCCCTATTCTGTTCCATTGGTCTATGCATCTATTTTTTGCCAGTACCATACTGTTTTGATTACTATAGCTTTGTAGTGTATCTTGAAATCTGGAATTGTGATACCTCCAGCTTTGTTCTTCTTTCTCAAGATTGCTTTTGGCTATTCAGGGTCATTTGTGATTCCATACAAATTCTAGCATTATTTGTTCTAGTTTTGTGAAAAATGCTATTGGTATTTTGATAGGGATTGCACTGAATCTGTAGATTTCTAGAAGAGAACTGGTAGTAATTTCACTGACATTGACTGTAGCAACATTTTTCTAGATATTTCTCCTAAGGCAAGTGAAACAAAAGCAAAAATGAACTACTGGGACTATACCAAAATAAAAAGTTTTTACACAGCAAAGGAAGCCATCAACAAAACCAAAAGACAACTTACTGAATAGGAGAAGATATTTGCAAATGATATATTTGATAAAGGATTATTATACAAAATATATAAAGAACTTATACAACTCAACACCAAGAAAACAAACAACGCAATTAAAAAATGGGCAGAGGACCTGAAGAGACATTTTTCCAAAGAAGGCATACAGATGGCTAACAGGAATATGAAAAGATGCTCAACATCACTAATCATCTCACCTTATACCTATTAGAATGGCTAAAATAAATAAATAAACAAGAAATAACAAGTGTTGGGGAAGATGTGAAGAAAAAGGAACCCTTGTGCACTGTTGGTGGGCATGTACAGCCATTGAAGAAAACAGTATGATGGTTCCTAAAAAAATTAAAAACAGTATGATGGTTCTTCAAAAAATTAAAAAGAGAAATATGATCCAATAATTCCACTATATTCCATTATTGGGTATTAAACCACAGAAAATGAAAACAATAATTTGAAAAGATAGATGTACCACTGGTTTACTACAGCATTATTTAAGTAGCCAAGATATGGAAGCAACCTAAGTGTCCACCATTAAACACATGGAGAAGAAAGATGTGAAAGAGTTATATATATTTTTATATCATATATATTGTATGTATATAATACATATGTGATATACATATCACACATATATAAAATGGAATATTATGGAATATTACACAGTCATAGGAAGGATGAGGTTGTGCTATTTGAGACCACATAGATGGACCTAGAAGGTATTATGTTAAATGAAATAAGTCAGACTGAGAAAGAAAAATACTATATTATTTCATTCATAAGTGGAATCTGAAACAAAAACAGCAAATGAATAAACAAATAAGAAGCAGAATCAAGTCTATAAATACAGAGCAAAATCTAATGGGTGCCAGAAGGGAGGGGGGTGAGGGTTGGCCAAAATGTTCGAAGGAGAGAGGGAGATACAGGCCTCCAGTTATGGAATGAATAAATCCTGGGAACAAAAGACACAGCATAAGGAATAAATCAATGATATTGTAATAGTGATGTATCAGGACAGATGGTAGATACAATTGTGGTGGTGGAATATAGCATAATGTATATACTTTTGAATCACTGTGTTGTACACCTGAAACTAATGTAGCATTGTGTGTCAACTATGCTTAAATAATAATAATAATAATAATAATAATAATAGTATAACAGATGCCAATTACACATTCTATTCTGTAAAAAGTTTCCACAGATTAGACATCTTGGTTCCCATCTCATCATCCTAACATCGATATCTGATAGAGAGCGGTAATTGGAAAATTTGCAAATTGGATTGCTAATTGGATGTTTCTGTTTCCTACATTAACTGCCGGCTCTTCTGCTGTTTCCCTTCCTGAAAAGCTCACCCCTTAGCTTGCCTGTATCTTACCTGATACACTTCCACTGACTTCCTCTTAAATTCCCACAGCAGTTTACATCACCCAGCTTGGTGCTTAGTAGTAGGACATCCTGTGGTCTTTTTCTGAAATGTTCTGTGTGTTGCTCTCAGTTTCCCAGACAGATCATAAAGTCCCATAAGGTGTGCATCTGGCTTCATGTCTTGCCCATCCCCCCTTGCCTGGCACACAGTGCGTACTCAGTACTGTGACTGGATGTTCAGGATTATACACATAAAGTACCTATTATCTAGTTTAGTCATTTGTAAAATGGAGATGATAATGCCAACCACATAAAGCTCATATGAAGAATAAGATGATGTCTCTGAAGTGCTCATCACATAAAAGTATGGAATAAATAATGTATATATGTAGATACATGTATATACACATACACACATATGTATAATTTATATGATGAATTTTCTGAAGACAGAACACATGTCTGTTCTTTCTTTTATCTTGTAATGCCAGAAGTAGCCTACTACAGGCATTCAACATGAGTCTGTGACCATCTGATTCTAATACTCAGATTCTTATTTTGCCATCTTTCCCATAATGTCATGTTTATTAAAAACAATTGTCACCATCAGTATACTCTTTCAGAATTTCCTTCCTCAAATGGAGACAAGGTCATAGGGAAACATCTGAGAGCACAAAACACAAACATAAGCAAACAGCTGAGCACATTCAAATTCTTCCCAGAAGTCTTCCTTGGGCTTCTGGTCTAGCAAGTATTTGTCAACTAGCACAAAGAAAGGGTAAGAGTGGGGAAAGGGAGTGGGTGGGGAGTGCATGCTCCTCTGGTAACTCTGATGGATAATTCTTCTCTCTGATGATGCTTGGAGAAATGACCATCTTCAGTTTTGTTAAAGAAATACAATGAAAGCTAATATGTCCCATTTCATTTTTTGTTTTCAAGCTAAAGACATTGGTACACAGCTAATTAGGCTTTAATTATGGATAACTCTGGTTATGAATTTTCATGCTTTTATAAGCCATTGGGACATTCACAGTCTGGAAATTCATAAGAATGAATTTATTGAAATAAAAATATTTCCAGCACAGACAAGGACAGAGCCAGTAGCTTCTTAATGAAAAGAATTTGTTTTAATGAGTACCTAAGGAAAACACTGATTGAAAATTTAAGATTGAAATGAATGTTATTATTCAGAGGTCTCTGGACATAATATCCTTGGGTGGGGGTGAGAGATCCTGGGTTGGTTTTATGAGAACTGAAGATGCGTATGGATGGCAGCCTGAGTCAGAGAATAGAAGAAAACCAAGTCCCTGCAGGACATCTGGATCTTCCACCAAAATGTGGAAACAATTTATTGCTCTTTTGGTGCCCATATGGGAGTGACCGTAACACCTTGATAAACATCACTTATAGGCTTTGAATCAGACAGCACTGAGTTTGACACCTGGTTTCACCACCTCTTAGCTGCTAAGATTCAGTTTTCCTGTCCATACAAGTCCAAGTAATAGTGATACTCATATATTGACTTATCTGAGTCATAAGTGAGAAAACTTCTGAATAGCATTCGGCACAACTCTGGCACCGAGTCACACTCGCTATGCTGGTGGCAATGGTGATCCCAGATAGTGTACCTGAATCTTTTTCCTTCTTCATTTCATAACTGTAACTTACACCACCCACTTTTTATTTTATCATGTTCCATTCTACTTTGTGCTTACACTTTCACATAATATTACTACCTTAGATTATCATTTATAAAATACTCTCAAATGTTAATTTGTTAATCCTGAAGCAGTAATAAGGAAGGCAAGGCAAACACTATTATTCTCATTCTAAGATTAAGAAAACCAAAAAAATTGAGGCTCACGGAAGGTAAGTGACTTCTTAATTTTACATATTTAGTAGCCAGAGGGGCTACAATGAGAGTTCAGATCATCAACCACAGTGCTTGTCATTTGTTTATTTTTGTATAGGGAGGAATGTGTTTATGATTAATTTTAAGAAGTCAATTGCCAAAAAAAAAAAAGTTTGGAAACCATGAGAATAAATTCTATTGAAAGTCTCCTGATCACTAGCTCCCAGAGCTTCTGTGGCCAAGGCTGGAGAGAGACCTGCTGGTTTTACTGAGGTCTTGAGTTTGCCTTATTTGGAGTTGAAAGCTGCCTTATCCAGGCCTGCAATTCTAGCCTTAAAATTAACAACATCTCCAAAACTCCAATATTGGAGGAAACCAGGAAATTACACAATAATGTACCATGGGAGAGGAGATTGCTTTCTGATCCTCCAGGCATTTGTTTAATGTGCTGACACAAGAATATTTGATTATTCCCTTAGCTGTCTTATGGGGAATGGCTATAAATGCTAATATGCATCAGGAAATTACCTGGTCCTGCTATCACTGGGAACAAATTCCACAAAATCATGGCATGCCTGCAGGTATTTTGAATCACTGAAATGCACCACACCTTTGGTGGTCACGCTGTTGGGTCTTGGTCTCAGGAAGAACCACGGGTCAAAATTCATTGAGTTGCAGTCTGTCCTCAGAGTCACAGCTTATTCCCAAAATTGTGCGCTCAAATTTCTTGGCCAACATAAAGAGCAGTATATAATTTTTATTACAAGGGGAAAAATATACCAGAAGGAGAAAAATCCTTAAATTTAGGAGGAGTAGCCAAGGGAAATTGTACAGTAAGTCTTCCTGTGGTGATGAACTTGGGTCCCCTTAACTTGTCATGGCAGAAATGGAGTCATGCTGAGACAGGTGTTTGCTTATTAAAGCTTCCTAAGTCTCGATTATTCAACAAATATTTATTGAGTACTTGCCTTGTGCCTTGCTCTGTGCTAGACACTGTACATATTATCTTGAGAGCTTCACAGCCACCCTACGATGCACTTACTTTGGGTGGCTCAGATCGGTTCTTCCACAAGACAACTGCTTTGAGATATCACAACATTTTTCTTTTTTATTGATTTATTTGTGGAATATCACTCTCTCTCCAAAATGGAAATAAATTTCGAGTCAGTATGGTATTGTAAAAAAAGGACACATAAGACACAGTCTGGCTCCAGGCCGCTGACCATCTCTTGCTGGTAGAAGTCCTCATTTGTCAGTGCTGAGATGACTGCCTATTTCTACTGTTGTCTAAGGGCATCTGCTCAGATGCTTCTGTTCTGTCCTTCAATGGTGAACTTAGCTTATGGTGTTCTTCATTTTGAAAAAATTTGTTTTTCATACTGGCCATATTCAACTAAATGAGGCATTAGGGCCTCTAAACACATTCATCTGAAAATGTTTTTGCATGATCTGAGACCATTTCATCATTGATTTGTTTATCCACTGAGGCATTCAACAACAGATAGATACTAAGTGCCTACACCTGTGGGGTAGGTGGCAGCAATAAGGCACTGAGAGAGCCACAGCCTTGATCTTGCAGACCTTGCAGTCTAGAGGGGAAGACAAATAGATAAATAGGTATTTGCCATACAGTATGGCAAGTGCTTTAATGGGGTAAGCATGAGATTCTTTGCGAGTGCCTTATCAGGACTTAGGTGGGGTGCCTTAGGGAGGTCATTCAATAGCAGTTTTTCCATACACCCTATGTTGCACTTCATATGTGCAGGGAAGCTGTCCCAGACACACTTGGAATTGTTTTTAAAAGCACAGATTCCAAGATCCAAATGAATCTCTGTGGTTATGGCAGAGTAATCGGCATTTTAACAAGGTACTCCACGTGATTCTTATGCCTAGTGAAGGGTGGGGACCACTGACTTCGGT
This sequence comes from Cryptoprocta ferox, assembly GCA_028646485.1. Taxonomy (NCBI): domain Eukaryota; kingdom Metazoa; phylum Chordata; class Mammalia; order Carnivora; family Eupleridae; genus Cryptoprocta; species Cryptoprocta ferox. The sequence goes on along the minus strand of CM053561.1, from coordinate 62,564,621 downwards.
TGATTGACTAGTTAAATGCTTGTTCCTTCTTCAACGTGTATAAAATAATCAGAAGTCCACATCAGAATGTAACAAACAGCAAGAGTGTTGTCATAGAGATAGTCTTGATTCAAATGTAAATCACTGACTTTTTAAAAAAGCATTGTTATAAATTACTTGCAACCCACACCTTAATTGATCAACAAATAGAAGACTGTTTTTTAGGGGTTAAAGTTCGATTCTGGGGCAGGGGCTTTTTCTTACCAATTGTGTAGCTTTGCACAAATTATCTTTGCCTTAGTTTTGTCATTTGGAAGACAGGATGATTCCTACCATATAGACCTGCAGCGAGGACTAAATAAATTCATATATGTGAACTATTTAGAAGAATCCATGCATGTCCTCTCTAACCTGGACTCAGCCACCATTCTAGATCAGTTCCTATCAGTTACCATCCCTTTCCTTGTGGATAACTGCCCTCTTGTCTTTCCAAGGGAGACATAGTGAGTTGTGAATTTTGTCCTAAAGAAGTGCATGAGATGGAAGGAACTGATCATCATTTAAGGAAGTCCCCTGCGAGAAGTTTATTTCCTGGAGTATTTTCTCAGCTTTGTTTTACACAGCGTATGGGCAGAGTAATGGTCACCAAAGATGTCCACACCCTAATCTCTAGAACTTGTTACTTTACCTTATGTGGCAAAAAGGGATTTTTCAGATGTGATTAAGTTAAGAACCTTGAGAGGGGGAGAGTATCCTGGAATATCCAGGTGAGCCCAATGTAATCACATGAATCCTTAAAAGTAGAGAACCTTTCCCAGATGAGTCGGATGGAAATACAATGTTACTGGCTTTGTAGATGAAGGCAGGGGCTTGGAGCCAAGGAGGCAGACAGCCTACGGAAGATGGAAAAGGCAAGGAAATGGATCCTCCCCTAGAACCTCTAGAAGGGAAAGAAGTTCTGCCAGCACATTGATTTTAGACTACAGAGGTCTCTGTCAGAATTCTGATTTACAGAACTGTAAAGACAATAAATTTGTATTGTTTAAGCCATGGAATTTGTGGTAAATTGTTATAGTAGCAATAGAAAACTAATGCATACAATCGTTAGAGCCATCTAGTTTTTCCTTAGAATGATATGTATCTGACCTTTCACTTTAATCTTTAGTATCCAGAAAGTAATTCCTTCCCACTTTAGTGGTACACTCTTTTGTCCTTTAAAATGAAGTCATTGGAAGTGAGGATTTGCCTTGAATGTAGTAATCTAAAGGCTGATATTTAATTTCAGCAGATTATCCATCCTCCAGTGTGCTGTGTATAAGTCAGAATTTCTCCTACTCTTCACATCACACACCTGCCTTCCTAGTCTTTGGTTATATTTACCTCTCTTTCCTTAACCTTCAGAAGTCTGTATCTATGGAATTTTCATCAGGTGATTTCTTGAAGACTTCTATTCTTGTTAAACTCCCATTTCATAGATTTTTCTGATAATGTGCCTGGAAATAAGGCCTGGATAATTGGCAATCACATCATATGCCCCACCACTCTAAAACTCCATAAAATTATAGTGCCACTAAATGAACCCAAAAGAAATAATGCTTATGGAACATTGAAAGACCCTGAGTAAGAGATTTTTGCATGTATTTTAAAAATATGCCATTACTTTAAACTTTGGTTGCTTAGTGAAGATAATGTTTAAAGCTATGATTAAAAATATATTTAAATTAAAATGTAGTTAAAAGGTAGAACAGAGCCACTTATAAAATCTCATCTACTCAAAAACACCAGTGGAAGTTAAATGTCTTCTGCATACTTAGATATGGTTTATGGCAACTAGATTGTGCAGGAGGAACAATAACAAAGTTTGCAGCTCAGTGAGAACACCCAAATTGATTTAAGCTTCTTTTCATTGGAGCGTACATTTATGACAGGCGCCATCAGCAAGAGCTTAATTTTCTAACTTATTTAAGCATTCACAAAGCTGTTTGCCTTCTCCTGCAGGAGAATTTGCTGGTAGTTTTGTATTGGATGCAAGATATTTTCCTTTGGGAGAGTCTGAAGCAACTGGAACTTGTTGATCCTGGAGGTGAAATGCTGGAGGATCATCTCAGGTGAAAGTAAGTCCCTGTGCAGTTTTCAGGGTGATGTCATCAGAAATGTTGATGAGATATTTAAAAGAGGTGCAGGGGCGCTCCTGGGTGGCTCAGTCAGTTGAGTTTTTGACTTCGGCTCAGGTCATGATCTTGCTGCTGTTAACAGAGCCTGCTTTGGATCCTCTGTCCCCTGCTCGCGCTCGAGCGCACACGCTCTCTCTCCCTCTCTCTCTCTCAAAAAAAAAAAAAAAAAAGAAAAGAAAAACATAAAAAAGGTCCATCCTCTACCTTTTTCCTTGATGCTATTCTAATTACATGGAGAGTATTGATTTCAGGCCATCCTTGGTGAGGGCCTGGGATGTGTCAAAGTGTGCTCGGAAAACAGGGCAGGGATATCTCTGTGCCTTCCATGTAAGGAATGGTTGGAGACTTTAAGGCTACTTTACCTGGAGAAGAAAGATTTGGTGGGATATGATGGTCGAATTGAAACATCTGAAAGGATGGCATGTGGAAAGAGAATTTGACTTACCCCTATCTTTGTGAAAGGAGTAGAAATAGAGCTAGTGGATAAGAGTCACTGAGGTTGATCGATCTACCTATCTATAAAGAAAAGAGTTCCTGGGATCAAAACTCTTGAAGATGGAGAAGAAAAGTTCTGTCTCTAGAGTTGCTCAATCATAGCCAAGAAACTTGTAACTCTATCAGAATCTGACTTATTTACTCCGTATTATGCACTCTCTGCTGCTGAGGAGTTCAGGTCTCTATCCCCAGAACCTGACGCCCAAAGGCTAGATGGGACAGTTAAGTGTCTCTTAGCCAGAGATGGCAATTCTATGCCACCCTCCCTCCTCCTGCTCAGGGCAGATATTCTGAAGATCATAGGACTCTCTTCTGCCTAATTATATAACCTCAGAATCCTTCTCAACTCAATATGCTGTCATTATTAGAATTGGCTCCCAGGTGAAATCTATTTGTCATCTCTACATAAGGACAAACCGAGTGCTCTTTCTTATTCCCTCAGTTGTAAACATAGCCCTCTATGTTCTTTTCTGTGATGCTTGGGCTAGGATTCTGCAAATGATGTTTCTGCTCTGAAAGCTGGATTACTATTACTCTAGATGGACGCTGAAAGGCTGGAGGAGGAAGAAGAGACTTTTTCTTCCCTTCCTGTTTTCTGTGTCTTCCTGCTTCCCTTCTGTTCTAGCAGCTGACTCCAGTTTGCGGTTTTCCCAACAGTCAGAAACAGCCTCCTGGTATGTACCTCAGGGACGAAAGCACCTTGTAGCCAGCATGTCCTTCAGAGGTCTGACTTTCAACTGCATGGGGCCAGTCCTCCAGCTTCTGAGTATCCAACCTTTTTCCTTTTCTCCCCCATCCCTAGGGGTAGTGGCTCTTCCTTCAATTGCCACTTCTGTGATATTAGTCCCTTTTTGTCTTTTTGGTCACCTTCAACTTTTCACCTAATTAGGAAGTCCTTCATTTCTTTGTTCAAATAGCTGTATGGGTTTTGGTCTGTTGATTGTTTCGCCACATCTCCCATCCACATTAACATCTGTCTTCCTGACATTCGCTTTTCCCCTTCTCTCACTGGTGACCCTGTGACTTTCTAATCCCTGCCTATATGTTCGCTGATAAATAAGGCCTAGTACCAGCCACAACAGGTGGCTGTGGAAATTGTGTGCTGAAAAACTCTAGGGGGCACCATTCACATTTGTGATCAACATTTATCTGCACATTTAGGACAATTTTACAGCAATTAAGGAACAGAAGGCACTTTAAAATTTATACTGAGCCAGTGATGTTATAGCCTGTAACTGATTAAGGGCTAATTGTGTTTGATTTGATTCTAGACAGGTGTAAGTGATTTTCACCACCCAGTCCCATTCCTTCATTTTAAAGATCAAGAAATTTAAGTCTCAGAAATGATGGAGGAGCTAGCACCAGGCCTCCTGGTGACTTGGAGCTGGAATTAGAACTCAAGACACCAGACTCAGATAGTATAGCCACAAGAGAAATAACAGAATGCCAATTTACCCTTTAAGGCAAAAGGCCAGTCTGGAGGGAGGTCCCCGCAAAGCTTGCGGACCCGATTGTCCTCCCTGGCCTCCTCTGGCTGGAAAGGTTAATAATGAGCCAGGCTGTTGGTAGGAGAAAGATGGCTTCAGAAGGTACTGTGGGGTTTGCTGAGAGGGTGGGATTTAAGAACACGTAGATCATTAAAGTGCTCTTGTAAGAGGGTCAGAGAGATAAGAAAAAGAATGGAGAGAGATTGGCTCTTACAGGCCAGATACAGACCATGTGTGTTCACAGCTTGATGAGTTTTATGCTGAATAAATCATTAATGGCTGAATGTGATGACAACTAATGTCGTAGAATGGTATAAAACAGTACAACGCAGTACGAAGTATAATACAGTAATAATGTGACTACAATTAAATTTCTGCAAGAAATTTATGGACAAAAAGGATCTGAAGGAAAGAAGATGCAAACTTCAGCAATGGGAACATTATTCAGGAATAAGCTCATGCATCACAAATCAAGGTGTTTGCAAGAATGAAGAAGAAGGATATCTCTAGTATGTGCCAGAAGGAAGTGATTCTGCCCTCAGTATAGAAAAGTCCTAGTGGGAGGTGAGAAAACAGGGGAATTAAAACCACATTCATCCTTCTGATCCCAATACTTATGCATCTGCTGTTGTCTGAATCCTGAGGTTTCTGTGGGTAAAATTTAATTATTTTTTTAATAATGACTACCACGTCTTGTACTGGGTATTTTATTAGGCACTTTGTACACATTCTCTAATTTAACCCTCTTAATAATTGCTGTTCCTTGTTTTGGAGATGAGGAAACTGCAGCTTCCAGAGGCTAAGTAATTGTCCATGGACAGGAGTCAGAATTTGAACATTTTACCTCACAGGTAAAAGGCAAGGATGTTTCTTAACATCCTACAATGCACAGGACAGCCTCCACCCACCCCAGCAAATAAATATCTGACCTCAAATGTCAGAAGTGTTGAGGCTAAGAAACTTTGTTGTGGTTAATGGTGTTTTTTTTCTTAATCTGTTACCATTCTCTGTCATATTCAGGAGCCAGAGAACACAATTATTTTCCTATAGGTTGTGCGCTATATTTGCTGTTACAAATACAGAGATGGTAGAAACCCAGGCTCTTGGGAGTAAATATCCAAACTTCTGATTATTTAGGAAGAACCAGAATACCAAAACAAAGTTCTAAGAGGGATTATAAAAATAGGTAACATGAGCAAGGGGCATAGTAGCTACCCTGACGTGACATGAATTTGGGTGGGGGTCCTCTAACGAGGGACTTAGTAGGACTTGCACTCAATTCCTGGAGCTGACATTTGGGCTCCTCTTGCAAGTCCTGGAGAATGACCATGGCTTTCCTTTGGCTCGTAGTCCACACAGCCTGGAACTATTATTTATCTTTTAAGTATGTGTCCTTTCCTTCCAGCTAGGTTAGAAGCCCCTTAAGGACAAGGATTCCAGTTATCATCTCTCTAATTCCTAGTCTACGTGGTGCCTTAAATTTGGTAGGTTCTCAATAAATGGCTGTTATAAAATGTGAGGCAACTGGTGTAGAATGTAACTTCTTTAAGGAATTCCACTCATGCACAAGAACTCTGGTGATTTGACAATTGTTAAAGAAAAGGAAAAAATGTTATTTAACACCTTTTCCATGTATTTTATTAAAAACAGTCATAAAAAGAGAATTATTTATTTGGATTATAAACAACTTATTGCAAACAGTGTATTCTGTGGTGAGGCAATTTCCCTCTTTGACCAGGCTGCTAGCTAGAGAAGTCAGCTTTGATTTCTTCTTTTCCTGTCACAAATGTTAACAATTCGTTTAGAAAAAAACACCCAAAAAACCAAATTAATAATTTATCAAAAATGAGCTGAATGTTTTCTTCTGTTATTTTCCAGTTAGGCGGCAGCTCTGTCTTACTTTAAAATCAATTTTAGTCTTATTTTATTTTGTGTACTTCTTGTTTCAAAACAAAACTGATTTTGTTTTATGCAAATCACTGAGCAGTCATTATTAAAATAAGACCTTTTTTGAAATCTTCCTTTTAAAAAAATGTTAATAAAACCAGAGTGTCTCATTAAGTTCCATCTAAGATTATTTTCCACATAGAGATCTTTAGACAATGAAATAGTGCATTCAATTCTAGAACCCAGGGTTAGAGGGAAGATTCTTTTGCAAAATAATTTTGTAAAATAAGTATTATGAAAAGGGACTTGAAAGAGGATGCATTACTTCCTCCAAATCCTCCTAATGAATAGTCAATCATGGCTTTTCTTGAATGACTTTTTGGTAATTTGTAGGAGGTGTACACAAACCTACTTGAAAATGGAACAAAACTTGGGAATTTACCCACACTGTTGGTTCTGTTTGTTTTTAAATAAAATTGCTAGATACTGAAATTTCACCTATGCCCAGTGAACTTTTAGGACCTTAAAAGTGTTTCACATACCATAAGCAATAGGTCGATATACTGCATTTGTCATTCTATCAAGTGTCACCAAATACTTAATAAGTCCCTACTGTATGCTGGGCTAGGCATTATGCTCCCTGCCATTCACCTCCACAAGCCATGTTTATTCTTACAAGCTTCTATTTTTAAACCAAATGAAGTCAGTCCCTTCCCCAACCTGCTCAAGTCTAAAATCTAAGGGAAAAATATGACCTGTGGATACTAAGTAAAATGTAATGTTTGTCCTTAACATTAACAAGTAAATGAGTATTGTGTAACCAAATAAGGTGAATATCCTGGATCTGTCTGAAGTGAATTTATTCAGTTTGTTTCTGAGTGTGTTTTCTGCTGGCCACAATAAATTTATCATAACATAGTAGATTTTATGCATTGCTAGTTGGAGTTTATTTTCTCAAAATTGTCAATTTATTGTCTCAAAATTGTGCTTTGTGAAAGTCAATGTCTATGATCCAGGATTTGCCTTTATTTGGAGTTCATCTCTCCTCCTTGGCCCCAAAGCACCTGGGCTGAATAATACTATTAGTTTTCTTGTATCGTATGTGTGAGTGTGAGTGTGTGAGAGACAGAGCATGTGTGTATATAGAAGCATACGGTAGTTAGGATCAAAGGGTGGAATAAAGTAGCTCTGTGTTTGAATTCATCACTCCCAGAGTGATTGAATTCATCACATCCCACTCCCAGAGGGTGATATTCAGCAAGTTACTGAATCTCTCTGGACTTTACTTTTCACAGAATGGGATTAAAAGAAGCTATGTGATAGGGTTATTGTGAGGATTAAAAATAATACATTTTAGGCACCTCTTGACAAAATAGTTGCTCATTAAATAGTAGGTATTTTTAGCCTTCAATTTGGAATGTTCTCCAACTTCAGCTTCTTTTCAGGTTTTGTATTGTTTCTTTTTTCTTTTTCTTTCTTTCTTTCTCTTTTTTTTTTTTTTTTTTTTTGCATTTGGGAGAGGGTGGAGGAGGGGTTCTTATGAACACATGTTCACAGAACATGGTGAATATATGTTGAGTTGAATCCATAGGCTCAATTTCTGTGTAAGGAACCCTTCAATACTCCCCATCTCAGAAATGGGTCCAATTTGTTTTCAAATTATGGGTGAATATAGAAAACATGTTCCCATTCAGGAGTACTCCTTTCCAGAATACTCTCAAATCCGATGTTCCATACTGATACTTTATTTTTCATTACTTTTCCTGGGGAGAAGATATTCTAACCATTTAAATCATGTCCATACAATTTCACCATTTAGAATTCATTTTCCATAATTCATCAATGACAGAATAAGAGTATTAAGAAATGCTAACTTACAGGGGTGCCTGGGTGGCATCTGACTCTTGATTTTTGCTCAGGTCATGATCTCACTGTTGGTGGGTTTGAGACCTGCACTGGGCTCCTGTGCTGATGAAACAGAGCCTGCTTGGGATTCTCTCCCTCTCCCTCTCTCTCTGCTCCACCCCTGCTCAAACTTTCTCTCTAAATCAAATAAGTACACTTAAAAAATGTTAACTTAAATAACCAGACTAGCAAAACCAGAAAACCAATTGCTGCCCTAGTTTTGAAACTATACAAGGTCACAAGCATTTACTCTATGATGTTAAAGCATTCACATTCTTAAAATTTTTAAGAAAATAATATTGTCCAGTTTTGACTCTGTATGAGATTTGGAGCCATATTAATTTGTCTTAGTTAAGATAGAGACATTTTGTAATCTGTTTTTTTTAATGTTTATTGTTGAGAGAGAGAGAGAGAAACAGACAGAGCACTAGTGGAGGAGGGGCAGGGAGAGAGAGGGAGACACAGATCTGAAGCAGGCTCCAGGTTTTCAGCTGTCAGCACAGAGCCCGACGCAGGACTCGAACTCCCAGACTGAGCCAAAGCTGGACGCTTAACGAACTGAGCCACCCAGGTGCCCCTAAGCTGTTTTTTTTTTAATTTTTTAATAGTTTATATTTTTGAGACAGAGAGAGACAGAGCACGAGAGTTGGGGAGGGGCAGAGAGAGAAGGAGACAATAGAATCTGAAGCAGGCTCCAGGCTCTGAGCTATCAGCACAGAGCCTAACCTTGGACTCGACCTCACGAACTGCGAGATCATGACCTGAGCTGGAGTCAGACGCTTAACCGACTGAGCCACCCAGATGCCCCAGCTGTTTTTTAAACCCAAATCTGACATCCCCTCATCTCACGTCTGGCATCATAGAACTTCAGGCAAGAGCAGCAGCCCAGCCAGTGGGGCACATGGGCACCTATAGAGAACAGCTCACTCCTCATTCCACTGTTTTGCCTTTAATCTGGCCAAGTTCTCAGAAAAAAATATCATTGTTTAAATTACATAACTTTACTAAAGGAAATTGTCTTTTGCCTTGAAAAGTTATCAATCTAATGATCCTGTGTGTCCCAAAAGAGGACCCCTGGCTTCTAGAGGATTCATAGAAAGGGACCAGATGGATAATGGGCCCAGGGAAGTGACACAAATGGAGAAATTAAAACATGCACCCATTCTTCCACGAGCTGAACATCTGCTCATAGTAACACATGATAAACTGATGTGTCATTTTTAAAGACAGATTTCTTACACAGCAACTCATGTCATGATGCCACTTTTGAAATTTTTTAGAGAAAGATACCTTTTTATTAAAGTGTTGTTTTTTGTTTGTTTTAAGATTTAAGGCACATTGCACAACTGTATTTAGGTTCGTGCTAAGAAGGAAAACAGCTACTACCTTCCAGCCCATCACTGAGAATCATGAATATAATCTGTAGGGAATGACTTTTAAACAGAAAGGTAAATAAATCAGAACTCAAGCCATAATATGAATGAGGCTAATATTACTTTAATGTGTTCTTTAAATCCCCATGTCTGGTGGAGAGGGCCAGGAATGAGCAGCAGTGCTCTCCAGCCTATCTATTTCACCCACAGTGCTCCATTCTAGAAAGCTATCCACGAGAAGGGTACTGCCTGACTCAAATGTGGGCCCCAGTGTCAATGACCTTGGTTCAAATAGAATTGATTTTAAAATAGGACAGAAAAGCTGGGCTAGAATTAACCAACACCTATTAACTCCCAGGCTCATGCTCTTCCCAACATTTATGTCTAAGACAATACCGAAGAGTAGTTGATACCTTGAACTTTGAGGGCAGAAAGACATGGTTGCCAATGTGAGCTTTGCCCCTTACTGGTGTTGTGACCTTGAACAAGTAGCTTAATCTTTTTGAGTCTCAGCCCCTTCATCTGTCAAATGGGAATACAAATAGGAGCCACCTTGCAAGGCAGCTGTAAAACAATATCCACAGGGCATGGAAGGTGGTCACAAAGAAGTTGCTGACAAATATGTGTTATTACTAGTGCCAGGACCCCATTTCAAGGACATGTGGGTGGTTTTTTGGTGTTAGCTAGACTAATAGAAACTTGCAAAGCTTAATTGAGGTCACGAGGCCCTGTATAAAAGTGTGGAGCCAGGCTGCCTAGATTCATCTTCCTATGCCACTTAATTAGCTGTGTGAGTTTATGTAAGTCGCTTAACCTTTCTGTGCTTTAGTTTTTACAACCTTAAAATGTTGTTATGGGATTGTACTCAGGGTTAAGTGAGTTTATATTTGTGAAGCATTTAGTGTAACATCTGGCATTTGTTAAGTCTTATATGAGTATAGTTATTTATTTATTTATTTATTTATTTATTTTTATAATGGAAGCCAGGCCACTGATCTATTCAGTTTAACTCTGGAATGGACATTCTGAAAATGGCTTCTGTAAGAAAGAGGAAAAGAAAAGCCCTTCATGATTGTACAATCCCTCTTAGTCTAATCCTCTTTAGGCTCTGTGAGAATTCACATTATGTATCAGGAGACTCTAACTCAGAGACATCTTTCCTGGGAAGTTTTCCTTCTCGATTCCTCTAGGAGCTCTTCACACCCTTGTGACTGTCACCTGGAAGCCTGTAGGATCATCACACATACTGATCTTTGGGTCCCTCTTTTGTGTCCCTCAGCCTTAGATAAGACAATTGCCCATTTGCCAACAAAGCCATCCCTGCACTGGAGCACTGCAAAAACACGTTAAGAGCAAGAGAATGCAGGACCTTATCAAATGGCCCATTTTAAGAGAAGAGGAAATGCCAGGGAGTTAGTAACAGGACTTAGCCCAGAGAAACTAGGGACTTTGAACCTCTGTAAATTGAGTGGAGAACCTAGAATGTATTCTGTCTTGGGCTAAGCCATTCTAGTAATACTTCCTGGTTCTTCCTCTTTTCCTTTCAGTGTTGCTGAATATTCACTACCACCTGGTTTTGACTTATTATTTTGGTTGGAGCAGGGTGTAGGTAAGGGTCTTTACCTGGTCTTCCTCACTATCTGGAGTAGCTCTGCTACTCTTGTTTAAGTCCTGTGCCTTATCTTTTGCTCTTTTTGTCCTCTGGTTGTAGGTGATGAGGATTTCTTTAAGCGTTGCTAAGAAGTTCCTTTGGCTTTCACACTTGCACTGTTGTCTTTTTTTGGTTTCTTTCTCAAGTATTTCCATGGTTCCCATCACAGCTCTCTAGAGCCAAAGTCTGTAAAATTACTATTTCTCATGAAACTTTCATGTGTATGAGACACTGAGCCAATCAGTACATTCCCATCTAGCATGATCCTCTGAGCAAGCTGAACAATCACAGGACCGCAGACGGTTGGCACTCATTGCCCCACCACCACCAGTGAGGGGTCCTCATTGCTACCCTGCTGTTAGTAATCCAGCGCCAACATTTCATTTTTAGAATATGATTCCTTGGATCACTTTTGGTTTCAGCTGTTGTAGGTTGAATAACCCAGGATATAGACTTCAGAACTCTGAGATTTGCATGTGAGCATTATTGGGGAACACTTTCAGAAGCAACACCTGGGGGAGGTGAGGGAAGCAGGATTGGACAGATGAAGGTGAACTTTACAATGCAATTACAGTGGAGTACTCAGTGGATTCTATAAGGATCTCTGAAACTGGGTTGTCCTTTCAGAGAAGTCCTTCTTTGAAGCAAGAAAGCTGGCTTTTCATCCCCACATATACTCGTTTTGTCCTCTGGTTGTAGGAGATGCAGTCATTGGATGAGGGCTGCCCTGGGGAGGGATCATGACTTTGGTAAGCCAGCTCACTTTGGCCAAGATCAGTTACTGGTGAGCCATCAGTCATCAGCACCAAGCCCCAGCTGCTGGTGCCATGAGTGGCTCAGGCCTAAAGGAGGGGCATCTGGGTTGAACATCATGGTATCTACCACTGTATTAAATGAAATAGCTCATGTAAAATGCTTCATGGAGTTCCTGATGGAGTAAATGCTCAAAGAATTATGATACTATCTTTTTTCCTTGAGCATCTGCCTAATGCTGATCTATGGAATTTGCCATGTGATTAGGTGAATATGACACAGGCAGTGAATAGTATGGATTCTGGGTATGGGTAAAGGTCAGGGAGCACGGAGTATCTGCAGGAGCTGGGCTGAAATAATTGCATCTGTGTCTGACCCACCTTCTTTGCTTATGCAATTATAGACAAGTATTCCATGGGAGACTTGACTCTCTTGATCCCCTCTCCATTATGTAGCGTTTCTTTTTTTATCCTCCAAGAGTTTGATTCTCCTAGGGCTTAAAAATAGCTTCTGCCCAGGGTGCCTGGGTGGCTCAGTTGATTGAGTGTCTGACTTCAGCTCAGGTCATGATCTCATGGCTCGTGAGTTCAAGCCCCACGTCAGGCTCTGTGCTGACAGCTCAGAGTCTGGAGCCTGCTTCAGATTCTGTGCCCACCGCCTCCCCTCCCCACTCCTCCCCCACTTGCGCACTCTCTCTCTCTCTCTCTCAAAAATAAATAAACACATTAAAAAATTTTAAAAATGGCTTCTACCCAAATGCAGAAGAAAGTTGTGCCTTTCGTTAAAAATTTCAGTGATGTGGCAGGAGTAAATTTACTAAATGCATTTTCCCCTTGTTTGGAATTAAATGAACAACATAGGGCTTTTTTCACTTGTGGACAGATTGTTAATATTGTATCTGAGCTAAAATCAGTCATCGGCATAGTTAATGATGGTAAATTATGGTCCTCACTTATTCACAGAGGGGACATCAACAATGCATCAGATCAGAACAAGCTTGGACATAGGCAGATGGCACCTTTGTCTCTCCAATACAAAATGTTCCCAGTGTAGAACCAACAAAGTCTACTTAAAAACAAGATTTAAAGTTATTCCAGTAGATAGTTTGGTAAAACCTTTCATTCCCAGGTAGACCAGGGCAATCGTGGTGCTCCAATGGTTTATAATGACTTCTTTGCAAAGAGCTCCTGAAGCAAACTCCAAGATTCTGATACTCGGATTTTTATTTGGTCTTTTCTAGAGGGTTGCTGGGCTCTTCAATAAATTAGCACATATAAACTTTTTTGCTGATTTTCCAGTCTCTGCCCCATAAAAGTAAGTTTGAATTAACTCAGTGACAATTTTACCATGGAGCCTGAAAAATTGTATATTGCAAAAGCCAAGTTATGCAAACCCCCAGGCTTTCTTTCTCTGTGAACAATATTGAAGTGAACAAGAGCATTTGGAGTGAATCCAATTGAATATTCTTTCATGTTGGAAGCACAGGAAGACTTACAAGCACGTGTCTGAACTGCTTCATAGACACATTATCATTTAATGTTTTATGTTTGTTTTTCTAGTAGACTTATTTGAACTTTTCACTGGAGTGGGTAAAGACAACACATTTACTGATAGAATTTTGAGGGAATGGAGGTCAATGAGATGTGGCCTTGGAAGTGGAGAGCATTATAAATGCTAGGTTTTTTTTTTTTTTAAGTTTATTTACTTTGAGAGACCGAGAGAGAGAGTATGTGAGCTCATGTGCCCTCAAGCTGAGGAGGAGTAGAGAGAGAGGGAGAAAGAAAGAATCCCAAGTAGGCTCCTCAATGTCAGCATGGAGCCCAATTTGGGGCTCATACTCACTAACAGATCATGACCTGAGTCAAAATCAAGGGTCGGATGCTTAACTGACAGAGCCATCCAGGCGCCCCAAATGCTAATTTTTTTTTTAAAATTAACTTTATAGTTTATTGTCAGGTGGGTTTCCATATAACACCCAGTGCTCTTCCCCACAAGTGACCTCCACCATGACCATCATCCCCCTTTCCCTTTCCCCCTCCCCCTTCCGCCCTCAGTTTGTTTTCAGTATTCAAGAGTCTCCCGTGCTTTGTCTCCCTCCCTCTCCCTCTTTTTCCTCCTTCCCCTCCCCATGGCCCTCTGTTAGGACCTATGAGTGAAAACATATGGTATCTGTCCTTTTCTGCCTGACTTACTTCGCTTAGCATGACACCCTTGAGGTCCATCCACTTTGCTACGAATGGCCAGATTTCATTTTTTCTCATTGCCATGTAGTATTCCATTGTATAGATAAACCACATCTTCCTAATCCATTCATCTGTTGATGGACATTTAGGCTCTTTCCATGATTTGGCTATTGTTGAAAGTGCTGCTACGAACATTGGGGTACATGTGCCCTTATGCATCAGCACTTCTGTATCCCTTGGGTAAATCCCCAGCAGTGCTATTGCTGGGTCATAGGGGAGTTTTATGGATAGTTTTTTAAGGAACCTCCACACTGTTTTCCAGAGTGGCTGTACCAGTTTACATTCCCACCAATTGTGTAGG
>CM053561.1:62409749-62549873 GCA_028646485.1 Cryptoprocta ferox | reverse complement strand
CCTCACCAGCATCTGTAGACTCTTGAGTTGTTCATTTTAGCCACTCTGACTGGCGTGAGGTGGTATCTCAGTGTGGTTTTGATTTGTATTTCCCTGATGATAAGTGATGCTGAACATCGTTTCATGTGTTTGTTGGCCATCTGGATGTCCTCTTTGGAGAAGTGTCTCTTCATGTCTTCTGCCCATTTCTTCACTGGATTGTTTGTTTTTTGGGTGTGGAGTTTGGTGAGTACTTTGTAGATTTTGGATATTAGCCTTTTATCTGATATGTCATTTGCCACTATCTTTTCCCATTCTGTCGGTTGCCTATTAGTTTTCTTGTTTCCTTTGCAGTGCAGAAGCTTTCTATCTTGATGAGGTCCCAATAGTTTATTATGGTTCTTGATTCCCTTGCCTTTGGGGATGTGTCGCATAGGAAATTGCTGTGGTTGAGGTCAAGGAGGCTGTTTCCTTCTTTCTCCTCTAGGGTTTTGATGGTTTCCTGCCTCACGTTCAGGTCCTTCATCCATTTTGAGTTTATTTTTGTGTATGGTGTAAGAGATAGTCTAGTTTCATTCTTCTGCATGTTGCCGTCCAGTTCTCCCAGCACCACCTATTAAAGAGGCTATCTTTTTTCCATTGGGTACTCTTTCCTGCTTTGTCAAAGATTAATTGGCCGTACATTTGTGGGTCCAGGTCTGGTCTCTCTACTCTATTCCATTGGTCTATGTGTCTGTTTTTGTGCCAGTACCATACTGTCTTGGTGATGCTAGTTGTTTTTAAGATGAGGACTGATGTCCTTATGGAAGTTATAATTTAATTAAGCTAATAAGGACAAATATATATCCCAATAGGACAAATATATACACACATAAAAAGATAAAAATAACACAAGGCACTTTAAGATGGTCCCAGTATTTATTCTCTGAGAAATAAGACAGGCACAATTCCTGTGAGGTGAGGTGTTTGGGGAGTCTACACTGCAATAAGTGTATCTTGAAAACCAGGTAGGATTCAAACTAACAGCAAGGAGACTGCCTGGCGTTTGTTCTGGAGCTCCTGGGTACTGCAGTGTGATCTGAATTCATAGTTCACCTGGTTTACAGTCTCAAAAGGTGTCTTGAGCAATTTATGTGGTGTGATGGGAGAGAAGACCTGGGAGAAACGCAAAATAAAAACGGACACCTTGCAGAAGATTGCGGTTGATCCATATCATTAAGGAAGCTGTAGCACAGTTGAGACATTTTGAGTGAGGATATGGAGATGTGAAGAGGGGAGGCTGGAGAAATGGAAACCAGAAATGGAACTGAGGTTGCTGGGTACCCACCGGGGCACTCTGACTCCAAAGAGTTTCCCGCTCCACCTACACTTCCACTCAAAGGCAGTTTCTAACTCTCCTATGTTGACTCAACATGGTGGGATACGGTCATTCTGCCTCCCTGTCTCTCTCAGGAGTGCTTCTGCCCTGTTTGTACAGTGAAGGATTTGCTAGACAGTTTGCCAGGCGTTTGCTTGCAAATTGCAAAGCCAAAGCTGCCTTAAGGGACCTGTCATTTTTGAAGTGAGTTTCCCTTCCACCAAATGTAATAAAAATAAATTAGGGGCTAGAATCAGGTCCCATGAATAGGAACTAAGTGAGATTTTTGTTAGGTGGTTTTAATAAAAATGTGGACTTTCTCTGAGTCTCCTTCTGCAACAACTGACTGATCTGCATTATGATTGCGTCCAAGTCTCTCCACTTCACCGTTCTCCAATTACAGACACGAAGGTGCTTTGCTATTGCTAGTTTATTGGCGTGACATTGCAATCTTTCATTTAGAAAACTCACAATCTGTATACCTAACAAGTATATCCAAAACTCCTGGGATTTTTTTCTTCCACTAACAGTAATGTACTTCCCTGCAGAAGCCTTGGCCTTGGCAATCACCTGCCCAGAGACCTGAATAAATGAATAAAAAATGTACTTTAAAGAGAAAGCAATGTCTTGAAGAAAAACTATAAAGTAAATCAGTATATGGAAATAGTTAGGATCATATATCACAGGTTTGTGTATTTTTCTTCTTGACTGAATTCAATAAAATTGGCATAAAACAAATTCACTAAAAAGTTAAGCTCTAACCTCAA
Organism: Cryptoprocta ferox; assembly: GCA_028646485.1. Classification (NCBI taxonomy): domain Eukaryota; kingdom Metazoa; phylum Chordata; class Mammalia; order Carnivora; family Eupleridae; genus Cryptoprocta; species Cryptoprocta ferox. The sequence continues at coordinate 62,547,770 of CM053561.1, read as the reverse complement.
AGGAAGTGGGCTTCTCCGGGATGGAGAGCCCAGAATTTGCACAGGATGTACTTCTGAGAATCTTCAAGAAAGTGGCCATTTTTTCTGCACATTGCTTTGCAAGAGACAAAGATACTATCTGTGCATGACAACCACTAGAGATTGGTGTGGTAAGTTTCCTTCGGTGGCCTTCATTAAAGCAAACCAACTCTTCTTTCCAAGAATTCCTCATCTGTATCTAGAAACCCCATGCTTATAACTAAACGATAACCCAGCACCTAACTGAAAATGTGTGAAAAAAGAAAAGTAAACAAGATGTTAGCAAGAGCCCTTGACCATTGATATCTGCATCGATGACTTTGAACATGTACCCTTCTTTTTTTCTCCCATTTACTTAGGTCTTTAATCTCTTAACAAAGTTTGGTAGTTTTTAGTCTAGAAATCTTACAAGCACCTTACTACATTTATTCCTAAATATTTTACAATTAAGTATTAAAAGGTTACATTGAAAGCATCGTATCTGTTGTTTTACAGCTCAGCAATAAAAAGACAAAAAAAAAAAACAATTAAAAAGTAGACAAAGGACTGGAGTAGACATTTCTCCAAAGAAAAATAATACATGAAAAAATAAATACATGAAAAAATGTTCAACCTCATTATTCACTAGGGGAATGTAAATCAAATCCACAATGAGATATCACTTCACACCCATAGGATGGCTGTTTATAAAATAAAAAAATAAGTGTTAGTGAAGATGTGGAGAAATTGAAACATTCATGTATTGCAGGTGGGAATGTAAAATAGTGCAGCCTCTGTGGCAAATATTTTGGCAGTATCTTAAAAATTTAAACATAGAGTTATCATAGAACCCAGCACTTTCACTCTGAAGATAATTGAAAATATATGTTCATACAAAAAAATTAATACACAAATGTTCATAGAAGCATGATTTATAATAGCCCCAAAGTGGAAACAATTTAAATGTCCATCAACTATGAATGGATAAGCAAAATGCGAACATGTACCCTTCTTTGGGAAAAAAAAAAAAAAAAAAAAAAAAAAACCATGAGAATGAAAAAAACAAGCCATAGACCGAGAGAAAACATTTGCAAAAGACACAGATAAAGATTGTTCAAAATATACAAAGAACCCCTAAAACTCAACAATAAGAAAACAAGCAACTTATTAAAAAATGGGCGAGACCTTAACAGACACCTCACCATAGAAGATGCACAGATGGCAAAGATGAATACGAAAAGATTCTCCACATCCTATGTCATCAAGGAATTGCAATTTAAAACAACAATGAGATACCACTATGCACTTGTTAAAATGGCCAAAGTCTGGAACACTGACAACATCAAATACGGAGGAGGATGTGCAACAATAGGAACTCTCATACATTGCTGTGGGAATGCAAAATGGTATAGCCACTCTAAGACAGTTTGGTGATTTCTTACAAAACGAAACATACTCTTACCACAGGATCTATAATTATGCTCCTTAGTATTTACCCAAAGGAGTTGAAAACTTATGTCTACACACAAGCCTGCAGACAGATGTTTATAACAAGCTTTATTCATAATTGCCCAAACTTGGAAGCAACCATGATGTCCTTTAGTTGGTGAATGGGTAAATAAGCCATAGTATATCTAGGCAATGGAGTATTATTCAGTATTAAAAAGAAAGAAACTAAGAAGCCATGAAAAAACATGGAGGAACCTTAATGCATACATATTATATGATTTCAACTGTATGACATTCTGAAAAAGGTAAAATGATGGAGACTAAAAATATCAGTGCTTGCCAGGAGGTAAGGGAGATTGGGAGGGATGATTAGATGGAGCACAGAAGACTTTTAGGACAGTGAAAATATGCTGTATAACACCATACTATTGGATATATGTCATTATACATTTGTCCAAACCCATAGAATATACAACACCAAGAGTGAACCATAGTATAAACTGTGGACTTTGGGTGATTATGATGTGTCAGTGTAGATTCATCAATTGTAATCAATGTACCACTCTGGCGAGGATGTTGATAATGGGGAAGATTATGAAAGTGTGGGGGCAGAGGGTGCATGGGAAATCTCTGTACCTTCCCCTCAGTTTTGCTGTGAATCTTAAACTGCTGTAAAATTAGAGTCTTAATAAAAAGCAAACAAACCAAAACCACATATAAAATCTATGCTTTGTGGAGGTCCAAAGCCCTCCTCAGTATTTCTGTGAATACCGAGGGGACTGATGTTCTTGTGGCCCCTGTTGCCTCTTGGGCTGTAGATTTGTTATTTGACATTCCTGCTCTTCATAGTGATCCAGACTTAAAATTCAGTCCCTTAATTGATTTCTCATCAATCTCCCACCCACATTTCCAACTCACATGAACACACATGACTCTATAGAGTGGGTGTTGTCACATCACACATCACAGAGCAAACAAAGTAGTCTATTTCTCCTTTCTAAAGACCTTTTTGGCAACCTCATCATATAGGGTCTCACCCCAAATCCATTTTCCTCTCTAATCTCTCCAATATTGTCTTTCATTAATTCTCTTCATGCCTAGAACCATAAATTCTTCTCTGTGTCCAAGCAGAGGCAGATGGGCCTTTTCCCTGAAGTCCTTGGTGTAACCTGCTTCCTAAGTCATTGGATCCCATCTTCCACCAAATACTTGACTTTCCATCTAGGGATTTCCTTCCCTAAATGGAATCCTGGTGCGTGTTATTAGGATAAAACATGTTCCCTGTGTTTCCACACCAGCAATGCTGCAGGGTGTGGGGGGAGTGGTTAGGAGCTGCCTCACAAGCACCTGTGAAAACCCCAAACTGGATTAGCCACCTTGCCTCACCCCTGATGGAAGGAAGGACGCACCACAGCAAAGGCATGGTTAAGTCTCTGGTCATGCCTTGTCACATGCCAACAGAGACATGATCTCAGTCCAGGCACATAAATCAATGGCAGTACTGCTTCCAACCAAAAAGCCAGCAGCATGATTTGTGGTGAAGGACTACATACTGCATCAACTGACTGCTCTTAAAATGCTGGGAGACTGTAGGGATGTGTGAAAACAGGACATATATAAACAGGCACAGAGATTTCCTGGAACAGACACAAATAACAGGAAGTCATATTTGAACCATTGAAATCCAGGCATTTGAGCACTCAAACACCTTACCAAGGTTTGAAGTCAAAATCCAGTCTGTCTTGGATATCCAGATAAATGGCTGACTTCTTCTTTCTTGTTTGTGCGATGAAGCCAGTTACCTCTTCCATGTACATTGAAAGTACTTAACGCTGTTTTTAGCACACAGTAAACGTTCAATAAATGAATTAATTAGACAATTCACACTGAAAAGGAACTAGTGCAAAGTTGAACACCTGAATTTGCTCAAGTATTGTTAGTGGACATTGCTTTCGTGCAGACTTACCATTCATGCATAGCAGCACATCTTTAACCTTATTTACAAGCAAAGCAAATTCTGGTCCAGTGTCCTAACCATTCCTGGAATGGAACTTACCATTCCATTACATGAATCCTTTTGCCTGCTTTCTTCTTTGAAGCATTTTGAAAGCAAAATAGGACAGGCTCAGATGTTCTATTCTTGATTTGATATCTGTGGCCAATGGCATCTTCTTTCCTTTGAATTTTGCTTACAAACAGCGTCCTCTTCCTTCTGGCCTCTTTGCCAGGTGGTCAACATGAAGTCTTCTGAGAGGAGAACACAACAACTATGACAGCAGCGTGTCCCAGCTGGAAATCCTGGATTGGGAGAGTTGGCATAGGAGACTCTCCACCTATGGCAGACTGCCAGTTATCCTCAGAAATGACAGAACAGTTCCAAGATTCCAATATGCTGCTGTTCAAACTGCATCCCCTAGATTGCCTCTTATTTCTAGGAATGACTCCAAAATCCTTTTTCACACCGTAAGTTTTTTATGCCTGGGGCAGAAAATACAGTCACCAAATTTACTCATCACCTAGTTCCTCCAAGACCATCCCATAGAAACCTGAGTCCCTAGAAAACAGTGACTGATAGTGGCTGTGAAGCCCTCTCCCCATCCCATGCAGGAAACTAGGGGGCCAGCCCTCACTGGAGAAATGTGCATCGTGGACATGTTGGCCCTTTTCCCCCACACAAATCATGAGTGCAACTGGCCTGCTCTAAAGAAACGTCTGCCCTAAGTACCAAGACTATGGCACTGAGAAAATGTCAGGTGACACAAAATTTCTTCTCTACAAAGGAATTTGCTGTTTATTATGCAAAATAACAATTTCTCACATGTATAAAAGATCCTAACAATGCATAATATAAATATTTGCTTGTGTAGTCATATAGCATTAACATAATGTGAAGATAATGAATTTAGTACATAACGTGCCAGACTCCTTGGAAAGTGCTTTGCAGGAAGTATTTCATTTACTATCACAGTCCTATGAAATAAGGAATCTTAACTCCATATTTCAGCTGTGGGAACTGATTCCTATGGTTTAGATTAATTGTCCAAGCCAGGCAGGTAAAGGCCTGGGATTTGAACTTAGATCTGTCTGAGGCTAGAGTCCCAGCCCTTAGCAGTGAATAAACTTCAATTTACTTTGGATTTTTCCAGGACAGGGATTTTAAATGAAGGAGATCTCTGGACAGGTAGTGAAGGATGCCATAGCCTAGGGAAGTAGGGAGTGGGTGGAACAGGCATGAGATTAGAGATAGTGTTCAGAAGGTAAGTAGCAACCTCCTCTGTACAAATCCTTGTCTGTATGGTGTACTTAAAGGTGAGATGGACTTTTTTTTTAATGTTTACTTTTGAGAGAGAGAGAGAGAGAGAGACAGCCAGCACAAGTGCTCGAGAGAGTAGGGGAGGGGCAAAGAGAGAGGGAGACGCAGAATCTGAAGCAGGCTCTGAGCTGTCAGCACAGAGCCTGACACGTGGCTTGTGACCTGAGCCAAAGTCGGATATTTAACCAACTGAGCCACCCAGGTGCCTGAAGGGAAGATGGAATTTACACTTAGCTGAGAATAGTTGGCATCTAGTAAATATATACCATTTGATGAATGATTCAGTCTGTCCCCAACCACCTCCAACAGGGGGAATTTACAAGAATACGTAACAACCCAGCTGTTTCCTTGAGAATAAAGGCCACTCGTATCTGGCGAGTGAAGATTTTCAAACCAAATATTTACACAAGGATGTACACGCATTTGCATGTGAGAACAAGAAAACTGGGGAAATTTGAAAAAGATTAGTCAAGAAATCCTTGAATGAGAAGTCAATATTCTGATATGACAGTACGCTCCAGTTTTGTACAGTCACCACTTGGGAAGTGAGGCAAAATATACAAGTATCTCAGGATTATTTCTCATGACACATGGGAATCTACAGTTACTTAAAAATTGTTTCAATTCAAAAAACTTCCAAGACAGTCCTGGAGATTGGCTGAAATCTCTCTCCCTGAGCTCGATGGTCCTGCAAATTGTAACAGAATCTAAAACGGAGTGTGATGAACTTTATTTACATTAGCAACCTGGATGATAGTTTGCCATACACATTTGTTGCTGAGAAACACGCAGATTTCTAAGGCTGGCTTCATCTGTCTGAGAAAGAAAACTTCCCCACCATTAATAGCTCCTGACTAAAGGTAATGTTCCTGGTGCCTATAGCCCCCACGTACATAGGGACAACATTCTTTCCTCCCAGGGTTCCATTCAGGGAACACATGTTATATGTGGGTGTGCTTTTAATTTTCGGGTTGTTGTAAGATGCTGCACCAATAAAACAATATATGTACTTATGATAAGAAACACAACTATGAATAGATGGCTTGCACGTTTTTGTACCTGATGAGTCACGTGTAATTGAAAAATAATGGAAGATCCAGATGCTTCCTGTCATGCATGCCTCAATTTTCTTCACTATCCATGGTACTTAAGAACAATCTGTTTTTTTATACTAATTACCCACTAACAAAAACTCTGTTAAAATTGATTGTCCTTGTGATACAATTTTGCCAACAGTTAAATACTGTTGCTCTTTTTGAATACATTTAAGTCTGACTATGACAAACTGTCATTAATGGGTTTCATCATGCCGATACTATTGAGATTTCACTTTACTTGTATTTTATAGACAGTGCTGAAAATCATAGATCATATAATAGGTGGAACAATAATCTGATCTATTATCCCTGCAGTAATTCTCGATAGAAAGACAAAAAAAGTGCACAGGTTATATCTCTCTGCTGATATTATTCAGAGGTAAAAGGTTGAAACAGATAATAACCTTTGGAACCAATTAAATATAATTGTACCAATTTCCCCCCATGACTTATTGTAATTATCCCACTGTAAGATAGCACATGTCATTGCAAAGAAAAGCTGAAAATTTTTTTTAATTTTTCAAGAATTTTAATTTTAACTCCTTCCTGCTCTGGAATCGTTGGCTGTTCTTCAGCTCCTCCATCCCAGACAGTATTTATAGCACTTTGGGAGGGAGTACAATATCTTTAAGAAGTATTTTCATTGGCTCTACTTTAACAATAATTACAAAAGAAATCTATTTTAACTGTTAAAAATATACAGAAAAACATAAGATACAGATTAAAAAAGGAGAGAAATCATTACACTGTTAACACAGAGAGATGAACACCACTAACACATTGATGTTTTTCCCACCAGACTTTTACAATATGCACCACACACTGTAAACCACTGAGATGCCATAATGCTGTTTTATTTATTTATTTGTTTACCTCTTTCTTTTTCTATTAACAATATGTGGAGTGAGCATCTCTCCATGTCAATGAACGTACATCATTGCTGTCATTTCTAATGTTGGCATGTCCATTTGTTATTTAACCAGCCTGTATCGTTGACATCTAGGTGATTCCAGTCCTGCCAGCACTTTTGATTCATGTTTACTTTCTTTCTAATAGCTTTCCGGAGGCCCAGGATGCAGAGACGTGTGAGAGGGTCAGTCTCACCTGTAAGGGGGCTCTGCCTGGGGCAGAATTATTTTTCCCATTACTAGAATGTGCTTTGTTTATTTAATACAGGAAAAAAAAACAGGAAAGGTCTGGGATTTAGCTAAGGATGATGATGATTTTCTAACTTGACTCCATGCTCTGCATTTGCTTTCTTGCATAGGTAGACCTAGGTGCCCAGACTGGGCCACAGCCTTCCAGCTCACAGCGGCACCTGTGACAGCAGTAGCTGGTTCAGGACTTAAAGCAGCTCTCCCTCTCTCATGTACCTCCTCTGTTCTCTGTAGCTGACTCGGCAGCTGGTTTGGGGGGAAACAAAATAACAAAAGGAATTCCACTTTCTTTCTCTCTCTCTTTTTTATTTATTGTGGTAACGTTGAACATGAGATCTATTCTTTTCACAAAATTTTAGGCGTACGATACAGTACTGTTAGCTTTAGCTATGATCTTATACGGCAGACCTTTAGAACAGATTCATCTTGTGTAATTAAAACTTTAGACCCTGTGAACAGCAACTCCCCATTTTCCCCTTTCCCCTGAATGAATGGATACAGAAAATATGACATATACACACAATGGTATATTATTCAGCCTTAAAAAAAAGAAGGAAATCCTGCCACATGTGACAACATGGATGAATCTTGAGGACATTACGCTAAGTGAGATAGGCCAGTCATAGAAGATAAATACTGTGTGAGGCCACTTGTATGAGGTATCTAGCAGAGTCCACTTCTTCTTAAGAATAAGATAGAAAATTATTTTGAAAGTTTAAATCTCTCACCTCTTTTCTTCTCTCTCTCTCCCTTTAAGAATTCTTACAAAGGAAAAAAAATAAAGGCAGAACTAGGTAGTTTGATTAAACTTCCCCCACACTGAATGTTATTCTTGCGGCTGAAGGTTGGGGAAATGCCGGCTCTCCAACACCCTGCCTGATTCCTGGGCGATAAGCCTAGAGACCCTGATCCATGAATGTGTGCCGGGCTCCCCACAGTGCCTCCATCAGCTGCTGTCCCTGCTTGATTAGCCCTGCTTTGCAGCCAGCTTCCCTTGACCAACACTGCACTTACTGAGAGGTTTGAGAATCTCAAATTCATGAACTTAGTCTTGACTCCCAGCTTTGACAATGAGCTTTCCTTCCAGAACTGGGAACATGGCTGTGTTTTCAACTATGCCTTTACCTTATAGTTTCATTCCGAGAATATGCTCTGTTGAAACCTGGCAGCCACCATAGATGCCATAAGAGTGAGGTCCTGTATTATTCTTGCTTGTCCAGCCTACAATTTCCATCATCTCCTGCCCTGGACTGCTATGGCCTGTGTCTCTCAGATGCCTGTTGCCCTGATCCACACCCCTGGACTTATTTATATCTGTCAGATCAAGCCCCTGCTATGTTCCATTCACACCTTCCTTTGTTTTGGCTCATCTGTAGCTCCCTTGTATTACTCTGGCCTGGAATGCCCTGCAACAGGGTAATAGAAACAAAGGATCTAGAGGGAGAGAAGAACCATAGCAAACCCTGAATTTAGAGCTATGTATTAACTACAGGAAGTAAAACACAAGTTAGTGCTGTGGGAATTAAGTAGTTGTTCAGTCCACCCACCTGCCCTCTCTATTAAAGGTCAGTTCAGTTTCCATAGATAATATAAGGAAAGTAAAACCTAACAAATGAGAAGATAGGCCTTGCTTGGTACTTAAAAAAAACAAACCAACAACAGTAACAAAGAAAACACCTAAGCCAGACTGTCTGCCAATTCTGGGTGATGTTTATAAAATACCTAATAGCTGAAAAGAATTCAAACTCTCACAAAGAAGCATTTTTGTCATCCAAACACCTGTTTCTCCAAGGTTCCTTCTCTGCTTCCAGATTTAAAAATCTGTTCAGGGCATGTGTACAAAAAAATATTAATTACCATGTTAAGATGGTAATTTGGAAGAAGCTCCAACGAACAGCTTCAGCTGCATAATTGAAGCGATGCTTCTCATACTTTCACATGGGGGCCTCTGAATTCTGAGTGCAAGTCACTGCCAATTTCTGAGATGAGGTCTAGTAATGTTTCAAAGCAAAAACTGGGATAAATTTTTCATCACAGAAATGAAGTAGGGTTACATTTTCCTCTCATTCCTGCATTTTCCCTTCCCTCCTGTACTTCTGGGAATTGTGCTGCCGGAAGCCATTACTCAGACTTGCTCCATCAGCGCATGCACATGTGTGATGGGGCACCTCCTGTGAGCCCAGCACTGCTGAGCTAGGAAGTAGACTGACCTAGTGACCTGCTCTAACATGCAGCATCTGCCTGGCAGGTCACATCTTAGGTGCCTGGGAGATATACATTTTCCTTGAGGACATGAGCGAGGTTTTGAATCTTTTGCTGCAAGGATATCCTACAGAATGGTGTGTACTGGGGAAGTGTTAAATCAAGACAAAGCCTGACAAAGTGATGAATGTGCTCCCTCAGCTTAGATCAGACCCAAAACCTGTGCTGCACTTTGCTCCAGGCAAAGGTTTTTCTTTCTCGGCATCTTTGGTATCTTGGCAACATTAGGGCTGCTTTTTGGAGCAAGAAACTGCCTGGTGTAACAGTAGCACATTAAATATCTTACATAGCAAGAAGTGCAGAGGTGGCTGGGCCTAGAGTCATTGAGCCACAGCTCCTTTCCATCATCCTAGCCTGACTTTTTCCTGTCCCTGCTCCTTGGCACGTTGGCCTTATCCATCAAGCTGTTGCTCCCATTGCCACGTGGGTCACATGGGTCATATGGCAGCATCTTTCCAAAGAAATTGGATTCTGTCTTCCCACATATTTCTTCTTGATGGCAGACACTTTTCTTGGGAGACCCTCCCTTATGCCTCTTTGGTCCACACTTAAACCAATCCCTGGAAAGAACATTTATGGCCGTGTTATTTGGCCAAAGCTAACCAGTACGCACTCCCTCAGTCACACCTGGAGGGATGAACACTCAGGATTGATTCTTGGGTCAGCAGAAAACCATGCTGATGATTCTTCTGGGACTCATTTTTCTTACTTTTCCTACTGAGACATACCACCTTTCCTCTAAATATGGGGTGGTGGAAAGTCTAACTCAACAAATATTTACTATGCATCTGCTGGGTGTTGAACACTGTGCTAGATCCTATAAGGTGTTAAGAGGTAACTAAGACATTCTTTTAATCCTTAGGTTGCTTATGATCTCATGAAGAGCCTAAGATAATTCATATTATATAAGATAAGGCATGTTATAATAAATGCCACATGAGAGTTTAAGCTATTTTGGTAATTGTACTCAGTCAGGATCTGAACCCATGCATCCAGGGCTGGTCCTTTAAGTAAACCCCTGCTCCTCAGGGCACGTTTAAATCTGGGATGTTAACTAGGGACTTGGGAATGGGGTTAGGCCAGCTCTCATCAGTGGATTATCCTAGGGAAACTGGAGACATAGCAAGTCAAGTACAGCATCAGGGAGGGAAATGAACCACCATTTATTGAGAACCAGTTACAGGCCAGTCTTTCTCATATGCTTTACCTCATTTAATCAAATTAGAGAGCATCACATAAGCTTTGAGATAGTTATTATTATTATTCCCACAGTTGTAAATAAGGTAATTGATATTCAGAAAAGTTGAGTAGCTCACCCAAATTACCATGAGGTCATCTCAGAGCATCTGGAAATAAGATCAGGATTTCTCTTTTGGAGGCCTTGACTTTTCTAACTCTTAGACGCAAAGAGTAGTCTGGCTTCTTCCCAAGGTCATAGAAGTCTATAGGTAAGAAGCATATTGATGATAAGCAGGAATGTCCTAAAATAATTAGCCAGCATGCTAGAAAGAACAGTGTGTATATGCCTCAGCTTTTACATTAAGCCACTATAATCTTTTTAGTAGTCTCCTTCCTCAAAGAACTTAGATTCCACCTGTGATTTCAGACCAGATAATAAAAAGTGTGGAAAGAGTATAAGTCTATGTTGAGGTAATGAATACTGCCTGCTCTAAAGAATTCTCTTCTTGTTTTTTGAATAATGTTTGTTTTTTTAATTAATTAATTAATTTTTAAATTTACATCCAAGTTAGTTAGGATATAGTGCAACAATGATTTCAGGAGCAGACGCCTGAATGCTCCTTATCCATTTAGCCCGTCCCCCCTCCCACAGCCCCTCTAGCAACCCTCTGTTTGTTCTCTATATTTAAGACTCTGTTGGGAAACCTGGGTGGCTCAGTCGGCATCCGGCTTCAACTCAGGTCATGATCTCACGGTTCATGGGTTCGAGCCCCGCGTCAGGCTTTGTGCTGACAGTTAGCTCAGAGCCTGGAGCCTGTCTTCAAATTCTGTGTCTCCCTCTCTCTCTGACCCTCCCCTGCTCACACTGCCTCTCTCTCTCTCTCTCAAAAAAAAAAAAAACCATTAAAAAAAAAGAGTCTCATGTTTTGTCACCCTCCCTGTTTTTATATTATTTTTGCTTCCCTTCCCTTATGTTAATCAGTATTGCATCTTAAATTCCTCATATGAGTGAAGTCATATAATATTTGTCTTTCTCTGAATAATTTTGCTTAGCATAATACCCTCTACTTCCATCCACATAGTTGCAAATTTCATTCTTTTTGATTGCCAAGTAATACTCCATTGTATATATATACACCACATCTTTATCCATTCATCTGTCAATGGATGTTTGGGCTCTTTCCATATTTTGGCTATTGTTGATAGTGCTGCTATAAACATTGGGGTGCACATGCCCCTTCGAAACAGCACACCTGTATCCCTTGGTAGATACCTAGTAGTGCAATTGCTGGGTCGTAGGGTAGTTCTATTTTTAATTTTTTGAGGAACTTCCATACTCTTTTCCAGAGTGGCTGCACCAGTTTGCATTCCCACCAGCAGTGCAAAAGAGATCCTCTTTCTCTGCATCCTCAACAACATCTGTTGTTGTCTGAGTTGTTAATGTTAGCCATTCTGACTAGTGTGAGGTGGTATCTCATTGTGGTTTGGGAGTGATTTTGAGCATTTTTTTCATGTATCTGTTAACCATCTAGGTGTCTTCTTTGGAAAAATGCCTATTCATGTATTTTGCCCCTTTCTTCACTGGATTATTTGTTTTTTGGGTATTGAGTTTGATAAATTCTTTATAGATTTTGGATACTAACCCTTTACCTGACATGTCACTTGCAAATATCTTCTCCCATTCTGTCAGTTGCCTTTTAGTTTTGCTGATTGTTTCCTTTGCTGTGCAGAAGCATTTTATTTTGATGAGGTCCCAATAGTTCAGTTTTGCTTTTGTTTCCCTTGCCTCCAGAGACATGTTGAGTAAGAAGTTGCTGCAGCCGAGGTCAAAGAGGTTTTTGCATGCTTTCTCCTCTAGGATTTTGATGGTTTCCTGTCTTATATTTAGGTCTTTCATCTATTTTGTGTTTATTTTTGTGTATGGTGTAAGAAAGTGATCCAGGTTCATTTTTCTGAATATCGCTGTCCAGTTTTCCCAGCAGCTTTTGCTGAAGAGATTGTCTTTATTCCATTGGATATTCTTTCCAGCTTTGTCAAAGGTTAGTTAGCCATATGTTTGTGTGTCCATTTCTGGATTCTCTATTCTGTTCCATTGATCTGAGTGTCTGTTTTTGTGCCAGTGCCATATTGTCTTGGTGATTACAACTTTGTAATACATCTTGAAGTCCAGGAATGTAATGCCTTCAGCTTTGGTTTTCTTTTTCAAAATTGTTTTGGCTATTCAGGGTCTTTTCGGGTTCCAGACAAATTTTAGGAGTGTTTGTTCTAGCTCTGTGAAGAATGCTCCTGTTATTTTGATAGGGATTGCAAGAATTCTCTTCTTTATCCGTCTTCTCTTTCTTTGCCTGCTGAGGTTGGATGCCAAACCTAAAATTCTGAAAGACCATGTAATCCAGGACAAAGGCGTTCAGGCTCAGTGAGCAGGAAAGGGGAAGGATATTACAGATGCAAAATGAAGTGCCTAGTTAGACCTTGAAAAAACAACACCCAAACCAACACTTCCCTTCCCTACTTATTCCGTGTCTATTCGACACAACTGATTTTTGTTTTCTATATATTGTGCTTATCACATTAACATTTGTTGTAAGGCACTGAAAATATGAGCACACTGAAATAGTAGAAAATAAATGAAAAAAGGAAGTAATAGAGACTTTAGAAATACTTGAAAAAACTACAATGATTTTGTTTTGTAAAATTTAAAATGTTATTTCAGTTAATTACAAGACAGACTGGGAAAAATATTTCCAGGAAGTATGTCAAAAGAATTATCATATTATAAGAGCTTGTACCAACAGATAAAAAACTAAGACCTTGAAACGTAATATGATTAAAACATTCAAAAGGGGATATTAAATTGTTAAACCAATGTCTAAAAGAATGGTCTGTTTTTAAGAAATGCCAATTAAAGCAATTGGGAGATATTGCTTTCACCTGTCAACTGTCCAAGATCTTTTTTTTTTTTTAATAAATGAAAATGACCAGTGCGGGCAATGATGCAGTTGGCAGTCACCCAGTGCTGAGAGTCTACCCTTTCTCAAGAAAGCTCTTAGGCAATTTGTATCCAAGTGTTAAAAGTGTCCAGAATCTTTGATTTGATAGAATGCTAATGAAGACATCAAGTCTAAAACAAGACAAAAAAGCCCTAAGTATGGGATAATCTTTAAGCAAAAAGATATTTCCAGCCCCAAATTTTCAAACACAAGAATTTGTTTAAGTGGAGGATATATGATAAATAATGTTAAAGAAGTTCTTACACAGCATATGTTATTTCTGTAATGTTAAAATAGTAACTAAACACAAAGGATATAAATGTAAACCATCACACCAAGACTCTTCCCTGTCTCCATGGAGCTTACTAATCAGTTGACTGGGGCAAGACAGACATTGGCATAGCTGTGAGAATAACAGAAAAGCAAAGGATCCACAAGAGGAGGTGTGACAGAGCGAAAGCGTGTCATCTATAAGGACACAGCAGTGATGCAAATTAGAATAACTGGGGTTAATCATGGATCTTTCTTCCCTCATTTACTTATATTTAAGATCAGAAAATTAAGGCAAAGTTGCAGAAAAATTGGAAACTGCAGAAAAGGTAAAAATTGCTTGGAATTCTCCAGAGCACAATTCACCTCTTGACAAATCTCCTGTACTTCTCTAGCAAAGATGTGTAGGGTTAGGAAGAAGGGGCCTGAGAAAGAACTGCTGGATATTCATGGGCATAAAGGCAAGCAGGTCTTTGAAAACACAGCACTCAACCAGACTTTGTACTGATGAATCTCAAGTCTCCAGGAGCTCCAGTTTTACTCATCTGTGAAAGTGAATGATAACAATAATGTTGTGTTTATCAAGGGTCATTGAGGGGACTAAATGACATAATAACATATTAATTTGCTAGGGTTGACATAATAATAGGATGGCTTAAATAACAGAAATTTATTTTCTCACAGTTCTAGAGGCTAGAATTCCAAGGTCAAGGTGTTAGCAGTCTCGTTTTCCTTTGTGGCCTCTCTCCTTGTTTGCATATGGCCACCTTCTTGCTGTGCCCTCACGTGGTCATCCATTGGTCTGTGTTGTCCATGACCTAAACCTCTTTTTAGAAGGAGATCAGTCATATTAGATTAAGGTCCACTTCATTTTAACTTAATTACTTCCTTGAAGGCCCTATCTCCAAATGCATTCACATCTGAGGTACTGGCATAAGGACATCAACATACGAATTTTGTGGGGATATAATTTAGCCCATGACAATTATATATCCTTTTAGTCTCCTGCCTGGCTTACAAAAGGACTTTTAAATTGGCTGTTATTTTTATTAGATAGAACGATGCTTTTCTACCATATGACATTTTACAGCTTTTGTAGAAGTTCATTTTCCTTTTTATGAGCAGCAAAGTCCTGTCATGTGGCACATCCTTTTACTTTTGGGAGACCCCAGATTGAACAAACTTATTTAATATTACCACATTTCAGTTAACATCTATTAATTAACATCTAAAGAATTTATGTATGGCTGAAAATTCCTAGGAAGCGCTGACCTGTACTAATAATACAGATTGAAAGCTTGAGATTTAAAAAAAAAAAAGCATCTGTACTTGGTTATGATAAGTGCTTTATTTCTGCTTGGTGGTCACTGAAGGAACTACACTCTAACGGAAACAGTGAAAGTATGCACTTAGCCTGTTTCACTACATCCCCCCAGCTCTCTAACTGCCTTCCTCCCCTTTCCATTTGAAGGAGCTGATCATCTATAAAATGGACGTTAAATGGACTTCCTAAAGAAGAGTCAGCATCTCCCTAAATCTACTTACATGTGCCTTTCTTGTAGTAGTCAAGTGTAATTTAATTCATTTTAATGTCTTTCCTCTCTAGTCCCTGCTGATCGAAAGATTCTATTGCAGAGAGGTGGGAAGGGGAAATTACTAATCAGATTATTTGCAAATTTCAATGATTTTTAGAAATGCAGCTCATGTCATAGACAAACCATAGGAATTACCAAGTCCATCCCTTAAATTAAAGCTCTCAGTGTCAGTTTATTAGATAAATAAAGTGGAAACCTGATATTCTCTGTCTTTTAATATATAAGTAATTGTAGGGACATAAGTTAATTTGCTGTGAGCTGCGTTTAATAATTATAAATTGTTAAAGGCTCAGTATTTTGTTAGTTTCAGGTTAAGTTCTAATGTTTTTGTTTCTCTCTATTGTCTCTCTATTGTTAATTAGTTTGAGTTTACCTTGCCATTAGCTATCTATAATCAATTAGAGTCAGGGAGGGTGTAACAGGTACAAACTCCAAAGCTGAAGACACTTGGATGCCAGTGAGGAGTGCACGCTGGTGTATGGACCGTGGGCCCTATTCCGACAACACCTGATCACTTGTCAGAGTCACTTGTGTTTATGGCATTTGAGTGGTTGTCTGGTGCCTTCAGTGAATGTGTTGACATTTGCTCACTCTCTGTAATGCCTGATAAAAGAAATATAACCCTTGCTCATGTTCCTAGCACACTTCCTATTAAAGAGCAACTTAGTCCTTGAAGTAAGCATGGCCTTACTCTTGTTTATAAGCACAGCTACTTTAAACCACAACGGATAGCCAAGTCTCTCATAGCCCCATTATCTTTCATACTAGGTAAAGCCTTTCTCTCCACTTAAATAAAGACAAACTTCTTTTAACCCTGCAGCTGACAGCTACCTGGCATTAAAAACCAATTGTAACCAGTTGCCTGTGGCTAATAAACTAGTGGGTAAGTCATTTTAGATGCTGAAGTATTACATTAAAATTTATGGAAAGGGGAGAGAGAGAGAGAGAGAGAGAGAGAGAGAGACTGCCTGATGTCACTGTGTCCTGTGTTGTAGCACTTACTGAGGGAAGATTCAAGCCGCTCCCAGCAGTGATGGCTCCTAGACTGAATTGGGCACAGGCTGTGTCCTTAGCTGGTGGATGCCTAGGTCAAGGGAGGACAGAGCACTTGCAACATTAAGATAATTTAATGCCCAAGGTATTTGACACTGTGGATTATCGACCCTCATTTTACTCATTCAGTGAATATAACCCAGTGTCTGCATTGTGGTGAGGTTGCAATAGAACAGTGAGTAAGTTAGATAAGAATTTGGCCACCATAAAATTGGTATTCCAGGGAGAGACAGTAAACACACACGAGGTAGACTGAACCTGGGGAATCTCAAATCAAAAGGGGCTGAATGCATTGAAAATGATGTAATCTTTCTTCTCCCTTCCAACTCTAGACAAAAAAGGTATTTTTCAGGAAAGGGGGGATCAGACCATTTTTAAATTTATTCTCCCTACCCCTGTCTTTCTCTTCGCATCTCTCTCTCTTCTGTCTTTTATATACTAGAACAATAATTCTTAGACATAATTTTACAATACTAACACTTAAAAACCCAATAATTTGAGGGGTTTATATTGAATTGCCAACTTTTCCCTCCATGGTTTATGTGTATATATATTTTATATATGTACACATATTTCCATCTATTAATATATAGTTGATACCAATCTACTCTTCTTTTAAATTTTTTTAAATTCTTTATTTATTTTTGAGAGAGGAAACGGGACAGACTGTGAGTCAGAGAGAAACACAGAGAGAGGGAGACACAGCATCTGAAGCGGGATCCAGGCTCTGAGCTGTCAGCACAGAGCCTAACGCAGGGCTTGAACTCATGAACTGGGAGATCCTGACCGGAGCTGAAGTCGGACACTTAACCGACAGAGCCACCCAGGTGCCCCAATCTACTCTTAATATTAGATAACATTTGAGGGGTTACTATGTGACTAACTCTTTTATGTTCAGTCTGCACAATACTTATAATGTAGGTACTCTTAATATTCCCATTTCACAGATAATGAATACAGTGGAAGCTCAAAGGGGGTATGTACACTCCCTAATCGAACCCAACAGGTGGGCAAGAGAACCAGAGCTTGGACTCCTGACCATTTAATACTTGGGCTCTCAGCACCACCATTCTCTTTAAAACAGAAAACAAACAAGAAACAAACAAACAATACCTTACAAAACTTGCATCACCAAAAATGTGGGAAAGACATAATTCCAGAAATTTTAAAGTTATCTTTACAAAAAACTCACTTGTTCTTATTTTTATTATTTCGCTGCGGACTGGAGAAAGCTTTGTCAAAGGCCTGCTCTGGCCCACAGACTTGCACTTAGGAAGCCTGTCTCCAAGTCTTCAGTAACAAAAAAAACCTTTTAATCCACATCCCAGGTGACTTTCTAGAGAGTTTAGATAAAAAATATATGCATGTTAGCCAGTTTAAGAACACTACATGATTGATTTTGTGAATGGCCTTCAAATGCATTTATAAAACACCTCAATTTTAACCCCTCTACCAAGTACCAGAAGCTATGCAGAACTAGGAGACTGAGAAATAATCCTCATGTGAGGATGAGGAAAGGTCCTTACCATACAGTCCAAGAATGTCAGGGGTTTGGGAATCCCTGGGAATGAACTGTAAAAATTTGCCAGCTCGGGGAATGCTACATCTTCCCTATACCTTGGAGAGAAAGTCTTCCCGAACATTCTTAGTTGTTTTCATAATCCCAAAGAACTTAAAAATCAGTGCTCTAGTTTCGATCACTAAATTATGATTCTGAGCAAGTTGCTTAACTATTTAATACCTCAGTTTTTCCATCTGTCAAGTCAGAATAATTTGATTCCTATCTGACATAATTTTATTCATTTGGCACACCTGAAAAAATGTACACAAAGACTTCGCAAATTAAAATAAATTTGAAATTAATTTAGGAATGTGACAATTTAAAGGAATCCTGGGTTGAATCCTTTTGAAAACTGAACACAGTTCTTTACTTTAAAGGCTAATCATACCCAAGAATCTATTTTGAGGTACAGATTTTTGTATATTGAATTTCCTAATGTGAGACATATCTGCATCCTAAAAACTCACATCATGGTTGGGGGAAGGTATCATCATCCCAGGAAATGCTTTGAATTTTTAAAAATTATGGCTCATGCTTAGGGGAAACACATTTTTGTTTACTTCCCTAAGTTTGAATATTTAAAATGTAAACATATTGAATACTAATGAAATAAATTATGTGTTCCCTCTCCTTCTCCCCACTGAGAGAACTTGTATAGTTTAGTCTGTAATTCTCCTGGACCAGCTCCATTTCCCTGTGTCATTAGATGTTCTCTTCTAATGCCTTATATGTTCTCCTTTCTCAAATATTTAGTATTCTATACTCACTGCTTCATGAAAATTGTTATTTTTGTTTGCTCCCCAAAGCCAATACACTTCTAAATTAAGAATAAATGAAAACAGTAAATATTTCATTCTGCCAACCATGTGGATGGAAGATGGGGTGTCTGGGAGATGAAGTGAGCCAGTGAACACCCACAGTGACACACAATCACTTGCAGGTAAATTAGGAGACTGTGGCAGGGGTTGTTTTAAATCAGATCTTCTCTCAGGGAGATAGAAAATCCTAGGTGACTTTTTGGGCATCAAAATATTTCTACTTCTTAGCAATTCCTAAGGAATATTTCTTAGGAATAATTTATTATTCTTTGTCCCTTAAAGGGGAAGATCTGGGGGCCCAGTGGGTGCTGAAGGAACTCACTGTCTTTATTGCTTTTTCCTGACTTCACTGGTCCATGCAAGGTGCAGCACACAGCAACATCCCACACTCAGATGGCACTTAGGAGCAATGTACATGGAATATTCCATAACATAATTCTATTGACTATGGCCCAATTTCTATGATGAATTCCTGTAAAAGACTCATAATTAGATATCATTTAGGAAGAAAATTAACCACCCCACCAGGGAGTGAAGGCTCTTTCATTGGCTTCAATAACCTGCACCTTCTGAAAAACAGGGTATAGGGGAAGGTTTTGTCAAGAAGGTGGCAATGGGGTGAAATGAAACAGTAAATTTCATTTCTGTTGAGAAATGACAAAGGAGAAGGTCATCAAGTTTCTTTAATATAAAACAAGCTCTAGGAAAAAAGCACACAGCTTCCTGCCCTCACCATGGGTCATGGAATTACATATTCTTCCTCCAGGAATGTTTTGTAGATAGGGAGGAAGATTTCCTTAAAAACTCTGTCAAAAGGCACAGTTACACAGAGACCAAGCAAATTCTAAATTAATGGAATCCTAGAAGATCAGCATTAGATCAAGCATCATGTGCTGTTCTGCCTAACCCCTCCATCGTAGGTGGAATTCTGTCTAGCCCCACACCTACTGCCAATGTTGGAACAGCTCTGGTGATGGAGAGTTCACTGCTTCCATGACTGGACAGCTCTAACCATCATGTAGTTATGCTCCTCTTGGAGCAGTTATTAAAGCCTTCTTTACTAGGCAGTGGGAACATAGCAGTGAATAAAACACATGTGATCCCAATTTCAGGGACCTTAGAATTCAGTGGAAGATAAAATGAAACCAGCAACTACAATATTGTATTCTTCCTTATTGAGCTCGCACGCCCACAAATACCACTCACTCATACACAGTAAATCCAACTCCACTCCCATGGGACAAACCCATCTGGTATCTAAAGACAATGATCATATTTACTTTTACAAACTAAAAATACTCTCTTCCTTCCTCTCTCCCTTTCTCCCTAAAGTGAATTAGATAAACCTCATAAGTTAGAAGGAGAAACAAACTGTACCTTCCAATGTATGTATGCAGTGCCAGAATATTATAGATTATGTACACAAAGGCAAGCCAGCCAATACTTGGTTTTCTTTTTTGCTTTCTGAAAGCAAAACAAAACTCAATTTTTCAAGAACAGAAGGTGACGCTACTCTTGTGTAAAGATGTACCTTAACTAGTCTTACTGAAAAACTTGGCTCCCTTTTCCACACTTCCCCTCAACCACTTACACTTTTCATATCCTCAAACTTTTCAATAAGAAATATAAAACCTAACAAAGAAACCTAAGAAAATTAAATGGGACCTATTTTTTTTTCACTTGCAAAATGGATTTCAGTTTTGCCTTATGGAGGTCTTATGTTTCATTATTATTAATAATGTCATGAATGTTTTGCCTGCTGGGAGCACAGATTTTTCTCCTATTTTTCAATCTTACTCAAATCCCCTTACTGCATATTTTATGAGTTATAGCAGCTTTTAGTTGTTGCTTTAAAAATTACAAACTCCAAAGCCTATGTTGGCATTCTGCTAAGTGGTCTTTGCACATGTAGTGTTGTTGAACGTTTATGGGAAGTAATGTAATAAGAGAAACATTTGTGGGATGAATGTATCCTTGGGTAGCTTTTAGAAACAGAAATAGGGCTGTATTAAGGGAGTGCTGAGTTCCTCCACATACTAATTTCATGAGACCTTCTTCCAACTTGGGTGACTTAGAACACAGGCTACATCATAATCATCTTACTTCTCTTCCATGCCAGTTTTGGGAAATCTGTTGTTAGAGCCATGTAAAGAAGCTGAAATTGGGTGGGTTTCCTTGAAGTCTTCTGTTTTCTCTTCTTTTTGCCTACTGGGGTGCTGTGAGCTTCTTTAACTTATTGTGTGTGTCTGCAGTGTGAACTATTGCCTTTGTAGTTGGGAAGAATTGAGGGTGTTCATGGAAAATTGAGCAAAAATAGCTATGAGAAGTAGTTGAGTTAAGGAACATTGGAATTTTAGGAATTCGTTTTTAAAGTTTTCTTTTTTTCTGAAAAAGATATTTACAGAAAGTCTGGAGAGAATGTGATTATGAGAAAAAATGGGATAAGGCCTGAGAAATGCTTAGCACAATGCCTGGTACCTTAAATGTGCTCAGTAAATGTTAATTAGTATTCTCATTAGGTTGCAGACATACACATCTTGAGTGTGATTCTCTGTAAACCTCTCAAAGGGATTTGGAAAACAACAACTTTTTAAAGGGGAGTCCATTGCATCTGGAAACTTGCAGGAAAGAACACCTCATATGCCTGCATCTAGGATCTAGGATCAATAGCAATGTCCAAGAACCAATAATAGTAACCTGAGGTGAGTTGGTGACACTTGGCAGTAAAAAGGAAGGTGGGTGAATTTGATGAGGATTTGAGAACTCTCTGTCTGTTGTATCTTGAGATAGCTTTGCTCAAAAGTGAACCTCAGAGGGCAATAAGCCTCATGACCTCTCCAAATGAATTTGGTTTTTGGCCTCCTCCAAACAGACCACCTGAGGGAAACATGCATCTCTATGAGGGTCAGACTAGTAGATCTTCAGGAGATCATCAGTAGATCTTCAGTCATGAGAGAGTCACAACTTAGTTCTAAGTTATCTCTGTCTTCTTCCTTTCTTGCCCCTCAAGACCACATCCACATGAAGGCAGTGACAACTGCATCACAAATGAGTATCAAAACCAGACTACTGGCTTTCTTAAATCCACAGCAGAGGAGAATAATGAGCCAATTGACTAGCCACATTTTTATTTGTCAAAACCAATCATTTTCAATGGTGAGACGATCTTCCTTAATTAAGCCTACAAATTTCTGTTATTAAATTAAAATATGTGGGTGTCTTCCCATTTATGTATTAACCTTATGCATTTTATCATCTCATAGCAGAAGTCCACTTAGGTTATATTTCTGTATTTATCCCAAACATAAGATACTATTGCAGAAGTCAAAGCAGACCCTTATTCATGAATTTACTCATTAGTTTTTCTTTCTATTGTGTAGATATTAACCACTGTTTCATCTTTAACCACATTTTTGTGATCCCCATACCAATGTTGAACAGGCCAACCTCTTTGAATCAAACTATTGAAAGTACTCAGATTGTCCAGCCCTAGAATATAAAAAAACAAAGTAAATATGATGGAGATGCTTGAATCTATTCTATATCTTTATCAAGTAGCATTTTAAGTGTGTCAGGCAATGGTCACATCCTAGCACAGATGTTGCTTTTCTTTGTATATTTTCAAAAGCAAAGTTCCTTTTGCATTGCTGGCTGGTTCTCCTTTGAAGCATAAAGGGTGAAATCACCATCTCCAGTGTGGTTACCAACATTTCCACTTTTCCTAGAGATATATTTATTTCCAGGGCCAAAGAAAAGTAAATCCCCTTAGCTGAGTATTAGTAGTAATCCAAGTACAGGGTCCCAGAGATCTTGGAAAGCACAGAGCCTTATTCTGGAGGACCTTGTAGATTGGCCCCTTACTAGTCTTTCCCCTTAGTTTTGTTGGCACATCTGTGAATGAAGTTCCTTGTCTGCCTTCATTTCTATCAAGAAAATATTGTCTAGATATAGAGCTGATGATTGAATTTTGGCTTACATGCAAACACAAAAGGCCAATGTCACTGGATAGCAAGGCTGTGGTGATATTAACTTCAACCATTATCCTGAAGGCGAGTCTATTCCCTCCTCACTGAGCTCAACACCAGCAGGACCCTGATTGCTTTGCATATAACACGATAATATTTCTGTGAGACAAAAATCCCAGAAAGATGTGATGTAATTTCTGCCTGTCCATAAACTTTCCCACTGGACGACACTAAAGTGTGTAAAATTATATTTCTATTTCCTTGTCTTTCCATTTTAGAGGTGAAATTTATATTCACTGTC
The DNA here is from genome assembly GCA_028646485.1 of Cryptoprocta ferox. Classification (NCBI taxonomy): domain Eukaryota; kingdom Metazoa; phylum Chordata; class Mammalia; order Carnivora; family Eupleridae; genus Cryptoprocta; species Cryptoprocta ferox. The sequence continues at coordinate 62,524,763 of CM053561.1, read as the reverse complement.
AGAGAAAGAAGTAAAACTTCCAGAACAAAAAAAAAAGCCCTTTTCTTCTTTTTCCTTTTTCCTATCTTCATGGCATACATAAAAATTAAGTTGGAGGCTATAACTTCCCTGCTTTCATTGCCCTTATGATTTTTCCCCCCAAGATTTACACTTCTTAATATACTAAGAGGGTAGTGCTATCCCCTGATAGATACCAATCTGGCATCCTGAGCCACTGAGATGTTTGTTCTCCCATCTGATTTCCTGAAATGCTGACAGTTCGTTTTCATGGTTATAGTCTTATAGTGTGCTCATTGATCAAATATCTATCTTTCAAGATCACATTTTTGAGGTAATGGCTTTAGTCAGAGGAGTTATTTGGCTAGTACACAGTGCAGTGTTTCAGCTGCTGCAGCATCCCCTTATTAAGATTGCTCAGGTTTTGCTTCTTATTATGCAGACCCATTCTGAGAGTTCACCTGGTGCTGAGAAAGAACTGGGACAAAATGGGCCAAGATTTGAAGCTATTTATTTTAGTGAACTTACTACATTGTGCAACCATAGTTATAAATCAGTTTTAGAACATTTTCATCATCAATAACATCACTAATGCCTATTCCATATTAATCCCTATTCTCATACCCCCTCCCTAGACAATCACTAATCTACTTTCTGTTTCTATAACTCCGCCTTTTCTGGATATTTTTAAGATGTTTATTTATTTTGAGAGAGAGAGAGAGAGAGAGAGAGAGAGAGAGAGCAGGGGAGGGTCAGAGAAAAGAAGAGAGAGAATCCCAAGCAGGTTTTGCACTATCAGCACAGAGCCCAACATGGGGCTCGATCCCAGGAACTGTGAGATAATGACCTGAGCCAAAATCAAGAGTTGGTTGCTCAACTGACTGAGCCACCCAGGTGCCCCTGGATATTTTTAATAAATGGAATCATATAATATATGGTCTCTTGTGTCTAATTTCTTTCACTGAGCATCATGCTTTTGGGGTTTATCTATGTCATAACATGTATCTGTAGTGCATTACTTTCAATTGCTGAATAGCATTCCATTGTATGGATATATGACATTTGTCTATCCATTCACCAGTTGACATTTAGGTTGTTTCCAATATTGGGTGTTTATGAATACTGCTAAGAACATTTGGTTACAAGTCTTTGTAGGAACAAATGTTTTCATTTTTATTGAGTAGATATGGACGTATATTGTTTAATGTTTTTTTTAAAGTTTATTTATTTGGGGAGAGAGAGCACAAGTAGGGTAAGAGCAGAGAAAGAGGGGGAGAGAGAGGGCTCCAAGCTATCAGTGCAGAGGCTGATGTGGGGCTTAATCTAATGAACCGTGAGATCATGACCTGAGCTGAAAGCAAGAGTTAGATTCTCAATTGACTGAGCCATCCAAACACCCCTGGAACTATTTTTTAAAACAGCTTTTGATCTCTTCTGTTTTGTTGTTGTTGTTTCTATATTGTTTATTTCTGTTCTAATCTTTATTATGTCCCTTCCTCATCTGGCTTTAGGCTTTATTTGCTGTTCCTTTTCTAGCTCCTTTAGGTGTAAGGTTTGGTTGTGTATTTGGGACTTTTCTTGCTTCTTAAGGTAGGCTTGTATTGCAATATATTTCTCTCTTAGGATTGCCTTTTCTGCATCCCAAAGGTTTTGGACTGTTGTGTTTTCATATTCATTTGCTTCCAGGTACTTTTTTATTTCTTCTTTAATTTTTTGGTTAACCCATTCATCTTTAGTAGGGGGTACTTTAACATCCATGTAGTTTTGGTTTTTCCATATTTTTTCTTGTGGTTGACTTCAAATTTCATAGCATTATGGTCTGAAAATGTGCATGGTATGATCTCAATCAATAGTACGTTAATATAAATACCATAATCAAGATTTATTCCTGGGCTGCAAGTGTAGTTCAACATCTGCCAATCAATCAGCCTGATACACCACTTTAATAAAAGAAAGGTTAAGCACCACATAATCCTCTCAATAGATGCAGAAAAAACATTAGACAAAATATAGCATCTTTTTTTCCCCCAGCATCCTTTCTTGATAAAAACCCTCAACAAAGGGATAGATGGAACATACCTTAACATCATAAAGGCCATGTATGAAAGACCCACAGCTAATAATATTCTCAATGGGGAAAAACTGAGCTTTCCCTCTATGGTCAGGAGCAAGACAGGATGTCCACTCTCACCATTGCAATTTAACATAGTACCAGAAGTCTTAGCCTCAGCATAAGACAACAAAAAGAAGTAAAAGACATCCAAAGTGTTAAGGAAGAAGTCAAACTTTAACTTTGCAGCCCACATCATACTTTATGTAGAAAGCCCAAAAGGTTTCACCAAAATATTGCTAGAATGAATACATGAATTCAGCAAAGTTGCAGCATATAAAATCAACATACAGAAATCTGTTGCATTTCTATACACCAATAATGAAGCAGCAGAAAAAGAAATGAAAGAATTGACCCTATTTATAATTGCACCAAAAACTATAAGATTCCTAAAAATAAACCTAACCAATGAGGTAAAAGATATATATTCTAAAAAATATGGAACACTATGAAGGACATTGAAGAAGACACAAAGAAATGGAAAAATATTCCATGCTCATGGATTAGAAGAACAAGCATTGTTAAAATGTCTATACTACCCAAAGCAATCTACACATTTAATCCAGTCCTTGTCAAAATACCACCAGCATTTTTCACAGAGCTACAACAATCCAAAAATTTGCATGAACCACAAAAGACCCTGAGTAGACAAATCAATCCTGAAAGAAAAAAAATAAATAAAAGCTAAGCTGGATGCATCATGATTCAGGATTTCAAGCTATATTACAAAGCTGTACTCTTGAAGATGCTATAGTACTGGCACAAACACAGACCTAGATCAATGGAACATATTAAAAAGCCCAGAAATGGACCCACAACTATATGTTCAACTAATCTTCACCAAAGCAAGAAAGAATATTCAATGGAAAAGAGATAATCTCATCAACAAATGGTGTTGGGAAAACTGGACAGCAACATGCAGAAGAATTAAAATGGACAACTTGCGTATATCATACACAAAAGTAAATTCAAAATGGATGAAAGACCTAAACATAAGACAAGAAACTATCAAAGTCCTGGAGGAGAACAGACAGCAACCTCTTTGACGTAGGCTGTAGCAGCTTCTTACTAGATATGTTGCTGGAGGCAAAGGGAAACAAAAGCAAACATGAACTAGTGGGACCTCATCAAGATAAAAAGCTTCTGCATAGTGAAGGAAATAATCAGTGAAACTAAGAGGCAGCCTATGGAATGAGAGAAGATACTTACAAATGACATATTGGATCAAGAGTTAGTATACAAAATCTGTAAAGAATTTATCAAACTCAACACCCAAACACTAATAATCCAGTTAAAAATGGGAAGAAGATAGGAATAGACACTTTTCCAAAGAGGACATCCAGATGGCTAACAGACACATGAAAAGAGCTCAGCATCACTCATCATCAGGGAAATATAAATCAAAACTATGGTCAGATACCACCTCACACCTGTCAGGATGGCTAAAGTTAATAACACAAGAAACAACAGGTTTTGGCGAGGATGCGGAGAAAGGGAAACACTTTTGTACTGCTGGTGGGAATGCAAACTGATGCAGCCACTCTGGAGAATAGTACAGAGGTTCCTCAAAAAGTTAAAAATAGAACTACCCTACAATCCAGCAACTGTACTACTTGATATTTATCCAAAGGATACAAAAATACAGATTCGATGGGATACATGCACTCCAATGTTTATAGTAGCATTATGAACAATAGCCAAACTATAGAACACAAATGTCCATCAACTGATGAATGGATAGAGGAGAGGTGGTATATATGTACAATGGAATATTACCCAGGCATCCAAAAGATTAAAATCTTGTCATTTGCAATGACATGGACGGAACTAGAGTGTATTATGCTAAGTGAAATAAGTCAGTCAGAGAAAGACAAATACCATATGATTTCACTCATATGTGGAATTCAAGATTCAAAACAGATGAATGTATGGGAGGGGGAAAAGAAAGAAAAAAAGAGAAGGAAATAAATCATAAGAGACTCTTACCATAAGATAGAGAACAAACTGAGGGTTGTTGGAGGGAGGTGGGTGGGGAATGGGTTAGATGGGTGATGGGCATTAAGGAGGGCACTTGTGATGAGCACTGGGTGTTGTATGTAAGTGATAAATCACTGGAGTCTACTCCTGAAACTAATACCTCACTGTATGTTAACTAAATAAAAATCTGAAAAGAAAAAAATAAAACCACTTTATTGATTTATAACTGACACATAATAAACTGAATAAATTAATTAATTAATTTGTGAGAGAGAGAGCAAGAGCACACACATCAACATGGGGGGAGAGAGAGAGTGGAGAGAGAGAAAATCCCAAGCAGGCTCAGTGTTGTCAGTGCAGAACCTGTCATGGGGCTCGATATCATGAACTGTCAAATCATGAACGATATCAAAATCAAGACTCAGACTTGACCCAGGCATCCCTGAATATATTTAAAGTGTACAGTTTGAAGAGCTTTGACATAGGTATACACCTGTCAAGCCATCACCACAATCAAGGTAATAAACACATCTATCACCCCCAAATAATTCCTCATGCTGCTGGAATCCTCCTGCTTATCCTTCCCCACCACTCCTATCTTCAGATGACCACTGGCTTGCTTTCTGTCACTATAGATTAGTTTTCATTTTCTATATTTTATACCAGTGGAATTATAAAGCATATATTCTTTTTTTATGGCTTTGTTCACTCAGTATAATTATTTAGCAATTTACCCAATAGCATTTATCCATGTTGTAGTCCATATCAATACCGTGGTCCTTTTTTATTTATGAGTAATATTTCATGGTCTGTGTATACCTCAGTTTGTTTATTCATTCACCTGTTGATCAGTATTTGAGTTGTTTCCATTTTTTTGCCCATTATAAACAAAGCTGCTTTAAATATCCATATTTGCATGAACTCAGACTTTCTTTCCTTTCTCTTGGGTTAATTCCCAGGAATGAAAAGTCTGTGTTATATTCTACATGTATGTTTAACTTTATAGGAAACTGCTAAATCATTTTCCAAAGTGGTTCCATTTTGCATTCCCACTAGCCATGTATTGAGACTTTCTATTCCTCCACCTTCTTCCTATCTTGTTGTGGTCAGTATTTTTAATTTTAACCATTCTAATAAATGTGAAGTGTTATTTACTGTGGTTTTAATTTGTGTTTCCCTAATGACAAATGATGCCAAGGATCATTTCATGTACATATTTGCCACCTGTGTTTTGTCTATGGTGAAGTATCTGTTTAAAACTTTTGCCCATTTTTTAAAAAAAATTAGGTTGTTTGCTTTCTGAATATTGAATTTTGAGAGTTCTTTATAAATTCTAAACACAAGTCCTTTATCAGACAGATGCTTTGCAAATATTTTCTTCCAGGCTGTGGCTTGTCACTTTATGAATCAAAAGAAAGTTGGAGCAGCTATATTAATATCAGATAAAATAGATTTCAGAGCAAAGAATATTACCAGGTATAAAGAAGTTCATTTCATAATGATAATAGGGTCAATTTATCAAGAGGACATAGCAATTCTAAACATTTATGCAGCTAATAACAGAGATTTAAAATACATGGAGCAAAGCTGTTAGAATTGTAAGGAGAAATAGGCAGGATAATAGTGGGAGATTTTTATCTCTCCCTTTCAATAATTCATAGAAAAGGTAGGCAGAAAACCAGGAGGGATATAACAGATTTGAATGACACTATCAACCTATTTCACCTGATTGATATTTATAGAACACTCCACTCAACAAAGTATAGCTGAGTATACACTTTTTTCAAGTGTATGTGTAAAATTTGCAAGATGGACCCTACTCTGGCCCATAAAATGAATATCAATAAGTTTCAAAGTGTTTGAATGACACAACATATTTTTTCTTTGCCCTCACAATGTTGTACATGTACAAAGGATGACTTAAATTAATCACTCTCTGGGTCTGTGTTCTCTGTGGATCTGGTGTCCATAGGTCTTCTATGTGCCCAGCACACAGGAGACTCACAGGCATGTGGCTGTATGTTCCCAGTGTGCCAAGATCACATTCAGTTTAAATCACTGTTAACAAAATACACTTAGGCGCTTCCACAGCCCTGAGACTTTCCATCTAATTGTAATTCCCTCTTAACTCTTCATAGACTAATATATAAATGTCAACTTGCTCTGCCCTAGTACTGAGCCAATATGCTCATTATAAATCACTCCTCTCACCTTCAAAAGGCAGGTCTAATCAATATGCAAAACATTAATATTTTACATGGAAAACTGGATTATTTCACTGCTCACATAATAAAATTTAGAGTATAATCCTTTATCTCCAACTTAAGATATGTTATTAATGGAAGAAACATGGTGTGCAATAAAGGATATGGGCTCTAAAGACCAGCTGAGCTGAAATGATCACTTCTGAAATTATTAGAAAAGAGGCCTTGACCCAGTCATTAAACTTCCCTGTGCCTGAGGTTTCTCACTTAAAAATAGAAATCAATAACTACTAAGTCATGATTTTGCTCTAAGATTTAGTAAACAGTGTAGAGTACCAACCTGGAGTACAATACACAATAAATAGTGGCTCTTATAGTCAAATCTTGATTATCCAGGGATATGGTAATAATGGTAAATAAGAAGAAAAGAAATTATATTTGTTATGTTTTTTTATGATCTATGATGATTATATATGCATTTATGATATGCATGTAAATTGTGCATATATGAATATATATCAAAATATATGTACATATAACTTAAAAGAAATATGTATTTACTTATATATACACATATATGCTTATATATATGCTTTTATTATCATATGTTTTATTATGGGAATTTTTCTTTTGTTTATTTTTACCTTTTTACCTTTTGCCCCCCTTCATCCATTTCTCCCTCTAACCCCCTACCTCTGGCAATCACCAATCTGTTTTCTTTATCTCTGAGCTTGTTGTTTTGTTTGTTTTGTATTAGAATTCATATACAAGAGAGATTGTGTGGTATTTGTCTTTGTCTGACTTATTTCAGTTAGCATAATGCTCTCAAGGTCCATCCATGCTGTCACAAATGGCAAGATTCCAGTCTTTTTCATGGCTGAATAATATATGTACACACACACATATACCACCATTTCTTTTCCATTTTTTGTGTCTTCTTTAATTTTTCTTTAAAGAATTTTTAAAAAATGTTTATTTTTGAGAGACAGAGAACAAGTGGGGGAGGAGCAGAGAGAGAGGGAGACCCAGAATCCAAAGCAGGCTCCAGGCTCTGAGCTGTCAGCCACAGAGCCTGAAGTGGGGCTCGAACTCATGGACTGTGAGATCATGACCTGAGCCGAAGTCGTCACTCAACCAACTGAGCCACCCAGGTACCCCAATTCTTTGATTTCTTTCATAAGCTTTCAATAGTTGTCAGTGCATAGATTTTTTTCACCTCTTTAGTTAGGTTTCTTCCTAGGTATTTTATGTTTTTTTGCGCCATCATTTCTTCAAATATGTGTGTATATATATGTGTATATATATGTATACTATATACTATACACATACTATACACACACACCGTATATGTATATATACATGCTATATGTATATATAATATATTATACATACATATGTATATATATGTATATGTATTATACATATATAGTAAATAATGCTGCTATGACAATGGGGGTGTATATATGTTTTTGAGTTAGTGTTTTCTTTTCCTTCAGATAAATAAATACCCAGAAGTGGAATTGCTGGATCAGATGGTAGTTCTATTTTATTTATTTATTTATTTATTTATTTATTTACTTACTTACTTATTTACTTACTTCTTGAGGAATGTCCATACTCTTTTTCATAGTGGCTGCACCCATTTACATACCCAATAACACTACAGAAGGGTTCCCTTTTTCCCATATCCTTGGTAACACTTTTGATTTCTTGTCTTTTTTATATTAGCGTTTCTAACAGCCATGAGGTGAGATCTCATTGTTTTTATTTACATATCCCTGATGGTTAATGATGTAGAGTGTCTTTTAATATACCTGTTGGCCATCTGTATATCTTCTTTGGGAAAATATCTATCCAGATTTTCTGCCCATTTTTAAAATCAGATTATTTTATTTGCTACTGATTTGTATGAGTTCCTTATGCATTTTGGATATTAGCTCCTTATCATGTATATGATTTGCACATATTTTCTCCCATTCCGTATTTTGCTTTTTAATTCTGTTGATGGTTTCCTTTGCTGTTTAGTATGATGTTCGTCTACTCATTTACTTTTGCTTTTGTTGCTTTTGCTTTTGGTGTCAGATTCAAAAAAAATCATCATCAAGAGCAATATCAAGGAGCTTGCTGCCTATGTTTTCTTCTAGGAGCTTTATGGCTTCAGGTCTTACATTTAAATCTTTACTCCATATTGAGTTAATTTTTGTGTGTGGTGTAAGACAGTGGTTCAGTTTTCCCAATAGCATTTATTGAAGAGACTATCACTTCCCCATTGTGTATTCTTGTCTCCTTTGTCATAATCAATTGACCACATGTGTATGTGTTTATTTCTGGGCTCTCTTTGCTGTTCTATTGATCTCTTGTTTTTATGCTAGTATCATATTGTTTGAATTACTATAAGCTTTGTAATATATAAGTAGTTTAAAATCAGGGAACATAATGCCTCCAGCTTTGTTATTCTTTCTCAAGATTTCTTTGGCCATTTGTTTGTTTTGTTTTTGTGGTTCCATATATATTTTAGGGATAATTTTTAGTTTATAAGTCATTAGGCATCACTCAGAGAAAATGTGTTTGTACAGATCATAGAGTCTAATAGTTAAAATTGGAAATATATAGAGTTTTAGATGCTACGTACTTATGAAATTGTGATGTTATTTAGAGAAGAGGAAGGAACCATTGAGAGAGTAAGGGGGAAACACTCATTCAGGAAAACAGGTGGTCCTGTGGGGATTGTGCTGGTTGCTCAGTAAAGCCAGTGTGCTCTTCTTAGGTACACAACTATACTTCATTTCCAGCCTGCTGGATGATTAGGCATGGTTATGTGATTGAGTTCTTGCCCATATAATCTGAGCATAAGAACACTGTTTAAATTGTGTGCCTAGTCCATAAAAGTCCTCCAGCATGTGTTTTTCATGTTCTTTTCCTTTTAAACGGTGGGTCACATTAAGACTCTGGAAGAGAGAAGAATCTTGAGTCCCTGATTCATCACAGGGAGGAGAGACATCCACCAAGTAGGCGTATGTCCTTGGGTTCTTACTTAAGCAAGAAGTACTCTGTTACTGTGTTTGACCATTGACATTTGGGGGTTTATTTATTTCAGCAGGTGGCCACCCTAACTACTACAGTTTAGTATTGTGTTTGGTCACTTGGTCTACCTAGTAGATCATGCAGAAAACAGAAATAAGTTCCTCTGCATAAATGTCCATCAACTGATGAATGGGTAAAGAAGATATATGGTTCATACATACAATGGAATACTACTTGGCAATGAAAAAGAATGAAATCATGCCATTCACAGCAATGTAGATGAAACTGTAAAGTAGTATGCTGAGTGAAATAAGTCAGTGAGAGAAGGATGAATATCACATGTTTTCACTCATATGTGGATCTTGAGAAACTGAACAGAAGACTATGGGGGAAGGGAAGGGGAAAAATAGATACAAACAGAGAGGGAGGGAGGGAGGCAAACCATAAGAGACTATTAAATACAGAGAACAAACTAAGGGTGGATGGAGGTGGGAGAGAGGGAAAATGGGTGATGGGTATTGAGGAGGACACTTGTTGGGATGAGCACTGGGTATATGTAAGCCAATTTGACCATAAGTTATTTTCATAAAAAAAAAATAAACAGGTTGCTCTGTAACAGATAAATTTGTTTTCTAAGTATCAGTTGCAATTAAAACTAAATATATTTGCTTTAAATCTATTTTTGTAATATAGTTTGGCAGTTTTAGTTTTTAGTCATATTTTGTGTTTATCTGTGACTTCCTATCCAGCCTCACACCCCAATTAATTAAGAATTATCTGATTTAGAATTTTTGAGATATACCTATATAGATGGCCACATTACTGTCACTTAGAGGATCCTTGGCCCTTCCCAAACCTACCCATCCTTCAAGGTCTGGCTCAAGTCTCCCCTTCCTCCAGGAAGCTTTCCTTATGCTCAAGCACAGAAAAAGCTCTCTGTCCTCTGAACCTGTACAGCTCTGAGAACCTAGATGATCTGTTAAGCTCAAAGGCACACATTGCTCTTTTTTGATGGTTACTTTTTAAATATACCTCTTATATGCATCTTTTTTCCATCCATCCATCCATCCATCCATCCATTAACCAGATGTTCAAATACTTACACTGTTTTTTGGGGACTGTGGAGGACACCAAGTCTACAGAGATGAATACGACACAGAGCTCTGCATTCACATAGATATATGTACATGCAGAAACAGATCAGTAGTACTCTAAAAATTAATAAAATATGATTAGGGTGTAAAAGAAAGGTTTTGATGCATTGAGGAAAGAGCAGTGTTGCAACCACAGTTATGCTCACATTGGCCTTTACGTATACCAGACCCTTGCTGAGTTTCTTGAGCTCAGTGTCTCACTATACCTTGTCACTATGCTATGAGGACACTGTCTGAGTTGTCTGGGCTTTTGTAACAGAATACCATAGACTGGGTGGCTTATAAGCAACAGAAATTTATTTCTCATATTCCTGGGGGCTGGAAGTCTAAGATCAGGGTGACAGCACAGTTGGATGAGGGCCCTATTCCATGTCACAGACTTCTGTCCTCACATGGTAGAAGGGGATAAGAGAGGTCTCTGGAGTCTCTTTTGTAAGAGCACTTATTCATGAGGGCTTTCTCCTTATGACCTAATCTCCTCCTAAAGATCCAACCTCTTACTACCTACTTCCTGAAGGTTAGATTTCAATATATGAATTTTAAGAGGACACATTCAGACTATAGTAGACAATAAGCCCATTTTATAGATGAGGAAATGAAGGCATAAAAATTAGCTTAGTTTACCTAAGATTACTTGGTAGATGAGTATCAAGGCCAGGATTAAAACCCTGGCCACTCTGATTTCTCAACTCTTTTAGTCACCACACTCTCAAAACCTCCTTTAAAGGAGCAGTAGCAGGAGCGCCTGGGTGGCTCAGTAGGTTAAGCATCCGACTTCAGCTCAGGTCATGATCTCATGGTTCGTGGGTTCGAGCCCCTCGTCAGGCTCTGTGCTGACAGCTCAGAGCCTGGAGCTTGCTTCTGATTCTGTGTCTCCTTCTCTCTCTGATCCTCCCCTGCTCACACTCTGTGTGTCTCTCTCTCAAAAATAAATAAAACGTTAAAAAAAAAAAAAGGAGCAGTAGCTAATGACTGAGTATAGAAGGGAAGTAGTAACAGCAAGGGAACCATGTATGCAGGGCTCAGTTGGGCTCAGAGGACTGAAAGTGTGACAGGTTTTGAGATTCTGAGACACAATGAAAGTCAGGGTGAGGACAGCAGGAGCCAAGGGGGACAAAAAGGATGGAGCCTGATTTTGAAGGGTCTTAGCATCACTGTTAGGAGTGTGGACTGAACCTGGGGGACAGTGGGAGACCACTGGAGTCTTAACCTGGGGGTGACTTCATAATGGTGAGTATTTACCAGGGGCCAGGCACCATTCTACATGTACTACTTACCTGCGCTACCCTAATCCCATGACAGTACTATTGTTCCCGGGAAGTCAGGGAGGGGAAAACTCAAGTACAGAAAAGTCAATCAGTGTGACCATCTGTGAGAAAGTGACAGAGGCAGCTGTCTCAGTGTGAGTTCAAGTTCTTAACCACTCTCCTCTAGAAAGCCTCTCATCTTCTGTGATTAAGAAAAATCCCCCTGACTGGCAGAGCCAAGTAAGGCAAGACTAAGATCAAGGACAAATTTAGGAGGCTAATGTAATACCCAGGACAAGAGAAATGAAGATCTCAACACTGGTTATGGGGAGGAAAAGAGGTGGCACTCAGTGTGGGACAGGCACAATTTCCTAAATGTCTGTATTCCCCACTTCTAAGCACAAAAACGGTGATTGACTGACTGATGGATTCCCCTGGTCCCCAACCCTGTTATGAGACTGGTTTCCATATCTTTAAATTTGAGGAGCAGAGCAGGAAAAATGGGGAGCTTCTACTTTCCAAGTAAGCCTATTCCTCTCCTCTCTATGGATTCAAACATAGGTTGCAAGCCAGGTGTCTCCTCCATAAATAGAATGCATTACTCCTTCCCTGAGTTTGACCATTGAGTTATAATTTTATTCTGGAAAGGCTTATAAGGATTTTTAAGGATTATAAAGAAGGGCAATTATTTATGCTGAAGATTTATGCTGATCCTTCCTACCATCACTTCTTCTGGGAGAAAATGTCTGGTCTTTCTCCAAGTCTCAGAGAAAAACAGCTCCTTGTTTTCGACAACGTTTTGGTCATCTGTAGTGAGTTACAACCCTCCTGTTTTGTGCCTCCAGAAACCTATGCCTGGTCTCTGTGAGGCATTACCTATTTGTAGAGGCTTTGAAGCACCATCAGACCTGCTCAGGCAGAATTTTCATTGTTGCTGCATTTTGATTGCATTATGACTTCCTTGATGTTCACAATATCATGTATAATTAACAATTTGTAGCGTTCCTGGGAACACTATTTGGTGTCCATGTGTAGTATAATAAAAAATCCATCCATAATTTTGTCACCAACTTATCTTTTCCTGCTCTGATGATTAGAATCATATGACCAGAGATAAACAGGCACCTTGCAATTTTTAGCACATACTATTTAACTTCTACAAATACTGCCACATGCATCTCCCCCAACCCCACAAAAAGTTCTTCTCTTTATGGGTTATTATAGAGATCAGTGTGGGAAAACTTTTCTCGCTGAATAATCCGGGATGCTTTGGGCAGTGTCAAAGCCACAGAAAAATTATGGCATTTGGAATACAGAAGGACAATGTTAAGCCAAAGTAGGCTTACACCTGATGCTGAAGATCCAGGTTATCGATAAGATTCCTATGTACACCCTGTGAATACTTACTGTGAAGTGCACTTACCAGGGGCACTGAAATGTAGCCCTGTTTCTCTTATCAGATTCTGAGACCATGAGGGTCCATCAGGCCAGAGCAGAAACCTTTTCTTAGTTTACAAAAGAGGCACCATATGTGCTAACAAAAGCCTTGTTATGGACTGGCTCCATGTTATGGACTGAATGTTTGTGGCCCCACCCCCAAATTCATTTGTTGAAGCCCTAACCCCCAATGTGATGGTATTTGGAGATGGAGCCTCTGGGAGATAATTAGGTTTAGATGAGGCTGTGAGATTTGGGTTCCCATGATGGGCTCAGTGTCCTTATTTTAAAAGGAAGAGAAATCAAAGCACTTGCTCTTTCTCCCTTTCCGCCATGTGAGGACACAACAAAAAGGCAGAAATTTATAAGCCAGAAAGAAGGCTTTCACCAGGAACTGAATCCATGGGTACTTTGATCTTGGTCTTCCTAATCTCCAGAATGGCAGGAAATAATTGTCTGTTCTTTAAGCCACCCAGTCGATGGTATTTTGTTATAGCATCCTGAGCTGACTAAGATAGTGCAATTCCCAATTCAACTGTGAATTTGTTAAAATATAACTATGACTCTTTGGTTGCGGGTGCGGGGGGGGAAGCCTCGAATTATCTTAAGCAGAAAGTGAAACCTATTTAAAGAAAACACAAGGTATCTTTATAGGCGCTTGAGTTATATGGATGTGTGCATTTGTCAAATGCATACACTATGTATATCTCACTATCTGTAAATTTTTCCTCGATAAAAACAAGTAATCATTGAACTCTACTTAATGATATGTATACTACACTGCTTAGGGTAGTGATATTTGCCAAAAGTTAAAATTCATGAAAAGTAAGATGACTTTGTGGATAAAAGATGCATAAATAGCCATGTGATAAGGCAAGTATAGCAAACTGTTAATTACAGAATCTAAGTAGTAGTTGTGAGTGTTCACTGTATAATTATTACAGCATTTATATATGTGTGAACATTTCCATTAGAAAACGTAGGACTGAGACCCCAAGAACAAAACTATAGTTGGACCTCCATAACAGTAGAAGCATTAGGATGTTCTCACTCTCCCTTGTTTGTTTCCCTCTATGGGTCACGTCAGCCTACTTTTACTATTGCAGAGTAGCTTTCTCTATTTGGCCAGAAACATGACTGCCAAGACCTTCCAGGTTTACATCTTATAGCTTCCATATCAGAGAGAGGCTGGCCAAATATTCTGTTTCCAAGTCCCAAAGTCCAGCCGGAAAGACTCATTAACCCAGCTTGGGTCAGACACTCATTTTTAAACCAATCAAACGTGGCCAGTAAGGCAGGGAACAAATGGTATCTGTTTAGAAAACAAGATAAAAGACCAAGTTGGAGGGGTGTAGAGAGGAAAAGTCTTCAAAAGAATAGAAATGTTTCTCTTGGAAGAGTCAGACCGAACAATAAGTGCCTATTATGATAACATAAAAATGGGAAGGACCCAAATCATTCATCTTGAATTGAGTTTATCTCTGAGCAAAGAAAATATTTAAAAGAGTAACAGACTACAAATACACCACCAAAGTCATCAACAAAATTTATTCCTGCAGTTATATTCCTCACGCTTAATCTAAACGGTATTCTCTCTATGTGTCCTTCTATTTAAATCCTATCCATAGGGCTTATTTCAAGTCTCACTTTCCCCAAATGTGATGGTCTGCACGGATCTATTTATTCCTCCTACTGCATTTCCTACTCATACAACATCTTTTATTCATAAATGGCTTTGTATGTAGAACACCTCCCTCCTTCTAGATTCTAAGTTCTACAAATATCTTTATAGTAATTGTTATTCTTAGCATGAATAATTGACAATAGCTTTCTTTCATTCTCTGCAATTTGTAGCCTAATACCACATACACTGTAAGTAATTACATGTTTGGGAAGAGATTTGGGGAAGATGAGGTATCACATTACTTATATGAAATATGTTGAATATTTATACAGCAGTCACAGCAGATGAGTGGCAGGGTTTTTTTTTTTTTTTTTTTTTTTTTTTTCGTGAAACATAAATGAGTTCCGGGCATTGAGTAATATGTTAATGAAAGATCTAAAGATAAAAGTACAAACCCAAAGTGTTTGTAAAATATGCGACAGTGCTTTTTGCTATGAAAAAAAGTATGTGAGAACATAATTACTCTACCTTTTCTACTTAAGGAAGTCTCAATCAAAAAAAAAAAAGTTCTGAAGATGTATATAGAGAGGCATTCTTTCCAGAAGGTGATGGAAGTACATACTTAACACAGATTTCCAAATCCATATCTTGCTGAGGCTTACTAATTTACACAAATTGATGATGGTCCATTTGAATTTGTAAAAAAGTAAGAAGAATTCCATGGTATGTGAATTACGTGGTATGATTAAAAAGCAAAAATACAGGTCAACAAAGTATCACCAGAAAATGTTCCATAGATAATATCCCCTTTAGTAAATGAATTTTGAAAATTTTTCACTTTAGGATGTAAACAATGCTTCCCAAGTGACTAAAAATGACTTGTTTAAAGTAACTTTTCCTTTTATATGTATTTTCCATGTGTCTATGGTATTGTTGGATCAAATCCCCATGTAAATTTCTAACATTTTAGCAGTATTTTACAGTTTAAAAGTCTATTCTCACGCAATTTGACTTGACCTCCTGAGGTAAACAAGTTTTGAGGCTTGCCAGAGGTAGGGAGCCTCTTGAGTTGGGGGAGGGACTAAAAATCAGTATATTCAATTTCGAATACACCAGGCAACTTGTCACCATTGATCTGAATTGGACTAGTCCTAAATTACTAAATTCTCAGGTTGTATTCTTGTTGTTGTTGTTTTGAGACAGTTGTGCCCATCGGGTAAAGATTATAAGGGTGAAAACTTCCAAGATAATTTAGGCTCTTAGGGACAATGCTTATAAGGGGTTAGGGTCAGGGAGCCCAGTGACCACAACCCGCTGATTTGGGCTGAGTTTGATTGCATTATACAATTATGATTATTTTTGACTGTTTCATTCAGAAAGGTGTCTATTTATCTATCATCTATCTTATACACATAAACACACATGTAAGTGGATATATATTTTTTTCTCCTTTGTTTATCTGGCAAGAGCAGATAATTGGAACTAAATTGACCTTTTTAAGTTTCCTTCAGAATCCTTCCTCCTTCCATTCCATCTATACTACTTCTGTAGAGGAATGTTTTTACAGGAAATTAGATTCACTGGATGTTTAAACCAATGTATTTAGCTGGTGGCTATGCAGGCTATCCAATTAACTCCTTTAACAAATTGGATGAAAAAGGGTTATTATGTTTCTAGCCAGTTAGGATTGTTTGGGTTGAATGCTCCCTCTTGTAAACTTATTTAAAGTTAATAAAACATGGTACTGAAATTTACTTCATAAGAGCAAAACTCTAGAGGGGAAATAGAAGAAATATAGTAAGCACAAAGCATTTTGAAGGTGTTTTATTATTACCTGTACTAATATCTTTATAATTACGTAATAAAATAAAGTTTCTTCAGTGGGTCACAATATGGCAAAATTGAAGCCTTAATGTCAGTTCTGTGGCTGTGGAGTCTTGAACTTACTTTTCCTAATCTGGAAAGTGGCGATAGTAATCCTGTTGCCCTGAGGATCCAATGATATAGTAAATACAAGGTGATTTGAAAAGCTTGAATTGTAAATTAGAGATTATAAAAGAAGGTTGGAACACTAAGTGGTCTTTCTGAAAGTATTTAAAAATATATACAAGGAGATTTACTTTTCTCAATACAAATGTTCCCAGGGAAATGTTTCTAAGCAGAAATTTTAAAACAAAACCTGAGTTTAATTGAACTAAACATATATAATCAGCCCTACCCCTCACTTGGTCTAATTATACTGGAAGTGAAAAGGGGCTTTATAAAAGGCAAAAACAGGGACACCTGGGTGGCTCAGTCGGTTAAGCATCCAACTTTGGCTCAGGTCATGATCTCGCAGTTTGTGGGTTCAAGCCCCACATCGGACTCTGCTGAGAGCTCAGAGCCTGGAGCCTGTCTTCAGATTCTGTGTCTTCCTCTCTCTCTGACCCTCCCCTGCTCATGCTGTCTCTCTCTCTCAAAAATAAATAAAACATTTAAAAAAATAAATAAATAAAAGGCAAAAACAAAGCAAAATTATTTCTGCAAAAGCAGATTGTTTCTCCAAATGGTCAGAATGCTTCATCAGGACAAGTAGATGGTACTGTTTAAGAACGCTGCAGCTAAATGAGAGGTGGCTTTGAGCCAGTATCTGCAAAAGGTCTAGTGAGGCAGTAACTTTGAGCACTGGGACTAATCAAGAATCCCCAGATCATGGCCAATAGTCCAAGGCCTGACAGTGGTGATGGACCATCCTCCCAACAATATTTCCAAGTACATACTATTACCTACAACTCACAGATAAGGTAGAAATGCTCAGGAAGATGTCAATGCATTCCCAAGGACAACTGCCAGTCAGTGAAGGAAATAAAATTTGAGCCAGTTTTTCCCTGGGGAACCCATAGTCCACGAGCTTTTGGTCCTCTGCACTGACCCCAAAAGTTGGGCATTTTTCCTTCAGAAGAGACTCAGCCTCCCTCTGGAAGCTTGCTTCCCCTTTCCTGCCCATGTCTAACCCAAGGGCTGCCTCTCTGCTTGGCCTACTCCTTTTGGAAAAGCTCCCACAATTTATTCATCACATGCTAAGATCAGAAAGTTCCAGGAAGGCTACTAAAAACTGAACAAAATAAGGGAGGTCAATATGTAAAGCAATGTATAATTTGCTATTATTTACTGAATTGTCATGTTTCCCCCAAAGTAATTACACATTTATGAAGGAAATTCTCATGTTTTAATTTTGTCAAAGAAAATCTAAAGAGTAGAATCAGTGTATCAAGTGTTTAATGACTCCTCAAGTGATCTAAGAACATTACTTTAAATAATTCCCCAGATTGTAGTTGTCAAGAATATGTGTAAAAACCTCCTGTTGATCTTTCCTGAGAGCTCTCCTTGTCAGCAAGGCCGCGGAGCTCTGGCATTTCCAGGAGTCAATCTCTTCCAGGCTCCTCAGGTAGTCTTTCAATTAAAGACCCAGCAACAAATGGGTAAAGTCTGACCCCCATTTTTAAAACTAGTCATTCACATTAGGTCAATTGAGGGTGATAGGAATGTAGATTTACATAAGGAATCACAAGATCTGAAAGGCATTTTCTCCTTTCTAGAAATTTCATCTGGATTTGATTTTCCTCCTGGGGCTTAAGATGTCATTGCCTGGTGGCATGGCACCATGCTTTGGTTGAACCAAGTAGGAAAGAGGTTCATTTTTATATTTTGTCCCTGTGGTCCTTCCTATTCAGATAAAGTTAGCTCCTCCCTGCCTAGTGAAAGGCCACAGGAAAAAAGGTCCTTTCAACATATTTCATAAATTTAGGGTGGTAGATGATGGGAATGTTATTTGATTTCATAATTATGAATAAGTATTGATTGGAGAAAACAAAGTGGGTCCTGTCTTGGAAAAGCTCAGCCAAGCAGTGTGTCTACAGGGGATAGGCTTCCTGACTTAATCTATAATCAGGTCCACCTTTGCTGATCCAAGCTCTGGTTTAACACAGTCACAATCTCCTGGGCATGGCTTGACTTACTGAGAAGGACAGCTTCCCACAGGGAAGGTCTTGACCCCGGGGAAGTCTTGAATGGATTTTAGTGTCTCTACTTAAGTCCAGCACCCTATGAGAAAATAAGCAAGGCAATGGTTGTAATGGGAGCTACGTGGGTGTCCTGAGTACACACATATTTTTAATCATGTAGAAAACAGTATATAATAATAATGAATTAGTAATAATGTTCTTATATTCATCATAGTTTGGGTTATATTATGTGCCAGTCTCACGGCAAATATGCTGTATCATCATTAATCCTCACAATAGCTTTGTGAGATAGATATTATTACTCTCCTCATTTTCCTTCCTTCCTTCCTTTCTTCCTTTCTTATTTTCTTCCTTTCTTCCTTCCTTTCTTCCTTCCTTCCTTTCTTTCTTTCTTTCTTTCTATCTTTCTTCTTTCCTTCTTTCTTTTTGTTTTTTGGTTGTTTTCTGATTTTTTGTTTATTTTTAGATGAGGCAGCTGAGAGTTAGAATTGCTAAGTGATTTGACAAAAGCCATGTGGACAAGGCATTAAGATTTAAGCCCAAATTCGTTTATTCTAAGCAGACCGTTAAAACACACACAAACTCACAACACACTGCTTACATTTATTTATTTTCATGTCTACTCTTCTTCCTGCTACATATGAGTTCATACTCACACCACCAATTCCAACCCCACAGCAGAGGGTACTACTCTTCCCTGTCTCCATAGTTACCACTCCACTTTGCACAACAGATTAAATATAGCAGTTTATAGAAACTCCCATCAGTCCTGCCACATGGTGCCTCATGCATTTTGGAAAAAGATGTACCTTCCTCAAGGTAGAAACTTGGCAACTGCACAGGACTGGATTCCAGCTCTGCTCACCCTCTCGGCTGGCACCTTGGGGTGGTTCATATGGAGGCCCTGCAGAGTTGGAACATAATAAATGAGAAATTATGGATGCTCAAGGTCAAGCCTCTCAGGAAAACACCATAGATACCTATGTATAGATAACTTATGATAATAATTTTTCCTTGGAGAATTTTTCATAACTAACCGGGTAATGGAATGAATAAGAAAGTGTCACCAAGGTTTTCCACTTGGGTGGGAAAATCAATGCAATCCAGTGTGTTGTCAATATCACCAATTATATTTCATTGAGCATAGATGAAAGTGGGTTGATGGGCCTATTACAGATTATTTTTTTAACCTGATGCCTGCTACATGTCTCCCTAAGCTCTGAATCAGAAGCAGGTTGAAATAAAAATAAAACCTATCCCTGTCTTTCAAAGATTGGCTAGCAGCCAAAAAGAAGTTGATCTGTCTATAATGCAGAGTACATAATTCAAAATGACATTGAAGTTAAGGGGAAAAAAAGACCACCTTGCCTAATTTCATGTACACGGTCAGTAAAGTTTGCTGACAGATTTATGAGCTTCAACCTGCTAAACACTCCTCTGCTGAATTTTTTCACTAACTTGTATTTGGAGAGAGGCAAATGAGCTCATCTTCAGGCCCTTTGGATGATCTTTCTCCAGGACCTGATGAACTTTAAATCTGTCAGAGAGACCGATTAAATTTGACCTTATGCTGCAAATATCTGAAGCCCTGACATGGAGACTAAAAGTGACATAGACCTCTGCAACTGGTGTTTTCCGTGGAGGACAGCAAGGAGATTATGATCATGACATCTGCATTCAGACGGAGTGGAGACAATGTGGACAGTCCCCTCTCCTCTTTAGGGGCCAGTGCTACACAATGTTATTGTCACACAAAACCCCAGGCTATTGCAGCAACAGCTCAGCCATGCTGTGGGGTAGAAATGGGGTAGAAATGGAAGCACGCAGAGCCATGTGGCCTCTCACCTCCAGAGCCAGGAGACAGTGACACAGTAGGGTGCCTTGAGGGATGCAGAGGATCAAAGAATAACATCCAAGACACAAAAACAGAGGCAATACTGCTGCAGTCAGTGCAGAAAGCTCCCAACATACTGCTTTCAAATGTTTAGAAACTTTCATGCTGAAACAGATGACGCATTATATATCTAGGTAAATATACTTATTTTTAAGGAACTAGTTCATGGAGTTATGGAAGCTAAACTTTATGGGGCAGGACGGAAAGCTGGAAACTCAGGCTGGAGTTGATGTTGCAGCCCTAAGGCAGAATTTCTTCTCTGGGAGACCTCAGTTTTTATTCTTTAGGCCTTCAACTCTTTGTATGGAGCCTACTCATATGATTGAGGGTCGTTTTCTTTACTTAAGGTCAACTGATTGGAAACCTTAATCACATATAACAAAAAACTTCAAAGCAATACCTATACCTACCAGTGTTTTTGATGGAATAACTGGGTGCTAGAGCTCAGCCAAGTTGGCACATAAAACAAACTATTATGCAGGATTTGATCTAATGCCCTATTTTATATGGGGAAGTCCATGCAAAAGCTAGGCCAAATGAGTTCTTTATGGTTTGTTTTCTAGTCAGCAGGTCCCTATGAAGAAAAAGAGGAGTGAACTCTCCATTAGATACTTCTGGAAGAGGCTACCACAGAATGTGCATCTACTAGGTGCTCAATAAATGGGTCTTTTTTCCTTCCACATGTAGGATCCCCTGCTGCTCTCCTGCTGAGGATGGAAGAAGGAAAGAAGTTCATTCTGTCCAAAGGAGAGCTGGGGCTGAGGATTCCCTGGGTTGGTCCCTCAGCCATAGACAGGATTCAGGAATCCCCCTCTTTGTCACCCTCTGTCTTCTGGCAAATTCCCATCACAGATGGGAGGGAAACATAATCACCCTAGGAATGAGAGGGGATCCCCACTACTTCTTTGTCAGGGTCAGCCTCACTCTGACAGAGTAGATGGTGCCTCTGGGTGACTGTCACAGGGAAGGCTCTCCTGCCCACTATGTAGTGTCCCCTATCTATCTAGTTGGACTGCAGAAGTTAGGTGTGGTTTTAGAATGAAGCAGACCAGAGTTTGAATTTGCTTTCCCCATTTATCAGCTGTGACACACAAAGCAAATTATCTGCCATTTCTCCATTGGCAAAATGGGGTCAACATATCTGTTGTATAAGGTCAGTGTAAGGATGAAAGGGTGTAATATGGGAAGAACTTGGTGTAGTGCCTGGAGCTAAGTGAGAATATAATACTTGCTAACTGTACTGCTTCACCTTAAAATTCTACCGATTTAGAACTTTCCTGTAGCTTAAATCCTCCACACACAGTCATATATTTTAGTGCCACCTGACAGAGGAACCTCATTATATTATCAACACCCAGAGTGAATCAATATCCCAGGTCACCTTCCTACATGAGATGAGTGAACTGGGCACATGGGGAGACAAGGGGTGAGAGTAAGAGGAAGTAGAAGTAAATGGTGTTTATATTTCACAGAATTTCCCCTTGCTCCCGATTTGTATTTCATAAGAAGAACAATTGGGTCTCCTGGCCAGATGCTACTTCATTATCACCAACATGTGGTCTCATAGCCATCCCCAGAATCCCTTGTGCTGCTGTGAGGGCATGGGGTAGAAGGAGCTGAATTGTAAGTGGAAGAAAGTTCTATTCTATTCTGAAAAGGAGAACCACAAAGCTAAGACTCAGGCCATCATTCCAGAAGGGAAAAATAAAGAAAAAGAAGAGGGATGACAGAACAGAGGCACATGAAAGGCTCAGAATAATTCTCTGACTTTTAACTTTCAGCATCAAGGCATTTGAGTACACAGAGGTTTAGACAGATCATCTAGGAAACTAAAACTGTAGGTAATGTTTCTTTAAAAAAGCACAAAATTCTCTAGCTCATAAGACTCATGAGATGGGGAGCAAATGGGGTAGAGTCAGGTGGCCTGGTTGTCAATATCAGGTGGAGCACTGGCTGGTGGTGTGACCTGGACCTCAGCTCCTGCCTCTGTGAAATGGGAATAATAGTAATAATAATAATAATAATACCACCTACCTTATAGGGCTCTTGGAGAAACGAAATGTGAATGCATAAGTGAAGTACTTAGCTAAGTGCTTGACATCTAAGTATTCAATAAATTCTTCTGTGGTCCTCAGCATTATCATCAGCATCATTATAATCACACTCTAATTCATAAAACAGAAAACAGTGGTATCAGAAATGGACGTGCAGTGGAGAGAGTTAGAAAAATATCATCTACAGCAAATCAGAGTTTACTTTGTATTTTCCCAGTTAAACCTGCAGTCAGGAGTTGGTTCGAACACATTGAATAACTATGGGAACAGATCCAAGAAAATAATTTGAGGCTAGAAACAGAGATGCTGCCTAAGTAGAAGGTCTTCATCCAAGAAAATAATTTGAGGCTAGAAACAGAGATGCTGCCTAAGTAGAAGGTTTTCCAATGAGTCAAACAACACCAGGGCATCAATAAAGTCTCCCCTAGCTGGTTCTAGGGCTCAGGGCCCCAAACAGCCTGCAGAAACTTTTGACGGTCAAGGAGACATTGGTTTAGGATCCTCAGCTGGGAAGGCAAGTGTTGTATGAATAAATAAAGCACCAAACCACACAGGGCAGGCAGCTGCAGGCTTTCATGGGCATTAATTTTACTTAATATCACAAATGTTTAAATGCTGCAAATACAAATAAGCATGACAAATGGAAAAGCAAAAAATGACCATTAGAATTATAATATGTGTGTAAGGAAGCCATTGAGACACTCTGCAAATTAAGGACCATATAAATACTAAATAATTCTACTCTTTATTGTCATGAATAATGTGTCATCTGGCCAAAGCCATTGCTTAAGTACTTTATGTTCTCTGCTGAAATCAAGTCATTAATTCCATTTATATAGTTAATGGGGAAGCCCTGAGTCCAAATTAGGTCCCTGAGAAGATGTACTAAAATTACAGGCAAGGGGGGATCCTTTATCCTATTTTTAACTCTGCAAATGTGAGAGTTACACCAAACGCTTCTTTGCCCCTGACCTCTACTTGAGTGAGACCTGGAATAAAACCCTGGACAGAAGTGGCTACTACAGCTCATGATGGCTTTGAGTCTCACGACCCATCGCTAGGACTTCAGAATAAACCTGATCCATTAATAAGCCCCTTCCATAGCAGTTACATTCCACTTAGCCCCAGCAATGAGCTTTCTCCATGTGTAGTGAAATAGGACAGAGCTGGAGAATGCCCAGTGACGTCCCCTCTCAAACTCTGCAAGGCAATTAGCCTATGACCCTTTTACAAAACAGGGGCAGTAAGCAAGGTGGCTAAGAGTGTGGGCTCTATGGTCAGAGATGCCTGCTTTATATCCCAGCTCATTATTATCTGAATCGTCATTGGTTTTCTTAATGTCTTTCAGGCCAAGTTGTCTCATTTTCAAAAGAAAGATGAAGCCTTTAAAATGGCTATAGTAGTAGTGACTAAGTTTAGATTTATTTATTTTTATTAGAAAAGGAGGAAAGAAAGGAAAGGAAGGAGGGAGGGAGAAAAGGAGGGAGGAAGAAAGGAGGAAGGAAGGGAGGAAGTAAGGAAGGATTTGGGTAGGGGGAGGAAAATAAGGCAGGCAGAGGAGAGGACTCGCTAAAGAGCCACAGCTTTATGCAACAGACCTGAGAGAGGACAGGCTAGAGGCCCCTCCCCAGAGCCCAGGATCTCTCCTTCCAGAGTCTGGCCTCCTGGTTCTCTCTCACTGAAAGGTTCAGGAGTGAGAAAGCTGTGAAGCCAAGTGGAGCAGCAGCTTCCTTGGCACACCAGGGGGGCTGTTTGAGCAGCAGTGACAACTTTTGTTTCTCACTGGGGGTGGCCTGCTCTGTGCTGTGAAAGAGTTTAAAGATTAAATAGAGCTAAAGACCTGTGAATCTGTCCTCTGGCCATGGTCCCAGTAGAGGATGTATTGGCTGAATCAATGTGTCTTTGCTCTACAATTATGACAGGGAAAGATAGGGTTAAATAGGCAGAAAGGGAGAGGCTAGGGTTTGAAGGTCCCTGGAAAGGGAGCAAACCACATATTTTAAAACAATGCTGGGAGTATCTGACCAAGAGAAAAACTCCTCAAGGTCTGGCCAGGAGAAACCTTCCTCAGTCTAAAATTTTTCTTAAGGAAGTAACCAATACCACCTACTCCGCCCTTGTGTTCCCCTGACAAATAAACAACTCAGCACCTACAGTTACCAGGCCAATAAACAAAGAACCTAAAAGGTAACAAAGAGGGGGGGAAGGAAGGGACCAAAACCCTATAAAACAAAGTCCCCCTCTGTAGTCGGGGGTATTCACTTTCGGATGCCCCTCTCTGCAAAGAGAACTTTGGTGCACTTCTTGCTTTTGCTATTCTTGTAAATTCTTGTAAAATTCTTGCTTGCTGCTCAGTTTATTGTGTGTCCACATTCCTCATTCTTCGAACTGGGCAAGACAACAAACCCTGGGTATTGGGGTTAAAAAATCCTACCAACACACTTAGCAGCCGAATTAGAGGGGGATGTTATAGCCAAGAAGCCCAATGTAGTTCAGGTGACTGTCAGCCACTCTGGTTACATATATAAACAAATATATTGTGTGAATTGGGAACCTGTTTAGAGAGCTTGTTCTGAGGTTCTAGCAGGAAAGCACAGCTATTCGTGCACCCTTGACGGAAGAGCAGCCCTCTGTTGGAGAAGGTCGTCCTCTTTGACCAAGCACGCAGCTCTGGGAGGGACGCACATGGAGCAGTGAGGGAGGAAGGGGACACCAGCCTAGCCAGCCGGATCAGCCGAATCAATCCTGGAGATCAGTGGGGTGACTGATGTTGCAGCCAGATCACCCTCACATCTGGGAACGCATTGAGAAACACGTGAAGCTTTCATCCCTTGGTTTCAGGGAACACAAAAATCGTTTCAGTGTCTCATTACTACAGTTGATATAGGCAAGTTCATGAGAGTTACTCAACACATTTTCTATCAAATACTTCTAGATTATTCTACACCACAGGCTTCACAACCAGGAGATGGAAGTTATCATACATCGACAACACATTTATGGAGTCTTTTCAATGTGCCAGGTGTAGGGCTAATACTCGAGAACTATTTTTTCTCTTTTATTTTTCAAACAACCTCATGTTTTAGGTGAGGAAACTGAGCTAGATATTATAAGCAACCTTTTCAAAGCCAGGCTGATAAGCGCCAAAATTGGGTTTGCACCCATATTTATCCTCCTACTCATGTGTGGGCACACGTGCCCTTCTGCCAAGAGAAAGTTGGCTGCAGAAGATAGAAGCATTGATCATTTCCATAAGGGGTAACGAAGGTGGCAACTCTTGAATTGTTGGTAGTGATAGTCATGACAGTTGTCACCCTCTAATTTAGTAAAATTTGCTATAAAATGGGAGTTCTGTGAGAAAGTAGAAGGCCTATGTCCTGCAGGCAGGTGCCCACTGAGCTCTGGAACTGGCCAGTGGTGGCCTAGCTGCTCCTTTCCACAAGGAAAACGAGGCACAGAGGACAGGCCATCACAGAGATGGTATCTCAGTCACCAAGGCACGAGTTCTGCTGCAGGAGAACAAGTAGTTTTGCCTATTGGCAAATAACAAGAATTTGATTCTTCCAAAGACATTTGAATGAATAAATAGTAAGCGGCCATGCTGTGTATGGAGGCTCCTGGTACTCAGCCCCTCAATCAGGAGCTTCTGGGCTGACCTATTCATCAGGGTCCAGCCTCCCCAACAATGAAAGCCCCTGAGGAATGTGTTCTGCTCACGGGTAATTGAGAAAACACTTACTATGCTGACTCAGTAATGCCCTCACGTATTTAAAATATAATTAAGGATAGGAATAAAAAGATCCCCTCTCACTCCTGTCTCTCCTCCTTCAAGTTTACACTCTTCTCCCTTCGATGACTACTTTTTAGTAGGTTTTTTTTTTTTTCCAATGTGTCCCTCTGGGTTTTTAAAAATGCAACTAAAATATGGACAGATATAGTTCTTTTTTTCTTTGTGTACATAGAAAGTACCACACTGTTATGCACCATTTCTTTTAGCATATTTTTTATTTTAAGAACATGGAAAGCTTTTGTATCCATTTTGTAGGGGCATAATTTCTCATTGCATGGGGAGACAATAGTTGATTCCATCAGTTTCCTATAGGACTATCAGTTTCCTTTAGGTTGTTTACAATCTTTGCTGTTTCCAAGGATGCTGCAGGAAGCAACCTGTGTGTGCACCATTTTAGATATATGTATAAAATGCACAATTTTATATGTACTTCTTGAGGTAAAACTTCTAGAAGCTGGCTGCTGTCAAGGGTATATGCATTTGTCCTTTAGAAAATTATTGGCATTAAATGGGTATTCTGGTAAACTGAATCAAAACTTTATTAATTATTATTTTTAATGTTTATTTATTTTGAGAGAGAGAGCACAAGTGGGGGAGGGACAGAGAGAGAGAGAAAGAATTGAAGGCAGGCTCCAGGCTCTGAGCTGTCAGCACAGAGCCCAACACGGGGTTCAAACCCACAAACTGCAAGATCATGACCTGAGCCAAAGATGATTGCTTAACCGACTGAGCCACCCAGGTGCCCCCTGGGTCAAAACGTTAAAATTTATCATTGAGGGTACACTATGTGGCATGTGTTTTCTTCATTCTTTAGGAGAGGAAGATCTTCATTTGAAGGTTCTTCTGAGTCATCAGTAGAGAGCTTTCCCATTTCTTGAAATTAAGAAGCCACAGGGCCAAATTAATCCTCCTAGAACCTGGCTCTTCCCATCACACGTCACCACTCTGACATCTTCAAGGGGGTCCCCAGTGGCCACCCTCAGACTCTAGTAGACATTGCCATGTCTCCTATGGCAGCTCTGTGCTCTCCGCCCATCTGCAAACAGGTCTCGATCCTCTAGATTCAAACCTCTTCCCTCTCTACATTTACACAGTACTTTATTTGGCCTCCTGATCTGGTGCCCATTTGTGTTGCTCGGTGTTCAGGGTACACACCTTCTTTTTCCTTCTGGGCTACAAGATCTGGTGCAGGAGTTTCTCTACCTTCTCCAGGTAATGTATTTGTACCAGTACCTAGTAATAGCTTTGCACACAGTCAGCGCTCTGTAAATATTTGTGTTGACGCTCCACAACTGGGCTATGAAGCTCTGAGCTGTGGCTCCCCATCTTTGCACTGAGTGACTGTGGCAGCAACTTCCCTCTGTCATAACTTCTCGTGATTGTTTCCGTGGCAGCCCGAGTGTTTCTCACCTTCTCAGAAAGAAGTGCTCCAAACAGCAAGTAGGCCCTACTGACCCTGGGCAGCTCCATTTTACTTCCTTCCAGAAAGCTGCCCACAATAGACCCTAGTGAGGCCCCACTGGTAAGGATATTTTGCTGGGTCAAAGTCCCCTTTCATTTGCCCCCTCAGCTTCTTTCTCTTTAGCCTTAAGAAAGACAAAGGGCTTTGTCCCCACAGAGTGAGCTCTCATACCAATGAAAGACCTTTATCTTCCTCTCAAGATTACAGAGAACTCAACTGTCTTTTTAGTTCTCAAACCCACATGAAAGACTTAGTGACAGTTTAAAATTCAACTTCATAAGTTCCCATTTGCACAAAGGGACCTAGAAATCAAGACTTAGAAGCCACTCTGTTGAGCCTGAAGGTTAATTTGTCAGAAATGCCCGATATTCTAACAATGACTACAATTTTGCAAAGAGGCGGCAATCAAAACTACCTGCTCCTATATCAGTGTCCTCAAAATATGGTCCATGGGCCATCACATCAGGATCATCTGGGTATTGTGCTGCACATTCAGTTTTGAGAAGCTTTGATCTGACCATTGGAAGTAATTAATGAAAAGCCAAGGAAAGTGAATAGGACCAAGATTTATGACCTATTAATCTTCTGCCACTTCCTAGACAGCTATGCTGGGTTATCCTAGTAGGAGTTACATCAGTCAGTTGTGCTAGAGAAACCGAACTCCCCAAATCCGCCCAATCTATAAACTGCATAAGCTAGAGTTCTTAATCTGGAGTCTGTGTTTATTAAAACATCTCTGTTAAACCTTCAGTTGTTTTGTTGGGATATCTGTCAGGATTCTTCCTGCTGAAATTATCAGAAATCTATACTAAACCTGTTTTAAGCAAAAAAACAAATTAACTTCCATAAGTGAAAGTTTCAAGACTGAGGCATAGCTGCATCTCAAGGCTCTGTTGGCTTTGCCTTTCTCAGTGTGGGCTTCACCCTGAGGCCAGCTTTTACCCACCATGGTCTCCAGCTCCAGTCTGAGAGTCTCCCCACTTCACGTCCAGCAGAAAGAGAGGGTTTCCCCTTTACAGTAGCTTTAGAAGGACCGAATGTGGCTGAATGGTCATTTTTTAATCAAATACTCTGGGCAGACACACACACACACACACACACACACACACACACACACACACACACACACTGAGAACAGGGGAGAAATAGATTCTGGAAAGGAAATTCCTATTGCCATTACCAGAAATGGAAATGGATATTATACAGGCAAAACAATAGACTTCACTATGGTTCATACATTTTAAAAAAATCAACAAAGAAACTGATCAATAACCAATAAAAAGCAATGGTACTTTTCATATACTTTAAAGGTAATTGTGATTTCATAAGAATCTTGAATTTGGAGTAAAAGGCCCAGATTCTTGCTACTACTTCCAGGAGCCTCTTGGGGCATTCCATTTTCTTGCCCAGAAAATAGAAGCTATGCCTACCCTGAAGAGCTCTTCATTTCAAAGCAGACCTGTCACTTATGATTACTCATCTAGTGTCTGGGTTTCATCAGACTGTAAAATGCATGCAGGCCAAGCATATGGCTATCTTATTCAATGCTGTATTCCCAGTGTCCCTGACAGAACTTAACATGCATTAGACGCTTGATAAATATTTGCAATATAAATTAAATGAATTAATACATGGTGCAAGTAGAATTAGGGGAAAAGTCGATAAATCAGAATGTCATTGATCTCAACCTGTGGATTCATATTAATAGAAAATCAGATTGTGTGCAGAAGGGAATGTCAGAAAACTCCAATTCTAATCCTAGTTCTGCTGTTAATTAGGTTCATGACCTTAGATAATCATCAAAGCTCTCTGAGCCTCAATTTTTGACTCTGTAAATGTTGAATTGGATGATTTCTAGAATTCACACACCACAACTAAATTCTGTTAGTTAAGATATACGGTGAAACAGAGTATGATCCCTATAATATAATTTTAATATATAATATGGTATAATATATAAATGTAAAGTATATATTAAAATATTAATATAAAATGATTGCTCTAGACTAGACTCATAGACCATGGGTATGAATCCTGACCATGGAGACCACCATTTTCAGTTGTTGCTTTTCTTTCCATTCTTTCTTGTACTTGAATAATTATTAAAACAGTTGCTCTGTGCAGTCTGGCTCTGTTGATGATTAAAAATTAATCTCATCAATCTACATCCTTGCCTTGATTAGGCACCCCCCACTCGGGCCCTGTAGGTTCTGTCTTTGATGACAATCAAAGTCTAACCATCAAAGATCTACTATATGTAATTCCATAAAGTGATTAAGAGACATTCTTTCCTGACCTTGATGTATTATGAAAATGGCAGAATTTTCCTGAATCCTGAAGTATAATTTTCTTAGAATAGAACTTTGGTCTCAAAATGTTAGCCAAGTTCACACCAGAGGGGGGCTTTTCTAAGCTAACCTCTTTTACTTTGTGACTTCCTTTTTCCAAAATGGATTAATTGGGTGGCACTTAGTTTCTCTAGATTCCCTTGTCTTCCACCATAAATCAATGCTGTCCTTGCCAAACTGACATCCCTGATAGACATTGGGAAGGGAAATAACAAATCCTCAGATGATATACTTTATTTCTTCCTATTACTTTAGATCTGTAGGTACTGTAGCTTTCACATGCTTGTTTATTAGTTCAATCCATTAAGAGAACAATGATCAAATACAAATACTCCAGGCAGAAACATGACAAGGGCAAGGAAATAGATGAATACTGGTGTTCATTTGAAATATAATAAATAGTATTCTAGCATGCTGTAAGTTTTTGACCTTAAGCAAGAGAAAGTTGATGACCTTAATAGAGTTTTCTTCACAAGCCTTTTCCTTTCCTCTTCAAAATTACTGACTCTTTTTTTCTTTTTAATCCATAGCTGTCTTACAGTTGCTTTGCAACCTACACCTCCAAGTTTGAAAGCCAGGGTCCACTTGGAGAATGCCTGGTTCACAGGGTGGGCAGTTGCAGCCTACAGTAAGCAGAGGCTCTCCAAGTTCAGAAAAAGCAGAGTTGGAAACATGCTCCCTGCTTCCTGCAGAAAGCCTGCATCTTAGGTTTATAAGAGGAACTGCTTTGGGTCCAACTCCATAAGAATTTAGCTTAATAAACATAGTATCCTTAGAAGCACAGCATAAGAATTAAGAGATTTCTAGTCATGTAGAAATCACTCCATAGATGTGAAATTTGGGGCACTAATTTCTCTAAGCTTCAGTTTCTTCATCTGTAGGATGTAAATGAAAACAGTACTACCTCAGAGGGTTCTGGGGAATATTAAATATCATTAGTCTTGTAAGGATTTAGCAGGGTCTGGCACAGACCTTATGCTCTGTAAATGGTAGTTACAGGTACATGGACAACAGGGTTCTTGCTGTCCTCTTCACCCCAGCCTCTTGTCACTGTGTATCCAAAGAAATGCCTTTGGCTCTAGGGGTAAATGGAACCAAAGGCAGGAGGAATCCTGTAGATTAACATATGATAGGATCTGCCAGCATTTCCAGTCCCTCCCTAATCAACCTGTCTCATAATCAGTTTCTTGATACCCCTGATATCTTCTCACACCTCTGGTCAAGAGACTGCTGCGTTTGCTTGCTCACTTAATCTTCTCCACTTCTATTATTTTGTGATCTTCTTCCTCCCCTTCCCTCTGTGTGCAGGGTCCACTCTAAACTAACCTGTTTCCATCTATTCTGATGTTCTATCAAGTCTCAGAAAGGAGCAATCTTTAAAAATTCCTGCTTTGGGGCACCTGGGTGGCTCAGTTGGTTAAGTGTCTGACTTTGGCTCAGATCATGATCTCACAGTTTGTGAGTTTGAGCCTCACATGGTCGGGCTCTGTGCTGACAGCTAAGAGCCTGGAGCCTACTTAGGATTCTGTGTCTCCCTCTCTCTCTGCCCCTCCCCTGCTCACACTCTGTCTCTCTCAAAAATAAATAAACATTTAAAAACAAACCCTTGCTTCACAACAACTATAAAGGGTGAGCCACACAGAGAAATTCTGAACTCATCAAATTAGAAATATTGATCTCTTTACTGAGATGGAAGGGAAAAAACACACTCTTTTCAAATGACCAATAAACCAAAATACATTGTGTTGACAGGAAGATGTAAGGACTTTGTTTTGGGTTGAAAAAATGAGAAGGGGTTGAGAAAATAAAAATTGCACCAGACATATAGGTCATTAGTTCTATAAAGGTACAAATATTTGATTCACTGTATGGCAGTATTCCTTATGGGATCTATCAATCAGTGTCCCTACAGAAAATCTCCTTTGATTTTATTGAGAGAGGGCTATTATATGTCATTTATAATATTGAGAACTATAGCATATTTAATGAATAGAGTGCTATAATAATACCTAACTTCAAGAGTCATCATAAAAAACTTCGAGTGTTCAATTAATCCATCCCACCATATTTATACCTGACAGCCCCAAATGACTCCAACAATAACCTCAGTGGCTTTGAAAAATAATCAGGACCTTCAAAAATGTGAAAACACAAACAATTTTATGCCCCTGTCTTTCTAAGTTCATCAATTGTAATGCTAAGGAAAGTTTCAGAGTTAGAGAGAGAGCATGAACAGGGGAAAGGGGCAAATGGAGAGAGAGAAAGAGAGAGAAAGAGAGACAGAGACACAGAGAGAGAGAGAGAGAGAGACAGAGAGAGAGAGAGACAGAGAGAGAAAGAAGCTTTTATAAAAAAATAATTTATTGCCAAATTAGTTAGCATACAGTATATACAGTGTAGTCTGAAATTTTGCCATTTGCAACAACATGGATGGAACTGGAGGGTATTCTGCTAAATGAAATAAATCAATCAGAAAAAAGAAGCTATCATATGCTTTCACTCATATGTGGAATTTGAGAAACTTAACAGAAGACCGTAGAGTTACAAACAGAGAGGGAGGCAAACCATAAGAGAGAGAATCTTAATCAGGCTCCATGCCTAGCGTGGAGCCCGACATGGGGCTCAGTCTCACAGCCCTGGAATCATGATCCTGAGGTCATAACCTGAGCTGAATTCAAGAGTCAGACACTTAACTGACTGAGCCACCCAGGCGCCCCAGAGTCAGACCTTTTTAAGTTACTTGCTTTCCCTAGAAGTCTTTCTTATTTCTAAAGGTGTAGCCTTCACTTTCTCTGTTATATCATCATGTGTATATTATTATCTCCAAGATGATATCTGTAGGTGATATGGCAATAAGAGAAATGTAGATTCCTCTTGTACTGTTTAGGCTAGAAGTGAGAGTCCCAGCTACGCTCTTCTTAAGGAAGCCCAGATGTGGCTGTTACTCAAAGGGCTTTGCTACTGCATGTCTCTGTCCTCCCAGGAAAGCCAATCCACTTACTGTAGTTGGAAATAAATTGATTCAGATGCATATGTGCTAAATTAAAATGTCATCTTTGACTTTTGGAGGTTAGAGCATCCAAAGGGCATGGCCAGAGTTCTCTGAAGCTGTCATGGGTAAAGGAGGCATATTTATAAATCAGAGCTCGCAGGAGAAGGGAGGAAGACCTGTGAGTGCTAAGCACACTGTTAATGGCATTCCAGCCTAGACTTCCACCTTGTCCTCTTGGCTACCATCACTTGATTATGCCTATTTCAGAAAACCTGATTAGAATGTGACTTATTATCAATTAAATCTGAATTTTAAAAAATGAAAATAAGTTATAAAATATTTTAGTTTAAAGCAATATTGCATAGATATCTCTCAGGGGGGTTGGGGAAAAAGATGATCCAGGCAGGAATCTGGGGTGAAAATTCTATCTCCTTTCTCCACATGAAGGCTGGTCAACATTCTTGTCTATTTTTTTTCCCAAGACAGGTTCAGGGGGACAATACTGGCTCTGGTTATCCCCTCGGGCTAATGTTTCTTCCAATACTGCCTGATGGGATGGCTGAACATCATGGCATTTGGCATAGTGTTCTTGTCTTATAAGTTATCCAAAAACAATCAAGTAGAAAGAACCAAATCCATAGATAGCTGTTTTCATTTTTTAATTTATTTTTTTTCCAATACCATGAAACAAGCAAATTCCATATTCTGGGGAAAGAGTCCTAACCTCCATTTCATTAACCAGCCCTATCCCCCCTTCCTCCTGTTCTATATATGCACAAGCACGAAAAAGAGAGAACCCTCTCAGAGGGCACAGACCATGTCTTCATTGTATCCCAGTGCACAAGTAACATCAGCTTCCTGAAAACTGCACACATAGACACAAATTCCTGAAAGTGCTTTTGTGTTTTTCACATGTCTGATTTTCACAAGGTAGTGCTTGGACCATGTCTACCCCAACCCCCATCACAAATGTTAATGTTCCCCTGCTGCCTACAAACTCCACAGCCCAGGCCTTCAGTGATTGGACCCCAGTTACCTTTCTATTTTCCTCTCTTCTCTTCTTCTCCCACAAGGAAATGACCCTCCAATCCAACTGGACTACTCACTCCTGGAGAACATTCTTCCCACCTTTGTAAAGCTTTTTCACATGGATTCCCTTTTCAGACGTCTTGTTCCATTTGCAGTCTCAACTTCCTAGAAATCATCTCAACTGTCACTTTATTTTAGAATCCTTCCCAACCAACTCCCTTCTTTTGTGAACATTTCCTTATTTATTTATTTATTTATTTAGTGAACATTTCCTTATTTATTTATTTATTTATTTATTTATTTTGTTAACATTTTCTCCTTCAAACAGTCACATTCTTTGTAGTTTCTGAAGTATCAGGTTATCATCCCTAGTTTTTATTGTAGTTATTAGTCTACTTGTATCCTTGTGCTAGATGGCAAGTGCCTCAAAGAAACAGAGGTTCTGTCTCAAATGTCTTCAGACAAGATCAGGCATGTTTAGGGTGTTATGGCTGTAGATTGAAATGTCTTCATATGCTTGTAGTAGCAGGTGGACAGAGCGCCTTACAAGTACGTGCCTGCACACACATGCACGCACACACACACAGAAATATATTTAAAAATAGGAGTAACAAGCTACATTTCAATATGGGTACAATTACATATGAAATTCAACATACATTTCTGTGGCTATTGAAATGAAATAAGGGATGAAATCAAACTGAGATGTCCAGGATGTTTTATGCAAATATTCAGAAGGAAAGCTTCAGAAATATTCTAAATTCATCTCCTAGAAGTTCTACCCATTTGGATCTAGAGTTTTTCAGAGTTAGGAGCGAATGATAAATCATAAAAGTATGCCATGATTCTGAGGAGAAAGATACAAAAAGAACTAGAAGCATTAATGATATTTTGGCAAAGAGTAATCAAGTATAAAGAAGTTTTGTGGTTTTTTAAAGTGAATTTTAGGTGAGAACTACTGCATTTCTATCTGGAAGAAAATAAAGATCATGCCTCATGCCAGAATATATTCTAAATGGGTCAAAGATTTAAATGCTAAAAAAGTATTAAAAGTCTGTGTGCCTGGGTGGCTCATTTGGTTGGGTATCCAACTCTTGATTTTGGCGCAGGTCATGATATCAAGGTTGTGGGATTGAGCCCCGTGTTGGGCTCCACACTGAGCCTGGAACCTGCTTGGAATTCTCTCTCTTCCTCTTTCTACCCCTCTCCCTATCTTGTGCTCTCTCTCTTTAAAATAAAATAAATTTCTTTTAAAAAAAAGTATTAAAAGTCATGAATCCATAAAGTTACTAGAAGAAACCATGTGCAACACACACACACACACACACACACACACACACACAAATTCCTAAGTGGAATAGGCCTTCTAAATATCAATTTTAGAAGACAAACGATAAACTAAAAAATAAATTGCAACTCATATTGGAAAGGGCTAATTTTCCCAATATTTAAAGAACACTACAAATCAATGAGAAAAATATCATCAACCTAGTAAAAATTTGGGAAAAGTTCTGAAGATAATTTATAGAAAATTAATACAAATAACATATATATCACATATATATAACATATAAGAAAAACATGCAATTTAAAATCATACTGAATACTATTTTTCATATATTAAGTTGGCAAAATATAAAAAATCATGCATACAGTTTGACAATGGTCTGATGAAATAAACACTATTATGTATTATAGGTAGTAGTTTTCAAAGGTGAAACAATTATATACTTGTCAAAATTTTACATGCATTTATCTTTTCACCTAATAATTTAACTTCTAGCACTTTAGCCTATGGATACTTTCCTGTATATGTGAAATGATAGAAGTATACAACTTTATCTTGTAGCACCATTTATAACAACAAATCATGGAAATAAACCAAACATCAACTAGTAGAGGTTTGATTTTATTATGCTAAATTCTTAAATAGAATACATGTAATTCCAAAAAAGAATGAGAAAGCTCTCCATGACCGAATATGAAAAGTTACCTAAAATATAGAGAATGATCTTCAAGATATATTATTGACTGAATAAAGGAAGATACAAACCAAACCTTCTATATTTAAAAGTGAGTATAAGGAAATATGCATTTATAATTTTTTTTAATTTTTCTATAAAATATTTTTAGAATGAAACAAAAGAAAATGATAAAGTTGTTTGCCTCTGGGGAGGATATGGGGTGGCTGGGTTACTGGGATTAGGAAGAATGTTTTTAAAGATCTGTATATACTTGTGTACTTTTTGAAAGCGGAACTATGTGATTGAAATACCTATCTGAAGAAATACATACAATTATAATTAAATAAATCTTTCATTTTCATCCCTCTTTTAGAACAATGCTTCCCTAAGTGGGGCCTACAGTGATGTCTCAGAAGAGTGAGTCAAAACATAAGAGCAAAGGGAGACTTGATATTATCAGCCAGCCCAGGAAAAAGAGAATAGGGTTTACTCTTGGGAGCTTGCAGAGTTTACTTCTGAAAACTTCACTGCAGCTTGAAGGCCTGAAGGCAGCTGGGAGGAAATGCCTTCCCAGTAAAGCCTCCCCAGGGAGCTTACATCTCATGCTTGGCCCGGATTTCCCAGTTCCTGCCTCAGCCAGAGATGATCACTCTTTGTTTTAATAATCAGGTGAGCCATATTTCTGTTTCTGTCATGTGAGAAATAAGCCCACTGACCCAATCAAAGGAGGGACGTGGAGACTCAGAGCACAGTGAAGCGAGGCTTTAATCAATGCTTTTACAAGAACAGGTGTCTGGTGGACAGGCACACAGGAGGGCAGTTATAGCAGACGATTTATCTCCTAGAGTACAAGTCCTTCCTCTGATTCCTCATTGGCTGAGTACTACAGAGGTTACAGCCTTACCCAGAGTCGCCTATGCCGATGTAAGGCAAAAAGTAGTCTGAATGGAAAAAATGTACATTTCCTGAGGTGACACAGAGACTTTCAGTCCCTCATTTGTTCTTTGGCGCATGCTCATTGCAAAGCCCCTTAAAATAAGCCTGCTAAAGGGGGAGTGGGAGGGGGAGCGGGGGGAAGAAGAACCAGGAAGTGAAGTGTCTAAGGGTTTGGGACCCCATTATGGGCAGTGAGGGTTGTACATATTTCCAATAGGTTTACAACCTATTGTTAACTAGACGGCACAGCTTTCATTTTGTATTGCTGAAAGAGAATCATCTCACTTCTCACATGTCATGAATGAATATAGCGATTGGTGAGATTTAGGTCTTGTATTTGAGGCCTTGGAGAAGTTGAGAAACCAGCATTCTTGCTTTTTGGCTTCATATGGATTTGAAGAAATGCCCTTCAAATTTTTTTCCTTCCTCTTAGGGAAGTTTCCTTTGTAGCCCAGCCTGGATTCAGCATCTTGGAGGGTCTGATGTGTACATGTGCAGATTAGCAGGGCCCCGGGTAAACAGAGTTTATCAGGAAGCTTGAAGAAAATAAGAAAAACCTCTGCACCAACCACTAGGGATAATTACATGGCCTCCACAGCCACTCCACTCCCACCCCATCCCTAGACCCTCACTTTTTAAAAGTCCATAGCACATTTCTGAAAAGGAATAACTACACCATTGACAGTTAACATAAAAATTCAAGACTACCTTAAAAAAACAGAAGGAATTCCCTCTTTGAAATTCACCTGAATGAGCTTCAATTATGCATTGGGAGCCACCAAAGCAATGAGTCAGAAAGTGTGTCAGTGTGTTAAGACACATTCCCATCAATGCATTTTCATAAGTTGTTTTGATTTCAGTAGAGATCATGTTTTGACTAGAATTACAACCTTTGTTAAGAATTGTTAACATAGAGTGAACAGAAATGGAGGAGTGTGGAGAAGGAAAAAAAAGCAGAAGTAAATATTTTGTGGCAAAGCCTGAAAAACACCAACAAGACATCATCAGTCTTAATTGTGTCAGCAAACTGACAAAATTCAGATCTCTCTAAAAGCTGTCAGGATGGTCTCTCCTGCTGGGACATGTTTCCAAACCATTAACTTCTGTTACCAGGAAGGAATTGCTTTCTCCCATGTGCAGAAGCCCTAGAAGTTGCAAAGGACTTGGTCCAGACATGAAGCTGTGTTCATGACTTTGACTTCAGAGTCTCTCTATTATCAATCCTCTGGACTGAACTTGAAGCAGAGAACCATTTAAAAGGAATAATTTTATACCCACCCTAACGTTTTCAGAGTAGCTACAGCTATTTTGTGTCATATAATCACAGCCACCTCACTATAAACTCCATAGAGACTCTATAGTATAGAGACAGTTTGGATTTAAGTCTGTACTTCAGAACATTCCAGGCATTTAGAAGGGTGACTGACAGTGATAAACTGCAATATTTAAAGCAGATAACAGAGCACATAATGGTAGAAATAATTATAGTTAACACATATTAAGTATTCAATATATGCCCAAGTGCTATGCACCAAGATTTACATAGAATATTTTTTACATCATCCCTACTGCCCTAAGAAATAAATCTTAAGCTTGTCAGTATAACAAAATCTTTATTTTGACTAGAACTCAAGCTCTCAAATTTCTAATCCTTTTCTTCAAAAATGTCTTCATCAAAAATACTGACAAATCCTTCCAAGGGGCTACCCCCAGGCAATTGCCAGAAAAAAGTGACCCAAAGCATTTTCTCTTCAGGCTGAAAAGGTAAAAAAGCACAAGTTTGCCTCAAAGGGGACCCAGTATCATTATGTCTGGCTGCTGCCTCTTAAGGGTTTATGCGGGATATCATAATAGGGAGATTGCTGATCAGAGAGCTCTTGATTCATGGGAGGAAGGTGGTCAAGGAAGAAATACAGTTTTCTGGATTCTTAAGAAGAGGTAGCTAGTGTCTGCTATGTCTGGTTCTTTGCAAGTGGCTGACCCATACATACATAAGCTGCACTACAATGACCAATAATCAGACAGATTCAGATTATAAAATCTATTTATTTCCAGGCAGGAACCTTGCATTGCTTGACAAACGTCTTTCTGACTTGCAGCTCAGACAACCAGAGGTTGGCCTACTGAATTCTGGTGACCTTGGTGAACTTATTTTCCCAGCTCTCACTTGATAGTGCTCTCGTTACTGAGATCTTTCATATTCTCAAGAGATCTCAATATGGCAGACCAAGCACATAATTCTACATTCCTTACCAATAGAATTGCTCGTAACTCTTCTGTTTAATTCTCTGAGAAGCTGCCAGATTGTTTTCCACATAGTAGCTGCACCATTTTACTTAACCCCCAGCTCTTTTTGAGGATTTCTCTACATCCTTGCCAACATGTATTGCCTTTTTGTTCTTAGCCATTCTAGTGGGTGTGACCTTTTATTTCATTGTGGTTTTGATTTCCATTACTGATGTCAAGCATCTTTTCATGTGTTTATTGGTCATTTGGAGATATGTCTATTCAGATCCTTTGTCCATTTTTAAATTGAGTTTTCTTTCTTCTCCTTTTTTTTTTTAAATCATCAAGTTGTGCATATAGTCTAGATACAAGTTTCTTAACAGGTATGATTGCAAATATTTTCTCCCATTTTGTGGGCTGTTTTTGTAATTTCTTGATGAGGTCCTTTGCAGCACAAAAGTTTTTAATTTTGATAAAGCCAAATTTATCTACTTTTCTTTTGTTGCTCATGATTTTAATATCATAGCTAAGAATCCTCTGCCAAATCTAAGGTTATGATGATTTACCACTATGATTTCTTCTAAGAGTTTTATAGCTTTAGCTACTACATTTGGTCATTGATCCACTTTGAGTAAATTTCTGTATACAGAGCGTGTTTTTTACCTGAGTTCTGAGTGAGTTCCTTTGCTTTTATAAACAGATACTATATTTTCTTTTGAACATTGAATGCATGGATAAAATGTTGATTCCTCAGGTACTGTGGCTCAGTTAGGACCTCAAGAAAAACTAAATAATATCGACAATGGTATTCATCACACAAGGTTATTTTCTCTTCACCTTATGGTAGCAGAGAGTGAGTGATGGTGATAGAGAATATCAACCACTTTTAAATCAAGAGCAGTTTGTTTACTATCTCTGTTTATCTTTCACACTGTTATTTGTATTTATTTTGAAATACGCTGGCAATCACTTCACTACTGAATTCAGCATAATGGACATATATGATAGGGTGAAGGCTATAATTATGTTTCTTCAATGTACAGTCCAAGAGATCATTTTAGAATTTACTTATGAGGTTTTATTATTTTTCAAATAAGTCAGAGTTTGATAAATTATTTAGTGAGAACCGGATAACCAATCTAGCACACCATGCACCTAAACTGAATATGATTCAAATAAATGTATTTCTTTGATATATGACTTCTGCCTGTATTTATCAAGTTAATGTGGAATAGCTCTAGAACAGCAAGGTACTAGTCCTATTTCACAAATTTTTAGATTTTCTACTGTAGGCTGAGAGGAGAGATGGAAGAGAGAATATTTCCTTTCCAAGAGGAGGTTAAGGGAAATAAATGAGTTTATTTTAAGTCAGTAGTGTGTGATTCAAAAAGTTGAACTAAAAAACATGAAAGGCAATAATAAAAACAAGAATTTTGCTTAAACCAACAACTGTGCAAATTAACTCTGTCCACTGAAGAACTGAAAAGAAATCTTTAGCATTAACAGATCTCCTTAAATTATAAAACACAAAAGAACTTGTCACATTATAAAATCATTCCTGAGGGAGTCAGAGTCAGCTTGGAGTATAAAAGCATCTGCCCAGATTAACTGACTTTGGTGGAGTTTGGAAAATAGGAAATCTTATAGCTGAAAATTATATTGATCAATGTATCTGAAAACCACAAACAAGGTATAGTTAAATGGTAAAATGTAAATCCAATGCTGGACTAGATATAGGGGGGTCAGAGAGTCAAGAGAGAGATAGAGGTCAAGGTTGACATCTGGTTTCTAGGTCAACTGGATTGCAGTATAATTCTCAAGCTATGGAAGAGAACCTGTTTGGGATAAATGACCATGGGTTTATTTCTCAGACTCAATGGATTTGCTAATCATTTTAAACATTAAAGTAGATATGCTTGCCAGGGGGATATGGCAATCTGGAACTTGGAAGAAGATTTTGGGCTGGAAATATGAATCTAAGAATCTCATGAAGATAAAATTACCTGCAGAAAAGTATAGATTGAAAAGAGAGCCTAGGCTGAGCACTGAAAAACCACTATCTTTAAAATATAGTTAGAAAAGGGAAAGCAGTAAAAGACTTGGAAGAAGAAGTTAGTCAGGTAAAAGAAAAACCAAGAGAGAGTGGGGAAAGAGAAGCCAAAGAAGATGACAGTTGCAAGGACGAAATTCTCAGTATTGTCAAATCCTGAGAAATCAAGTAAAATGCAGACCTAGAAGTGCTCACCAAATGTTTAGAGAAGGTCATTGTTGATCTTAGTAAGAGTAGTTTTGGTGAAGTAGTATGTGTCAGAATCATATTAGGAGTAAACTTTATAATGAATGATAGATGCAACCTTATTTTCAGTAATGATATTGCCAGTTGGACAAAGTAGACATCCCACCATCTCCATTTCTTCATCTACCAAAAGAGGTTGGGTCCTCTTTTGAGACAATTGGTGTGAAGGAAAAAAAAACAGAAAAGTAGTTGGAGGAGAATATATGATTCAAAGAAGTTATTCTAAATGTTATTTGTTTTAAAGATAGAAGTAATTTTAGCATGATTGAATGCTACTGTGAAATGTTGGGTGGAGAGGGAGAGGTTAAAGATAGAGGAGAGGGGATACTTAACAACTTAGGGTTTTAATAAGGTTAGAGGTGATAGGATTCAGAGTGCATATCCTCCTTACAGGATAAATATTTCACAAAGGAACAATATTTTTTCATATATTTTTTAAAATTTTATCTTACATATGTGTATTACCTACCTAAAATATAATAAAAATGAATAATATTAAAATATGAAATAACGATAAAGATCATCTTAATTTGTATAATGACAATGAGTAAAAACTTCCTCAGGGTAAAGGTGATCAAAGGGAAAATACATAAAGAGATGGTTCTTAAAATATGAGAGCTAAGGGACAAGTTGCTTCTCTGATGAGGTAGAACAGATGGTCTCCCCTTCCAAGGTCAAGAGATTCTAAAGCGTCCAGATGGTGGCCGAGCAAAATGGAGTATGTTATATAGAAAATTTTTTATTTGGTTCTAGAAGAACTGGAGAGTTGAACTCATGGAAATTTGTAGTGCAGTGGGCTAAAAGGATGAGTTTCTGTGTCACACAGAACTGGGTGTTTAACTAAAGCATCTGAATTTGATCTAAAATAAGACTATGCCCAAGACTGTTGCATGGATTCCTTCCCCTGGGTTGTGAACTGGACTTAATTGACTCAATTCTAACTAATAAAATGTAGCAAAAGTGACAGGATATTACTTCTAGGATTTAGTTACCAAAAAACTATGACTTGTGTTTGCCTGACACCTCCCTATCTCCTTCCCCCATTCCTCTCCCTCCTTTCTCCCTCTCTCTCAGCACTGGGGTAGCAAGCTGCCATGTTGTGAGTAGCCTTCTGGAAAGGCCCATGAGGAAAGGATATTTTGCCTCTGGCAACAACGAGCAGGGACCTGAGACCTGCCAACAGTCATGGGAACGATCTTGGGAAAGTTTTTCCCTTATTGAACCTTGAGATGGCTGCTGCCCTGACTGACAGATGGATTGGTTATAAGAAACCTTGAAAAAGAAGCACCCAGATTCCTGACCCACAGAAAGTGAGATAATAAATATTTGTTGTTTTAAAATAGTAAGTTTTTTGGGGTGCTTGGGTGGCTCAGTTGATTAAGAATCCACTCTTGATTTCAGCCCAGGTCATGATCTCACAGTCAGTGAGTTCGAGTCCCACATTGGTCTCTGTGCTGACAGCACAGAGCTTGCTTGGGATTCTATCTCCCTCTCTCTCTGCACTTCCCCTGCTTACTCTCTATCTCTCTCTCAAAATAAATTTAAAAAATAAACTCAAAATACTTTATAAAATGGTAATTTTTGTAAACAATTGGGACTACACCAAAACAAAACGTTTCTGCACAGTGAAGGAAACAATCAACAAAACTAAAAGGTAACCTCCTAAATGGGAGTAGATATTTGTAAATGACATATCAGATAAAGAATTAGTATCTAAAATATATAAAGAACTGATACAATTTAATAGCCCAAAAAACAAATAATCTAATTAAAAATGGACAGAAGACATGAACAGACATTTCTCCAAAGAAGACATGAGACTGGCCAATAGACACAAGAAAAGATGCTCAACATCACTCATCATAGGTGAAATGCATATCAAAATCACAATGAGATATCACCTCACACCTGTCAGATGGTTAAAATTAAAACAACACAAGAAATGACAAGTGTTGACGAGGATGTGGAGAAAAATGAACCCTCTTGCCCTCTTGGTAGGAATGCAAACTGGTACAGCCACTGTTATTTTCTGATGTGCAGCATTATTTACAATAGCCAAATTATGGAAGCAGCCTAAGTGTCCATTGATAGATGACTGATTAAAATATATAAAAAATATATAATGGAATATTATTGAGCTGTAACAGATGAAATCTTGCCATTTGCAATAACAAGGATGCAACTAGAGAGTATAATGTTGAACAAAATTAAGTCAGTCAGAGAAAGACAAATGCCATATGATCTCACTCACATGTGGAATTTAAGAAACAAAATAAATGAACAAAGAAAAAAGAGATAGACAAACCAAGAAACAGACTCTTAACTATAGACAACAAATGATGGTTACCAGAGGGGAGGTAGGTGGGGGGATTGGGGAAATAGGGGATGAAGGTTAAAGAGTTATCATTCCCACCAACAGTGCAAAAGGGTTCCCATTTCTCTGCAACCTCCCAACATCTGTTGTTTTGAGTTAATTTTAGCCGTTCTGACAGGTGTAAGGTGGTATCTCATTGTGGTTTTGATTTGTATTTCCCTGATGATGAGTGATGTTGAGCATCTT
Organism: Cryptoprocta ferox; assembly: GCA_028646485.1. NCBI lineage: Eukaryota > Metazoa > Chordata > Mammalia > Carnivora > Eupleridae > Cryptoprocta > Cryptoprocta ferox. The sequence continues at coordinate 62,480,434 of CM053561.1, read as the reverse complement.
TTCATGTGTCTGTTACCCATCTGGATGTCTTCTTTGGAAAAGTGTCTATCATGTCTTTTTCCCACTTCTTGACTGGATTATTTATTTTTTGGATACACGTTTTAGATACTAACCCTTTATCCGATATGTCATTTACAAGTATCTTCTCCCATTCCACTGGTTGTTTTTTAATTTTGTTGGTTGTTTTATAGGAATGCAAACTGGTGCAGTCACTCTGGAAAACAGTATGGAGGTTCCTCAAAAAATTAGAAGTAGAACCACCCTATGACCCAGAAATTGCACTACTAGGAATTTATCCAAAGGATACAAAAATGCTGATTCGAAGGGGCACATGCGCCCCAATGTTTATAGAAGTGCTATCAACAATAGCCAAATTATGGAAGGAGTCCAAATGTCCATCAACTAATGAATGGATAAGGAAGATGTGAGATACACACACACACACACACACACACACACACACAATGGAATACAACTTGGAATGAAAAAGAATGAAATCTTGCCATTTGCATCAAGGTGGATGGAACTAGAGTGTATTATGGTAACCAAAATAAGTCAGTTGGAGAAATATAGATATCATATGATTTCACTCATATGTGGAATTTGAGAAACTCCACACTTTGATAAAAACAGAGAGGGAGGCAAACCATAAGAGACTCTTAAATACAGAGAACAAACTGAGGGTTGCTGGAGGGTGTGTGTGGGGGGATGGGTTAAATTTATGATGGGCATTAAGGAGGGCACTTTTTGGGATGAGCACTAGGTGTCATATGTAAGAGATGAATCACTGGGTTCTATTCCTGAAGCCAAGACTACACTGTATATTATCTAACTTGAATTAAGAAAAAAAAGAGGACACTTACCATGATGAAAAAAAATGATTAAAAATTTTAGAGTAATTTGTCATGTAGTAACAGAAAAGTAATATATGTAAGAAACTGTTGAATAAAGAATAACTGAAGGACTAAGGGCTTGCTAATGATGGGGTAGTGCAGACAAGTCTGTCATCAAAGGATAGACATGAGACATGACACACTGGCATTTTTGGTGCTGTTCTAGGACCAATGTCTGTGATTATACACAAAGACATTATTACAGATGTCACAAGAAAGCTTAGCAAGATGAATACTTGTTAAAGCAGTGTTTTTCAACTCTGCTTACAAATTAAAGTTACCTCAGGGATCTGAAAAGAATAATAGTTTCTTTATACTTGATGTTGGGACTTTATCACAGACCCATAGAATAAAAATTTCTATGTATTTGTTCTGGACATTGACCTTTATTAAAACCTCTCAAATGATAGTAATGTGTAGCCTGTTCTGAAAAGAACTACCGAGCTAGCCAATCATATCTATTCCTTTAATGAGAATTTCAAATATATTTATCCATTTCTCTAATTTTATAAGAAACCATGTCAGTACTTAATTTTTGATAGTTAATTTGCTTTTGTCATTGTAATTCATCCTCATTATAGTCTCTAGTCCCTGTACTACCATTAACCAGGATGAGGTCTTGAACAGCAATTTAATTTCTTTGGTCTCAGAACCTTTATTAATAAAATGAATGTATAGATGTGTAGACTAAATTATTTCTTTAAAATGCCTACTGTATTAGCTTTCTATGCTGTCATAATAAGTAACCACAAACTAGTGGCTTATAACAACCAAACTTATCATCTCATAGTTCTGGAAGTCCAAAGTCTGATACAGTGCTCACCTGCCTAAGATCAAGATGGTGGCAAGGCTGTATTCCTCTTGGTAGGCTCTAGAGGAGAATCTATTTCCTTGTTCATTCAGATGTTGACAGAATTCAGTTCTATGCAGTTGTAGGTCTGAACTCTCTGTTTCCTTACTGGCTGTCAGTTGGGTGCTACCTTTAGTTCCTAGAGACTTTTCTCTGGTTCTTACACATAGCCCTCGAGTCTCAGAATCAGCAAGGGGTGTGCCGTCTTCAGATCCGCTCTTCTACCTTCCATCTTAGAATCTCTGATTGCACTGGGGAAAGTTTCTCTGCTTTTGATGATTCATGTGATTAGATTGGGCTCATGTGGATAATCCAGGATAAGCTCCTCATCTCAAGGTCAGACCCTAATTTCTCTGTAAAGTTTCTTTTGCCATGTAAGGTACCACCATAGGTTCTGGGGATTAGGGTGTGGATATCTTTGGGGCCATTTTTCTGCCTTTCACAACTTCCATATCTATCTAAGTCCCTTAGATAGATTAGTAGCACCATCTAAGGCAGAAGGCAGGTGGCCTATTTCCACCTGGGGAATTTTTTTCAATGTCACATCCCTACACCCCAGGAAATCCTAATGTGCTGCCTTGGCTATCTCTGCTATCCTAACTATATACCAGGAACTACAGAAAAGCAAAGGCTGCTATAAATCAGGAACCACAATCTTTTTCTAACCCTGTGGTAATAACTGCTATAAATTCACCCACAGTGAGTACTCAAGCAAGAATGTTGTGAGTCCTCTAAACCAAGTTTCCAGAGATGACAGACGACAGATTCATCCATTAATATGGTGTAGCGATTAAGTCATTGTACTTCAAAGTTAGACAAACTGAGTTTTAATTTTAGCTTTGTCATTCACAAACTGTGCTTTAGGACAAATTGTGCCTTAGGCAAGTAATTTCCTAAATCTTAGTTTCCTGGTGTGTAAAACAAGTTTGATGATGATCCTTGTAGAGTATGTAAGGAGTAAATAAGAGAGTTGGTATGATGCAGATAGCGCATAGCCTGGCACAGGGCCAGCACCTCATTGCTACCCAAAAAATATTTCTTAGGTACACTGTGCTAATCGATACAGGTGGCTGTGAAAATATGTCGATGGGGATACCATGCTTATGAACCATATATTCAATAATTCTGTGCATTCTGTGGTTGGGAAGAGGAAGAATTTCCTTTCTCCCAGGGCTTACGGAGGCTTCATGGAGGCAAAGCCTTGAAGACTGTTTGAGTAGTGACAGATGGACATGCCCTTCTTGCTTTGATGGAAAAGTGTGTTGATTTTATTGGTAATAGGATGGAACTGCTTGTCCACAGATTCAGTTTCCCCTATTTGCTAAGAGAAATAAAGGGACTTCCCATGCTACTGTACACCATAATCAGCTTCTTTCCTGCCTGTATATTACTTGCTTTTCTCTCAGCCTGACACACTCCTTCTCCTTCTTAAAGAGTCAATGTCAATATTATATTTCTTGTACCCCTTCCTGATTCTCACAGGCAGAATTGGCTTCTCCCTAATCTGTGCTTTCACCACACATTGTGTAGATTTTAACTGTTGGGCTACTCACACTCTAATGATTTATACATTTGTGATTCCTTCTCTACTTCCCCTTCAGTAAAGATGCATTCTTGCTGAGGTTATTCATACCCCCCAACATCCCCAAGGAGAAGATAATTGTGTGGTATTGTGGGAAATATATTAAGTAGAATAAATGGATCTTTGTGGGTGGAAAACAGCATACTCTTGAAAATACAGAGCAATCTTGAAAATATTCCCTAATTTGGACTTGGGTGCATAGTTACAGAGATATGGAGGGAGTGGAGGATCAGATGATGCTGTCTGCTGGCCTGGGGGATAGACTAAACTCTGTCCCATGCAGTAGTCTGTGCCACCTTCCCTCCTTACCCAAATGCCATCATGTAGCCTATTTGGTGACAGGATGTCATGTCTTGCCCATGATTTTAGAGCATTCTGCTAGTGCCAGTATGCCCATAGGAAGTCAGTTATAGCAACAAAATTGTATCAATTGCTTCAATTTATTGAGTAACTTACTAAGTACCAGGCACTGTTTTAAGTATTTAGCTACATTGGCTCATTTATTCTCCAAAACAAATGTGAGAGGTGACTATTATTATCCCCATTGCATGGCACAGGAAGGCAAAGTGATTTTTCTTAAGATGTTATGGGTGACCTGCGGATCTCAGTGTCAATACGTCACACACTTTCCTGTGTCTGAAATAATCTGGTATAATTAACTTGTTTGGAGGCATAAAGGCAGGTACCAGAAATATCTAATAGGGATGTTGTCAATGGATACAACAGGATCAACAAGTATTCGTAGATGAGAACTGACCTGTGAGAAAGGCCATCAGACGTCCCACCACTAACCCCTATCATGCAATTTCTAGTCTTCGGCTTCCATGGTGCCTAGAGGAAAAGGCACCAATCAAATTAGCTCACAGAGAAGCATCCCAGGATCTTGAGGTGGAGCCTGCAGATTCAGCTAAAAATGGACTGTATAGATGAGCACTCTCTCCTCTGGGTGGGGAAGTGTTCAAGGGACTATCAGATGCGCACTAACAGGAGTGGTTCCATATCCCAACCCTCTTATACTCACCCCAGAGGAGGAGGCTCAGCTATTAATTTCATTGTGGGGACCAAGAATGAGTCCATTCACATGGTCAAGGGAGGGAACATGAGTCCAATACCTGAATGTAACTTTCTCTAGGCAGATTCAGAGAGTGGGAGGTCTCTGTACCCACCAGGAGAGCACAAGCTTGGGGAGAAGCCTTGATCCACTGAAGAGCCAATGGGTCTTGGCAATAGTTTAAAGTTTTTGTCAGTGAGTGAATTTTATTGCTCTTAGTCACTGTGAGATGGCTTGGCTACCTTTCCTGATACAATGAACTTAAAATCAAATTCAAATACCTGAAGTCTTGCAAAATGTTCTCTATGGTCTTTCCCTCCCACAACCTGCCTTTCCAGCCTCATTTTCTACCTGTTAACCTGGGCCCTACACAATGACAAGGAGAATCATGATATGCTGGGTCACAATAGAATCCTTGACAGCAGAATGCTGGTAGAATGTATACTAATATCAGGTCCCAAGTGATTTTTTCCTCACCCAGGAGACTTCTATACCAGGAAGGAAAACTCAAGCCAAGACCAAGAATGAATAGATTTAAATCCTGAGAAAGAAGGAATAAAGCAGGTCTCTTAACTGAAGGAGCAAAGCAGATAAGAAGCTTAGACATATAGTGAAGAGTAGATCTGAGTGGCCAGTGATGAGGTCTCCTGTACTAGAGCAGTTTGAGGGCTCATTTCTTCATACCTCCCTCAGCTTTCTAGGAGGACTTTCTGGACTCCAATCCAGAGTTGCTTCATACTTTTGTTTATGCAAGTCAGCTCATCTGGATCGTATTTTCTTCTACTTCACTTTTCCAGGCTTACTTGAAGTTCTACTCTTTTCATAAAGCCTTCCCAAATTACAAGAGACTTTGTTAATCTTACCTCTTCCAAATGGATTCTAAATTTTTTAAGGGCAAGATGTATGTATAGCAAAGACATTTCATTTCCCACATGGGAATGGCTTGTTCAGACTTGGACTTAAAACTGGCTCAGTGTTATTTCTGCCACTTCTATTGGCCAAAGCAGTCATAAGGCCACCCTAGATTGACAGGGAGAAGAAACAGACCCACTTTCTTTCTTTTCCTTTTTTTAAAAGTGTATTTAATTTTGAGAGAGAGAGAGAAAGAGAGAGAGAGAACAAATGAGTAGGGGAGGGGCAAAGAGAGAGGAGACAGAGAATCCCAAGCAGGCTCTGCACTGTCACCATGGAGCCTGATGTGGGGCTGGAACTCACAAACTGCTAGATCATGACCTGAGCTGAAGTCAAGAGTTGGACGCTTAAGGAATGCTTAATGGACTGAGCCATCCAGGTGCCCCAGATCCACTTTCTTGAAGGGAGATGCTGAAAAGTCACATTATAAAGAATCAAAGGAAGGGTTGACTACTAGAGCCATTTTTTTGCAATCCTTTTACTACATCATTATTATTTCTATTATTATGACTATTTAGTCAACTCATATTGATTGTCACTTGTGGGCCAGGTGGTGATCTAGGTGTGAGAGAAAAGGAATCAGTAAATTGTCACATTTTTGTCCTTGTAGGGATTATAGTCTACTTGTGATAATAATGACTAATATTTATTGAATAATTATCTATTGCCAGGCATTATGCTAAGTACTCCATATGTATTAACTTTTAAAATATTCACAAGATTTTATTATCTCCATTTTATGGTCAATGAAACTGAGACACAAAGAAGTTCAATTATATGCTGAAGATCACACAGCTGTGAGTAGCTGCTAGATGTAATCCTAGGCAAACTAACTCCAGTGGTTTTGCATTATCTACTACACTACACTGCCTATCAGAACTCTAAGAATTGATAGAACCAGGCACCAAGGGCAATGAGAAGATTTCATAAAAGATATGATACTGAGACAAAGTTTGACAGAAGAGTGGAAGTTTACCAGGCACAGCATAGTATGCTTCCATGATTCTTGCCAATTTATGCATTGGTTGAATTATTAATTAATGAAGCTACCTTCGGTAAGCATGTGACTCTGAGTTAGTGATAAGTCTTGGTTATAAGAGGCATGCATCCAACTCAAGCTGAATTAAGGAACACAAAGGAAGTGGACATTATTTATTGGCTCACAGTCATGGCAGGATCCACAGACTATAATAATGTGTTGAGCAAAATCTCTCTGTCTTTGCTTTGTTTTCTCCTGTGATGTCTTCCCTCTTAGCCAGGTTCTTGCCACATCTGTGAAAAACTGACCAGTAGGCCCCTGAGGAGCTCTTCTTATGAGACCAGCTATCCAGTAGAGAGATTGCTGTGGCAGAGTAGTGGTAGGCAGTCACCACATCATTTCTTATTCCTGAGCATGCAGGAAGACTGTATTTCCCATCCTCTCTTGTAGTTAGTTTGAGGTCAAATGGCTCAATTCTGGCCAAGAAAAGATGGGTAGGAGGGATTTATAGCACTTCAAGACCCTGATTTTGTAAATAACTCTGTATTTTTAGGGCTTCCTCTTTCCTTTGTCATGGTGCCTTAAGAGTCTCATGTTTCAGATGGAGAAACTATAATATAGTGGAAGGCTGCCCAACTTAAATTAAGCATTATGTGAAGAAGAGATAAAACTTTATTATCTTAATTTGCTGATATGTTAGGTTTTATTTGTTCTTGCAGCATGACCTAGCCTATCCAGATTAACACAGACACTACTTTCCTAATTTTTCAATTTCCATTCTTGGTCTGCTCACTTGGCTCTTGTACCCATCTTTAGAATAGTTCCAGCAAAGCTAATGAAATGTGAGAAGGAGGCATTCCTTGTATGATCTGAAATGGGACAAAGAAAAAATTGTGCTATATTTTTCCATGGCCATTTCTGATCTTTTGGGAGATAAATTACTATACATCACAGCCAATTTCCTGAATCACTGATATAACACATACTCACACATCTCCAAGACCTGCAAGAATAATCATTTTTAAAATGGGAATTTGGTCACTTTTGCCATAATTTAACAGGGAAATTTTTAGTCCAGTAATCAAATATCTTATCAGCCTGCAAATTTTCCTCTTATTCATACCTTTTTCATGTCTGGAATCTATGACACTCAATTTAGTGTATTTGTTCAAATATAAAAGAGCTCTATGTAAATTCCTTGTTTTTCACTCACACTGTAATCTGGCTTTGCTTTTATTAAATATTAATACATTTTTCTTGGGGAGAAAGTTTAATTTTTTTCTTTGTAAATCCTTCAGAATTGGAAAGTTAAACTCCAGAGATTATGATTAGTATTGTATTTGAGCGATCTCATTTATTTTAATTTCATCCCACGACCAATTTTCATTACAGAAAATCTTTCTTGCACTGAGGAAGTAGGGCAGGAGATGTTAGCATACTGAGATCATAGGAAAACCCATTTACTCTCCATACTAGAGTTTTTATGGCACAAGCTTGTCATAGGTTTTCTCCTCTATTTCCACAATTGAACAGCATATAAAGGTGGCCCCTGTCAAGCCCCTATATTGCCTTTCTTGGTAATTACATATTTTTACACTTCAAAATGTTATGGTATGGGTACTTTATTAGTGCTTCAAAGAATAAAATAAAACATAAAGGACATTTAAAAGCACAGGTGCAGAATTAAATGTCCAGATTAGTAATATGGGTAGTAAGCTAGTATTGGAAATATCAAACCCAAAGGAATTTGGAAAAGAATACAATGGATGACTGTGCATCCCTTACACAGGTTTATTACTCTTAAAACCTTGCCATAATAGGTCAATTTCTCTCTGTCTCTCTGTGTGTACATGTACGTACATACATGTGCCCATGTGCATATATATTGGATCATACATCCCTTTCCCAAACCTTCTGAAAGTAGCGCAAAGATATCTTGATATTTCTCCACTAAATATTTTAGTATGCATACCCCAAGAGCAAGAGTACTTTTTGTTTTCTATACAGACACAATACCCTTGCCACACCTATGAAAATCAACATTAACTCAATATCGCCATCCAACATGCAGTCCATCCACAAGTTTCAATATTATCTCCAAATGTCCTTTATTTCTCTATTTATTTTTAAAATAAAGGTCTGACTAAGATATATACATAACATTTGCTATTGGGTCTTTTTAGTCTCCCATAACCTGGGACTTTCCTCTTACCTCTTTTTTTTTCTTGATGCTGTTGCATCCTTTGACAATTCCCATCCACATGTCCCAGAACATTCCACCCTTTTGATTTGTCTATTAGATCTTGGTTAAATTCAGATCATATGTTTATGGCAATAATTCCACAAAGGTGATGTGTATTCATGCCACTCACATCAGCAGACACAGAATAGCAGGGTCTTCTATTATTGGTGATGGTGAGCATGACCTCTTAGTTAACGTGGTGACAGTCAGATTGCTTCATTTCACAATTTTACCTTTGTAATTAGCCAGTAATCTGTTGGGTGATATTTTGAGATAATGCAAATGTGTTTTTTAAATGCCTTTCATCCAATGGTTTTTTATATTTATTGGTAATTATTGCTTGAATTATTATTATAACAGGGGTTACAGAATGTTGATTTTCTAATTCCATCATTCCTTCTACTTTTACTATCTGATATTCTTTTACAAAGCAGGGTTTTTCTTCAATTTATCTTTTCTTTCAAAGCATTATATATATATATATATATATATATGCAGTATTCATTTTTAATATCGCTATGGACTCACAAATTATAGTTTTTCCTATATGACATGATTTTTTTTGCTCAAATTATTTCAAATTTGGCCAGCAGACACCCCTTCAAGCCAATCCTGCATTCATTTAACATAAACACATTAATATTTGAGCACTTACTTGCTTTCTGGTCCAATAAAATATTCAATACTTATTACCTTTCCCTCTCCAGCCATGAACTCAGCCATATTTCCAAAAAGATTAAAACAAAACAAAGCAAAACAAAAAATCCCTGAAGCTTTATTGAGATATAACTCCTATATCATACAATTCACCCATTCCAAGTATGCAATTCAATTATTTGGGTATATTCACAGGACTGTGCAACCACCACTACCACCATCTAAGTTTAGAATATTTTTTACCTCCTGCAAAGAACCCTGTAGCCACGAGCAATACTTCGTATCCACCTCAGCCACTATCCACTCCCCACAAACCCTGTTCAGCTCTAGGCAATCATTAATCCACTTTCTGTCTCAATAGATTTAACATATTTTGGACATTTCGTGTAGATGGAATGATGCCATATGTGGTCTTTTGTGATAGTGTCTTTCGCTTAACATAATGTTTTCGAGATTCATCCATGTTGTATTATATATCGGTACTTCATTTATATTGCCAAATAACACCCATTGTATGAATACACCACATTTTCCATTGAACAATGTATAGACATTTTATTTGATTAATATGATGTATTAGATTGATTTTCAGATGTTAAGCCAACCTTGTTCTGTTGTTATGTGCATATATGATAGTGAGTTCCCAAGACATCTATGTTTTTCTCTGTGACTGTATTTCTTGTGGAAGGAAGGAGCTCCTCCCATCTGTTACCCGTTTCCCCCACTCCCTATACAAAGTGCACATTGCTCAGTATCAGCTCCAAAATGTCAAGCATATCCTTTTTCTATCACCTGGTGACTTCCCTTTCTTCACTTAGATATTCCAGCAAACATCCCCATTACACAGTTACCTCTTTATCAGTATGTCTCAAGTCTGGCTTTTCTCTTGATAGAGGCAGTGAAAATACCATACTCTGAGATTGTTGAGTTCTTCTTACTCTTTAACTAACATGCAAGGTCTTCATTTTTATTTCTGAATTCTTTTCTCATTTGACTTATACATTTTTTTTCAGGCTCCTAATGGATACTAATTTCCATTTGTATTTAGAAACAATGTGTAGCTTTAGTTCAAACATTGTAATTATATTTGTATTTAGAAACAATGTTTAGCTTTAATTCAAACATTTTAATTATCAGTTCCCTTTTCATTCTTATTTCTCTTGCTTTTACAACAAAAGAAATCTCTGCTTTCCACCAGAGGCACTACCCTAAAGGAACAATTTCTTTTGCTTAACAGTCCACCTCCACCAATGACATATTACACAACATGGTTCATCTAAATGTACCAGTTCATGATATTTTAAGATCTCCACGTTTTCTGGGATACCTGGTTAAGCACCACTAGTGTAAATGAAGCATGACACCAGGCAAACTTAATCCTCCATTTTGACAGTATTATTAAATTCCTGAAAGGGTATTGGACTCATTTACAAATATCTTTAAGGGCTTGAAGTTAGGGTAGAGCTCATGGGAGGTGGTACTGGGAGTAATCTATATCTAGGTTATATTATACTTTCGTTGCTAGCCCCTCATTACTTATTTGTTTAAATTGAAGTCTTTTTACTTTATGATAATTTGAGAGAACACTTGATGACAATGTGTCTAGATTATCCTGTTAAAATTCAACAAATTACTAGCCTATGCTAGGAAAAGGAAGAATTCTGACTCAAAAATGTATTATCAGTGTTTACTGGCTATTGATAGTAACCTCTGTGTCTATTGCCTTAAAATATAGTATAGTTCTTTCACTATGATTGCAAGCTATGTGACTTTTTGCTGGAGTCCAGCTTCAGCAGGTCCAGGGGTCCCTGAAAGGATGGACGGTGTCAGCAAAAGGGAGTGAGAGAGCCTCGAGTTTCTTTCTGATCACCAGGCAGGCATCTCTGCTCTGTTGGTTTTTGTGTCTTTATTTATAGATCAAGTGTTAACATGACATCAAAAAGTGGAATTTTTACTACAGATAATTCTCAGTGATAAGATGCTTTGAAAAGTGTACAGAAACAGATTTTACAGAGGCATTTTTGCAGAACTACTCTAATTTCAGTGAGGTAGTTAATTTTTACAAATAATAGGATAACAGGATATTCTCAGTGAGAAGCAGATACCAAACACATTTGTTTATATCAATAACGCTAAGATTCAGGCATAGGTTAGGAGCCATTCTGTCTGGCTCACAAAAGGAAGAAGGTATTTGCACTGGTTAGTAAGTAAACCTTGTTGTTTGATGTTGAAGGAGTAAGCACCATAGGGGCCCTACATGTGCCAGTTTTTGTATATGAGTTTACGTTTTAACTACTCTTACCCATCCTCATAACAGATATCAGTGTAAGGGAAGGTATTTGTGGCACCAATTAGCAAAGGTATGTGCAGTAACTTATGTCCGGCTTTTGTCTGTTTCTTATCTCTAAGTTAGGCTCTTTTTCTCCGGGCCAGAGTTAATAATAACTCTTGTGTTCTTTAATCCCCTCTATTATCTATGTCTTGGGTCTGTGAGGCTCATTAGAAGAGCCTTTCAACAAACAGCTGCAGTGCTTTGTCTAGATTCTTCTTTGTAGAGGTGGGAATATGCTTCTTCTCATGAGGTATCTGTGTGGGAAATATCGATCCGATTTGGAACATTGTGAGGCCTAATCAATAACAGCAGTCCCATTCCCAATATGAGCCAATAGTAGAAGGAGATACCAGTTTCGCTTCATGGAAGGAGCTGTGCAAACGTCTGCCATTTCCTTGCTGTGACTGTGTCATCCAGCAAGGCTGATGCGGCTCCCAGCAACTTTTGGCCACTTGCCCTCATTAAACATCAATTTCCTCTACAAAAAAACAATAGGTGTTGGTGAGGATGTGGAGAAAAAGGAAGATTCATGCACTCTTAGTGGGAATGAAAATTGGTACAGCCACTGGTGAAAACAGTATGGAGATTCTTCATAAAGTTAAAAATGGAACTACCCAACGATCTAGGAATGGCCTTACTGGCTATATACCCAAATATAAAAACACTAATTCAAAGGTATTCATTCACTTCTATGTTCATAGCAGGATCATTCACAATAGTCAAGATATGCAAGCAGCTCAAGTGTTCATTGATGGATGAATGGATAAGGAAGATGTGGTGTATATATACCATGGAATATAATCCAGCCATAAAAATGAATAACAACATGGATGCAGCTGGAAAGTATAATGTTGAGCAAAATAAGTCAGCCAGAGAAAGACAAATACCGTATGATGTCACTCATATGTGGAATTTAAGAAACAAAACAAATAACCAGAGGAAGAAAAAAAAAGAGAGAGAGAGAGAGAAATCAAGAATAGACTCTCAACTGTAGAGAACAAACTGACGGTTACAAGAGGGAAGGGTGTCAGATGAAATAGGTGATGGGGGTTAAGGAGTGCACTTGTGATGAGCACCAGGTAATGTATTGAATTTTTGAACCACTATATTGTACACCTAAAACTAATATAACACTGTATGTTAACTAACTCAAGTTAAAATAAACACTTTAAAGAACTGAAAAAATAAATAAAAGCACTTATATCTAAAAAAAAAAAACAAATTGTTTACTCAACTGTAGAAATAGGAAAATGCAATTCAATTGTCATAAGGAGTAATGAAGCCTGGAACATATCAGTGCTCAATATATGTTAGCTAAAATTATTATTTTTATAATCAATATATAAATAGTTATTAGCCATCTACTTCATGTCTAACACCAATCTAAGCTCATTGGTGGTTGTCAAAGAAACAAAAGACATGGTTCCCACTGAAAGTTAAACCCTCCAGGAAGGGATGACTACGAGTTAAGAGAACAATTGGAGACCAGGTATAGTAAAGCCCAGAACACACTGCAGGTGCTCTAGTAGTTGGTAGTAGAAATAGGTCAGAATGAGTCGAAACAGAGAGTGAAGGATGAAGACTATGGATCTCCCATGAACTGTAAGGCTCTGAAATCCTTAATCCTTTTTGTAAATTTAATGAATGAATGTTACACAGAACAGAGAAAATAGAGCTAGGATTACTGCCAAGATGAGAGAGAAGAAAATATTGAACATGAGCTGCTGATCTTTCCACTGATGCCTTACTGACAGTACTGCCCAGTGTATTTGCAAGCTCAGTCCTCTCCAACTTTCCTATGAAATTTACAGATAACAGTAAATTTTAGAATAACATTAGTGGATGCTTTATGGTGAAAGCGTTAAGGGAAGCTGCTTTTGTAGTTTTTCATCATTTATATTAAAAAAGAAATATATCACCATTCTGTTAGAGCTATTGTAGTGTTCTAAGTATATCATTTGCACATTGATGGTAAGCCATCAGTAAGAGCTTTCCAGAAAGACTTTTCTCAGCAGGAAGAAAAGAGGAGTATATTCATAATTATGGAACATACACCCTAAGCTTTTTACACTTAAGAGAGGCATGCTTTCATATCATGAGGTAAGGCACATGTGGGCATAATAAATGATTTCTTATTAATAACAGCTATTTTTTATAAGGAAGATAGATGGAGAAGGTGATCTGGAGGCTATACTTTTAAATAGCTAGATTAAAAGCAGTTATGATCTTCCTTTTGATGTCTGGATGCAATTGAAACTGATTTGGCCAGGCTTTTTCTGTCATTGTAAGATTTCAGAAGCGAATGCAGAGGAATAATAGGCCCCATTTATAGACAATTCACCTGATACAGTCTTAGCGACAATGTAGACTTGTTCCTTAGAATAATGTCTATAATACTTTGTTAGATGAATCTGAAATGAGTTCTCAGGAAAATGTACAGATCTCTACCCATCTTAGTTTTTGCTTGAAATCCTATTTTATAATGGTAGTAATGACTAGTCTTCCAGCTCATTAATATTCTCTTAAAATGGAAAAAGAAAGCAATGTTTTGGGACTACCACCCACAGAGGAGAGTTGGCTCACTAGTCCTAAGTGATGGCAAGAAGATAACTGATGTTTCATAAGTACTTTGGAACCTCTGTCCAATGATGTGTGGTACAATAAGCATCATTCTAGAAGGCAGACTGGGAAAATAAATTGGACCCTGAGAAACCTGGACAGTGAATTTATGGATAGTTTTGGGAGTGATGAAGTTATTCTGGAGCTGCAGAGGTGTGTATCTCTCCTTGAATCTTACTTGTAGAGAAGACACCTGACTTTTGAGCAGGAAATGAAATTGTATTTTGTATTATCCATTACAACTTCTATCTGTCAAGCAAATTAGTGCTGAGATTTACTTCCATAAATCATATCACAATGCCATAATGATAGACAAATAGATTAATGGAACAGAAGGGCCCAGAAATAGTCACACATAAATTTAATGGGACAATAAAAGTCTTTTTGACAAATGGCTGTGGAATATATAGCTATCTGTATGGGGAAAAACAAACCTTATCTCCTGTCTCACTTGAAAATTTAATTTGAGTTGGATCACTTAAAAATTAATGCAAGAACCATAAGACTTCTAGAATCCTAGTAGAACATTTTCATGACTTGAGGATGGAAAAGGGTTTCTCAGAATACAAAAGACTTAACAACAGAAGAAAAAAAATAAATTAGAAATCAAAATTTTCATTCAGATTTAAAAATGAAAATATCAAAATTAAAAATTTCCGGTCAGCAAAAGATGAAAAGACAAGCTGCATTCTGAACGAGAGTATCTGCAAAATATATCTGAGAAAGAATTTGTATCAAAAAATATGCAGAAAGAATTTAACTGTAGAGTGACATGGTCATATTTTCATTTTTTAAAACATTTTTTGATGTTTATTTATTTTTTGAGACAGAGGGAGACAGAGCATGAGTCAGGGAGGGGCAGAGACAGAGGGAGACACAGAATCCGAAGCAGGCTCCAGGCTCTGAGCCTTCAGCCAGAGCCTGACATGGGGCTCCAACTCACAAACTGTGAGACCATGACCTGAGCTGAAGTCAGATGCTTAACCAACTGTGCCCCATATTTTCATTTCAATGTATGACTTTGGTAGCTGTGACAGGTGAATTTTAAGGAGAAAGGATTGGAAATAGTGGAAAAGTAGCAGTTTAAGTAAAAGGTGGTGAGGTCCTAATATGTAAGAGGCAGTTTCATACGGAAAGTCCTCTGAAGTCTTTGAATATAATGAAAACAGAGAAAATCTGGTAGGTGTTTTTAGTTCCTTCTTATAAACAAGGAACTGATACATACTGGCGTTTGGAAGCTTAGATTAAGTTCCCTACAAATAGATGTGAGTAGAGAAAGCTTTATTCTGCTATAGTAAGAGAGACCATCCAAAAACCTGATTACTCTAAACTTGCGGCAGTTAGCAAATATTTTAATTCATTGAAGACAGTAGTAAGGGGAAAAATGAGAAATGGGAATGATAAACAGGGGATCTTCTGATGTGAGAGCAAGGAATATATTCCACTAAGCTCTTTTCCGTTCTTAAAAAGATGGTCTCAAGTCCAGGAAAATGTATTTAAGAGATAACCATTCTCAGTCTAAGGTTAAGTGAATCCAAAAAAAGTACACTCCATAGTTGTGAATTTATCAAGAAAACTGTCAATTTAGGTAAGTCAGTGAAAAGCATATTCTCTGTGTCTTGGCTACACAAGAGTTGCAAAAATGGTCTGTTTACACTCTTATCAATTTTAGTTTTTGCCTCTTATTGCTTCATTTTTTTCTATACCAGTGTTTTCTTCTTTCGTTCCTCATATTATCAAAATGACAAGAATATTAGATCTTTTTGATATCATTTCACAACTTCCCAAGCCTCCGTTTATTTTTTAATCTTTTTTTCTTTCCATTTTTCAGATTGGATAATTTCTATTGTTCTATTCACTAACTCATTCCTCTGTCATCTTCATGATTCAACTGAGCCCATCCAGTGACTTTTTAAAGTCAGATAATGTAGTTTTTAGTTCTGAAATCCCAGTGTGGTTCTTTTTTATAGTTTCTATTTCTCTGCATAGAACCCATTTATCTTTCCATTAATTTCAGGCATGTTTCTCTTTATTCTTGGAGCTGATTACAATAGCTGTTTAAAGGCTGAATCTGGGGCTTGCGTTGATTTGTAACAGAATGAAAGAATCCTCTTTTACCAGATTCTGCTTGCCACTGACACTGTGGCTAGGACTGGCATGAAAGAAAAAAAAACAGATAAATGAAACAAAAGCAACACTTTTCCCCATATTCTCAGGCTCTTGAGAGATCCTTTTCCTGGTCCTCTGGCCAGAAAGACAGGATTTCCCTGAGATTTTGCTTTGCCTGCTCACTCCTAAATGAAGTGCTGAGGTTGCCCCCAGGGGCTAAAAGACTGGAGAAACAGACTCCGTATAAGTTGTTCTTCAAGTTTTACCTCCCCTCCCCCATCTGCCTGCTATTAACCTCTCGGGTGGTAGCTGTTGCTATTTTCCCAGAACTCTCAGCTGCAATTAACTGGAGATAGGCTCTAGAGGGCTTGCTCCTAGTCTCTCTGTCAGCACTGTAAGTCTCCGTTTGTGTTTTCCTGACCTGAGTTTTTAAATAGTTGACCCACAAAACCCTATTTCTGAAGGAAATAGTTAGCTTTATACATGGACAGTTTGCATACATTTGTCCTTGGTCCCAGTATATTAACATAAGAAGACTTTGTCCTTTTATTCAAAGTCTTTTCATCTTCATGCACTTTTAGGATCCTTATGCATGTATCCTTTTATTGTTTATAATATTGTTAATATATTTTACTGGTAAAAATCACAGCACATGCTGGCACAACTCTCTAGTAAATCTAGAGAGTTAAGGTGAAATGTTTTGAAGCCTTATGTGACAAAACATCTTCTCAAAGGTATTTCCATATCAGTGTACATTGTGCCCAATCTCATTCTTTTTAAAAGATTTTTGAGAGAGTGAGTAAGCGGGGAAGGAGTGGGGGGTAGGAACGGGGGGACAGAAGATCCAAAGTAGGTTCTGTGCTGACAGCATTGAGGCCAATGTGGGGCTTGAACTCACAAGCTGTGAGATCATGACCTGAGCAGAAGCTAGATGCTCAACTGACTGAGCCACCCAGGTGCCCCTGCCCAAACTCATCCTCATCCACCCTTAGGCAATTACAAAGCAGAGTCAGCAAATGTCCACATAGAGGAAGTTTTGATCGGAGGTCCTGATGGGGTCATGTTGATGGAGGGAGAGTGGTGTGTAATGAAAATCTAATTATAACACTGCTTACAGAAAGCTTATAAGGTGCAATTAAAGGAGGGGGGTAAAGTTCCAAAGCAACTTTGATTCTTCTTATTCTTGGAAACCCTTTCTCACATACGTCAAACCTCTCCAGGATGTGAAGCAAACACCTAATTTATTTACCTAGTAGAGCATAGATTGTGTGTGCAGGCAAAATAGTCCATTGGTTTGACAGACACTAGGAATGCTACCTGATCTGACTTTATTTTCAACTAATCCTTCAGAGGCAAAGTTTGGGGGTTTTCGTCTCTACCTTTGAAGCTCTTTCTGCCATGACTCAGACCTACTCAACGGAAGCACTGAGAGGAGAGCATGGGGAGTAGCTTTTAGTTTTAAGAAACCAAAGAGGATAGAACAGAAATTCTGAAATAATGTTCCCATACCACAGATACCAGGTAAAAGAACAAAAGAGGAGGATGAAGGCCGAGAGAGTGAGGCCACTTTTTTATCAGCCAAGTGTCTGTGAGGCCTTTTGGAATAAAAGGGTTGGGGGGGGAGGAGAAATAAAAGGGAAAAGGAGAGAGACAAGATGATCGCAGGGGGCGCAAGTGCTCAGGCATTTATTCAGCACACATTCAGCCAATATTCAGTCAGTACCTTCTGTATACTAGGTAAACTGAGTCAGGATCTGAGGATTTAAAGATGTGAAAACACAATCCCTTCTCTCAAGAGTTTATGGTTCCTGTTACACTCTGGAGGGGAGTGGCCCAGATTCTAAATAGATGTAGCCACTGATGGAAAAAAGGCAGGAAAACGTTTCTAAATGGTAGGTGAGGTTATATCTAAAGGGAAACTCTGAACCCATGAAGTCTCAGATTTCCTCTCATTTCTGTGATTAATGGCTTAAGAGGAAGGGAAATTGGAACAAAATCCTGAATGTTGGATCCTTCACAAACCTTTTGTCTTTGTGTACTTAGGGTGTAATATATAATACACATGCATGCATGTATTATGTATATTATATATGTATTACATAATTATATAGTATCTATGAATTACATATTCTATACACCTAATGTTTCTGCCTTATTCTTTTTTTACTTAATTCAAACTTCCAACTTATTTTGATGTTTTTAAAGATAACAGGCAGAAAGAAAATGTTGTTTTAAGTGTAAAGTAGACTGATTTATTTAATTTGGGTTCAGTTTGACATATAGAGGGGTCTGTATTTTGGAAAGGGATGAACATGGGATTTAATCCAAATTCTGTTATTTTCTTCTGTTGTTTTTTTGTGCAAGTTATTAAACTTTTCTGAATATCCAATTTCCTCATCTATACAATGGGGATAAAAATACCATTATTAGGAGATATTAGGATTAAATAAGGTATTACATGGAATATGGTGTATTATCTGGGACAGAGTTGCCCCTCAAAAACATTGATGACATTAGGTAAATGTTATTAAGGAATTATGACATTCCAAGTAAAATTTCTTCACATTCTGAATAACTCTGTGAGCCCAGCAACTGTAATTACCCTGAGTTTTCTGGCTGAGGAGACCCAGACTCACGGGGTGAAGTACCTTGCCTAAGAGAACACAGCAAAAAGAAAGCAACAGAATTCAGGTTTGAAAAGTCATTTGGACTGCAGAGGTAGGACACATGACCACCATTCTGTTGGGTGCAAGACTGTGTTTCCCTTTCCGCATTAGCTTCTTTTGCAAGTTTTAGAAAGACCTCACTGACCTGAATCTGCTCCAAAGCAGACTGGGTTCTTGAAGGATACTAGTGTATTATTTACCTGTCTACCATCCATAATTTTCCAACTGTGTGGCTTATTCTCACTGAGCAGTTCGTTTTGTGTTTAGACTTTATTTCCAACATGGGGAGTTCTTTCTTTTTCTTACCTCTTTTCTCTCCTTGATCCTTTTCCCCACGCTATCAATATTTAGCCTCTTTACCCAGGAAGTGAACCTCTTTCTGGTTCCTCATCTTTATTTCTCTCAGTTCTCAAATTCCAACTCCAGCCATGCCTGGAAGGTAGGCTATGTTTCAACCAGAGCCTGTGACCACCTCTGTTTCCGGAGGGAGCTCTAGCTGTTGAATTTAGCAGATAGGGACACTGAAGTCAGGAAACAAAGCCTTCTGAGAAACCAGTTTGGGGCAGCTGTGGTTATAGGGAGGATCACAGATGTGTGCTTGCATGCAATGCAAACAAAAAGGATTAAAGAGAGGGCCCAAAGCATTTTTTTAAGGATAAGGAACAAAAGAACACACAAATCAAAGAAATCACAGAAAGTAGAAATACAATCCTGCTTGTCTCCAAAAAGAGTGTTTTGATACCAATTGCTTGGGGGAAAACACACACACACACACGCACGCACACACACATACACACAAATACACATACACACACACGTTGAAAATACTGCCCATATAGCAAGGCTGTCTTGGAGTCTGATATAAATGTGTGCTTTTTTTTCAATGTTCTATAGATGTTTTGAAGTTTCCAACAGCAGCAAAATATTAAATTCTGTCATGGAGAGGCAGGTTGGGGCAAGGACACAAAGGATGAAAAGAAGACACAGACAGATAACAAAGAAAACTGTGGCTTCCAGTTGTAGAATCATCCTAAATATAGCATTAATTAAATTCTTCCTAGGTTTCAGAGAGTTTTTCACCTTTTATTCATCATCTCACTTAATCCTCACCATCACCTAAGAAGAGAATGATTATTATCCACATTTAACAGGTTATGAAATTGAGGTTCACACTGCTTAGTACCAGGGCCACGGCTACACATCGAATTGTTTCTGTAGTCAGGGATTGCACCCGATTCTGCAGAATCCCATAGTCCCTACTCTGAGGTACTCTTCTCCCGCTTCAGAAGCCATGGTCTGTCGCCACTGCTCCCTGTGGATTTGGTGTCTAGCTCTGGGGGAGAAGGGGAGAGACCTCACCCCAGGGAGGAGCAGCCACACTTGGTCAGGCCATTGTTTTCTGCCATTTTCCTGTTTGTGGCCACCTGCCTGTTATCTGTGGCCTATTAAATACATATTGTGTCTTTCTGTGGCAGAAAGACACATTTAAACATACAGTGGAACTTTTTAAAATGTTTTGTGTGCCAACATCTCCATCACTCATTTTAAAGCAAAAATTTTAAGAGCAAAAAGTATAGTAATAAGCTTCAGAATGTATGAATATGTCCATATTGTCAGTAAACAGGCATGAAAGCTGTCTCTTGTTGGTCAAATCTCTTCCTAGGACGGTATTCCAACACCAACTGGTATACTGCAGTTCAGTTCTGGTGCTAATCACCTGGAGTTAGTACAGACCCTGTGAGTTAAGGGCTCAGTCCTTCACAAGACTGTTCTCACTTCAAAAGACAGCTGCACTTCAGGGGTCCACAGGCCACCCACACTTCTGACTGACTGGCTGTAAATCCAGGAGTTTCTACAATACCCTCATACTTGATAATTTGCTAGAATGACTGACAGAACTCAGAAAAGTGCTTTACTTATGATTACAGTTTTCTTATTAAGGATAGAGATCAGGACCAGCCAAATGAAAGAGACACACAGAGCAACACAGAGCTATGGTGCTCTGCCCCCATTGAATCAGGACCTGTTTCTCTAGGCAGGGACATCCATATATGTTCACCAACCAAGAAGATCCCCTGAGTTTCATATATGGAGGTTTTATTGGGGTTTCATTACATAGAATGATGGATTGAACATTGGCTACATAGTTGAACTCAATCTCCACTCCCCACTGCCCTTCTGAAAAGCTGGGCTGGCTAAAAGCTCCAACCTTCTAGTCACAAGGTAGTTTTTTTTGGGGGGGGTTGTGAACAGCCCTAATTTCAGTCATCTAATCTCATTAGTATAAAATCAGATGTGATCTAAGGCACTTTGTTAAAAGGCACTCCCATCACTTGGCAAAGTACAGGGGTTTTGGAAGCTCCATGCATGGAACATGAGAAAAGACCAGACAAATTCTGTATTATACAACAGATAGTTGGAGCACTTTGCTTTGGGATCCTTGGAACTGTGTGGATGCCTGCAGAGAAGCTTTCTTGGTTAAACATAGTGTGATTGCATCATTTATTATTCAAAGGAGGTTTCTCTTGTGCAAGAAAAAGGGGTTGCAAATTGGTGGGGATGCCAGACAACAGGTGTCAACAGGGCATCTTCTGAGTGAACTGGGACTTTCCGTAGGACTTTTTATTTCAATCTCAAGAAAGTGTGAAGGATTTGGGACCAATCTGTATATTCTTGGGGGACCTCCTTGGTAAGATAAGAGCTTATCTTGTCTCTGCTAGTTACATTCTTGAAACTGAGGGAGATTGTTTGCTTAAGAGCGTTGATAGTACGTCCAAAATTGGAGCAAACTTGACATAGGTTAGACTGTGCCTTTATTTAAACAGGAATATAATTCCAAAGCAGATGACTCAAGTTATTCTTACTCTTACACAGGTAATGGCATATGTAACATTCCCTTCTTCACTTATTGCTTGTTCTGAAATTTTAGGGTCTGTTAAGTTTTCCAAACCCAAAGGCAGTAATACTGTCTCCCTCCTAATCATCACTTCACCTATGGAAGTACTCATTATGTCCTTTCCCTGAAAACCAATCACTTTTATATGCTTCAAAACTTGTTGGCCACCAAGTACAAATATTTTGTGACTGCATCTTCATTCTTTTCTACACATAAGTGCCTGAAACCTCTAGGTTTCTTGGCATTTTTTCATAGCAAAAATTATCTAAAATATTTAATACTACTCTAGTCCTGTAGTTCTTTGTGTATTGAAAAAAAATATGAGCCCTCTGATGGGAAAGTTTTAGTTTAATCATAATTTCTGTACTGCCAGCATTCAGTGTGGTGCCTAACACATCGTGGTGGGCCATTATGTATGTTATTATTAGAGTACGTGAATTAATGATTGAGAGAAGCATTAGCAAATCAAGAGAGGCTTTAACAACCTACTGAAACCTATTTTCTGCAGAAGTGTTAGCAAATCCATACCCAGATTTCTTTTATGCTGTTTCTAGTAATGCTCAGATTTTTTTTTTCTAAAAGGGCCAGGAAATATTCAGGTGTGAAACTCCTAAAGGAGAGAACACTGAGTAAAGACTCAGTCTAAGTCTTTTGGAACCCAGATGGATACACTGTTTCATTTCATGGCAACATTGACTGCCCTGGATTTTCCAGTGTACTGATCCTACCTGTGACCAAGGCAGAGAGCCAGCAAGCAAGATGGCAGATCATCAGCTGTCTTCTCTGTAGGAGGAGGTGGCTTGGGGGAGTGCCACTGATACAAACACTGCAGTGGGAAGCCCCCAAGTCATTTTACAACAAACTGACTTGGGATGGCCATAGTAATGGTAATAATGATATCCAAAAACAATAATTATTGGAAAAAGAAACCCAATTAAAGGCATGAGGTCAGGAGGTCTGGGTGAGGTGGCCTATTGGTAGTTTGAATTAGAAGCAGGAAATATAATGTTACATAAAATGGTTTGAAATTTCATGGACATAGAGGTGTGGGAGCTTAAAGCAAACACATGGTGCAAAATCTTCATTCTATATTTGAAATGGAGGCCCCCAAAAGCAAGTAGCTTTTTCTATTTCTTACTCAGGATAATGCAGCTAAGTATAATATCTCATACAAATCTGTAAGACCATTTCTGCTTTATTTTTTCTGGAAGGTAAGCTCCCTGAAGATGGGTTCTTTTCATTCTTTCACTAAATTTTCCACATTACCTAGAACAATGCCTGGTACACATTAAGCAGGCATTCAATTCTCTGAATGAGTCTCAGAGTACACATAGTGGTTAAGATCTTGAGTTTGCAGTCAAACAGATGTGAATTGAAATACTGAGTACCCGCCAGGAGATGTGTTACTTTGGGCAAGTTAATGAACTTTTATAAACCTTAAAAAGATATTAAACAAAATAATACACATAAATCAACTTGACAAGCCTAGTACATAATAAACACTCAAATGCTGAACACTTACTATAATTATTGCCAGATTTAACTAAACTGCTGATTATATTATAATTTCTAAGGGATTTAGTTTCATCCATCTTTCTTCCCAAGTTCAGGGTTTTACTTTTCACTTTCATAAAAGAAATCTTAGGCCATTCACATACCTAGTCATTCTTAAAATGCTTTATTTTTTCTTCATGAAAATACATTAAGAAATGTGTTAAAAATTAGCTTTCATATAATGACCTTATCTCACTTGCTGTGCAATTACTGTTTTTTTTTTTTTACCATAATTACTCCCCAACTGTTCATATATTAAATGATCAATGCATTAAATCGAGAACATCCTCAGTCAAGGATGTCAAGAGAAAAATTACCTTAAGGGGGAACCAGTGTAGAGTACTATTTTCAGTTGTGTAATGGGTGGGCAGCAACTTAAAATAGTGTCCTCCGTGTTTGTGTTTATTAAACTGCAAAAAAATAAGAAAACTCCAGGGTTCTATTTACCTAGAAATCACTACAGCACTAAGAAACAAGGGAAAACATTACCAGGCCAGAATTTCCAGAAACTGCAGACAGAATGAGTGATAAAAAGGCTTGCTGGAGAAATTAACGAGAACAGCTAGATCATACAGTGCAAAATGTTCTCTACCAGCAGCACTGGCCTCAGCTGGGAACTTGTTTAAAATGTTTCCTTGGCTCCACCTCATAGACCTTTAGTAGAATCAGAACCTACATTCTGACAAGATTCTCCAGGTGATTCAGGTTTGAGAAGCACTGGCTTAGGTCATTTATAAAGGCACACAAAGCCGTGCCTGGGAGGCTCAGTAGGTTCAGTGTCAGACTCTTGATTTCAGCTCAGGCAGTGATCCCAGGGTCATGGGATTGAACCCTGAGTTCTGCTCTGCTCTGAGCGTGGAGCCTGCTTAAGATTCTCTCCCTCTTCCTCAGCCCATTCCTTCTTAAAAAAGTAAAATAAATAGGCACACAGAGTAAGAACTCCTTTCTTGTTTTAAAGCATTTTGTTTCATATAACAAATACCTATAAGCAATTGAAATAATATTGAATTAAGCATAGATAAAAGTAACAAATATCACAATCTGTAATTTAGCAAAAAACACATCATCCATCAATGTTAGTGTGCAATTTCATATGTAACAGGCCATCCTATACATGCTAGTGTGTAATATGCTTTTTTTCCCAAACAATATTGTATCATGCTCATCTATGTAGAACAAAAGACAAAATTCTGTATCATCATTTTGAAGGGCTGGGTAGGAATCATGGTTTTTATATATTTTTGTTTCTCAAATGTCCAATTGATTGAAATTTGGGTTATTTTAAATTTTATGCTATTATAATCTCTAACTGGAACATCCTTGCAATGCCTCCTTGCACTGTATTTATGTCCTGAATTTAAGAATATTCATTATTTGTCACAAATCGCAACACGTTTTAGCAGAAAAAGCAATGGATTAGGAATCAAGAGACCTAGAATCTGTTAAAAACCAAAATCCAGATTGGGAACCTGAGGGGCTCAATTGGTCAAGTGTCCACCTTCAGCTCAGGTCATGATCTGGTTGTGGGTTCAAGCTCCATGTTGGGCTCTGTGCTGACAGCTCAGGGCCTAGAGCCTGCTTCAGATTCTGAGTCTCCCTCTCTCTCTGCCCCTCCCCCTGCCTTCCCTCTCTCAAATATAAATAAACATTAAAAAATTAAAAAATAAAATCCACCTGAGTAAATTTGACTATTGAATTGGCCTTATAAAGCCATTCATGAATCAGGCAGCATCCCACATAACAATTAGAGAGGTGCTCCTAGGAGTTGTACCAAATGGCAAGAGGGTGGGACGAGGAAATTATTAGCAAAAGAAAAGAAAAGAAAGGATTGTTTCAAGCCTGGATATCTTCCCTTTGCAGGAAAGGGGACATCAGGATTTTTGTCATCCAGATTACTTCAGGAGTGCTGATAAGGAAGTTTCAGATTGTTATCCCATTCCTGGGATAGGTTGAAACTGTAATTAAGTCTTGGTTTGCTGTCCTGAGGGGCAAGTGACTCCATTTTGGGCTTGTCGTTTCTTTTTTTAACAATTCTAATCCCAGGTTTGGTTTCTACTAGCTTCCCCATTGCTGTTTCAGTTTATATATTCATATGTGGGAAATTTGAAAATTATCTTTAAGGTACCCCATAGTTTTAAACTTTCAAAAGAAATAATGATTAGTCAAAAGACTATCATATTTGATACTATAATGCACTTGCCGAGAACTTCCAGTTTTGTTTTTTAGTCATTGATAAACTGTTAACGACCTTCATTTAGTTTAATATCAAATGTTATTTGCATTTCTTGAGTTTACATCAACTTGATAGTGAGAAAAGATGGCCTAGGGAAATCCTAGGTGCCATAGGAATTTACCTTGGCATTAGATATTTATTGTGTTTGAGAAGTTATGATGCATCGCTTTAAAATTTTTTTTATTATTTTCAGCACAGAGCCTGACACGGGGCTCGAATCCACAAACCATGAGATCATGACCTGAACTGAAGTCGGCCACTTAACCGACTGAGCCACCCAGGCACCCCAATACATTGCTTTTAAATCAGGCTTTGATTCTAAGATGGTCATACCAAGTATGCGCTGGTGTCAGAAAGCCAAGGTTTGAGACCTAATTTTATACTTACTAACCACATTAGTTTGGGCAGGTTATGTAACCTCTTTTAGCCTCACATTCTTTATCTGGGAAATAGTCTTCAGAGGCTGTAGGACCTTATGTGTGTTATTTGAAGTCCTTAGGGCAATGCTTGGCATGTAGAAAATGCTCAGTAACATTTCAGCATTTATTTATATATTCTAGAATTGTAAACTTCTTCCTGCTTTGGATCATGAGAGGACAAATAAAAATGCCCAGATGTCACCATTAGATAATAGGAGGATGTGAAAGCAGCTCAGGCTTAAGAGGGTCAAGATCATACACTTATGTATTCTAAATTCATCTTGTAGCTGAAGAACACAGGATTTATATTAGGATAGTGTTATCCTATCCCATAATAGAGTATTATGTAGAATAAAGGTTTTAGAAATTATTCAGATGGGGAAAACAGGGCACAGAGAAGAATTAACTTAGACAAATGACCATTGTAAGCCTCTCTCAGAGCTGTCGCTGCCTTCCTGTCCCTGGCTCAAGCTTTAGCAACCAGCATCACTACTGACTAAAGAGGAATATTGAAGTTTGGATCTCTGGATGCTCTAATACAGTGACAAATTATTACTGTTCTATTGCACATGAATGAACAGCTTAGAAAATGTCCACATGGGCAAATTATATAATCATCCTCACTATTAATCAGAGAAAAACTATTTAAAATGTTGTGTTTGACTCATTAAATTTCCATTTTTAAAAATGCTCAGACCCAGTCTTGGCAAGAGACTGCGAAAATAGCCATTTGGAAGTACATATTGAAGTCTAAAAATGTTCATCCTCTTTTATCCAATATTTCTTCCTATAGGGATTTATTCTGGAAAAAATACTCATAAGCACACAAATATTTATGAGCAAGTATAATGAGAACAACAGGAAGCAACATAAACTCCAATAACAGGACACTGACTAAACAAATTACAGAAATAATACAGACATGCAAAATCAAATTTTAAAAGAATACTTAATGGCATGAAAAATGTTCATCATGTCTTAAGCGATAAAGTAGATTATAAAAAAGTAGATGCAGTATACCCCCAATTTTGCAAAATATAACTCAATAAAACATACAGATATGAAAAAAAATGGAAGGGTTTACAGGAAAATGTTATCAGCTTTTGTCTTTGAGCTGAGGAAGGACTAAGTTATTTTTTTCTGCTTTATTTTTCCTTTTCTATATTTTAAAAATATCTCCCTGGATTATCCAACACAGTCACCGTGCAGTGAGTGTTCTGGTACTTCTCAGTAAGTAAACTCAAGCCCAAGCCTTCCTAACGTTGTAGGGATAAAAGAAATTGTCCTTAGTTATCCCCTTTATGAACCTTCAGACTTAAAAGGCTGCTCCATCTGGGTGTTTCTTTGTTCAGCGTCGGTATCAACAACATGAGAGGCAATGTGGAGCACAAGACAATTTGGCTTTTATCTATACTGATCATCAGGAAACCCTGCAAGAGCCCCACTAGGTCAGCAATATCCAAGAAGTTCCCCTAACAATGCTCAGTGTGACTGTCACAAACCAAAATCTACCCCCTTGCTATTTCTTCCTTTTTCAACTGCAGGAATCTTTCCCAAACTCTCCCACACATCTCTCCAAGAGATCGAAGTGGGATTTGGATGCTCTCAGATCATGTTTACTGCTGCTTTCTACCCACATGGTAAATGTCATGTGGTAAATTAGCTAAATGGCTAAGAGTCCCTGAGAAAGAAGCAGTTCAGCTGACTATAAATCAGAGTCTAAGACTAGTTGGTTTGGACCAACCTTTTGGTGCCCCAAATACAGGAATTGTGCAGCAGTTTCTTCCTATTACCGACCAAGAAAGAATTCACTGAAAATTTAAGCAAACAGGCATTTGGAATTGGAACAGGCACTGGGCAATTGGAATTGCACTTCCGGAGACACAGATTCAGATAGAAACCTGACTCCTGTTCTGAGGAAGACAAAGGGTGCAGAGTAATAAAGGCAAAAGGTCTGTGAATGCAGTGGTCATTTAGGCCCTCTATGCAAAACAGAGATTGAAACTAAGTTGACTGAGATTGGTTGGGTTAATATGGAAATAGGTGATTGAAATTGTCAACCCTCACTGGCTCCTTTCCAAGTGAAGAATGTGAAGGATTCCTGTGTCCTGGTGAGGAAGGAGTTAAGTTCAGGAGGATGAGGGTTTGTAGTTAAGAAGGACATGCATAAATTCCTCCTCCTGCCTGCCCTCCTGATCCTATTTTAAAAGAGACTCTTTTAGTGAAGCCTGCTTGCTCTGCTTTGAAATCTCCTTTTACACTCTTATATGTTTTTCCATGGTATTTTGACAGCCTGTATGTAGAGGCTGCTTTTAGGCAACCAACTTGAACAATGGAAACCTGAGTAAGATAAAAGGGCTCCCAGTGACCCCCAGCCCCCTGGTTGAATACAAACAGGCCTATTAGGTGACCCACCTCAAAATATCCAGAAACCCTAGCTGACCAATGGGTTACTTACACCTGCACAGAGGTACCAAAAAAGGAAAATTTCATATGTTCTTATACTTCTTCACCTTCTGCCATAACTACAGCCCCACACCACTGCCTCTTCACAGACAGTCTCTCCTTTGCTGTCCTGCCCTCTGCTCCTTTGTGATATAGTAAATAAACTTCTATCTCCTTTGTTCTGCCTTGGGTAAATTCTTTCACCACCTGAGGCTCACACTTTTTTCTACACTTATTAAGTTCATTTACTTTGTTTCTACTAACTGCGAAAACTTTTACTTTTTAAAGTACAGTGGTTCTGGGGGCACCTGGGTGACTTGGTTAAGCAGCTGACCTCGGCTCAGGTCATGATCTCGTGGTTCAGGGGTTCAAATACTGCATCTGACTTTGTGCTGACAGCTCGGAGCCTGGACCCTGCTTCAGATTCTATGTCCCTCTCTTTCTGCTCCTCCCCCTGCTGATGTTCTCTCTGTCTCTCAAAAAGTAAATAAATGTTAAAAAAATTTTTTTTAAATAATAAAGTACAGTGATTCCTTTATTTACTGATACTGCTTAATTTTGTTCACCAAAGAGTAGAGTTCTCAATTGCTGACACCACACTTATTCCATGTTTGACCAATTTTCCATTGTCTTTCCACTAAATCAGTCACCATAACCATGAAATGAGGTGAAACATGGCACTTTCAGCAGCCAGCTCCCAAAGGGCTACTTACAATAAGCCTGTTCTCCCACCGTTAGAACTCACACAACTGCTTTCCCCACTGAGAGCAGACATCCTGGATGAAGTTGTGGTTTGGCACATCACAAAGAATTTTAAGGCTCTTCACCTTTGCCCAATTAAGTGACAGACTAAACATGTCCAGCTTAGTAAGGAACTTGGATCCCACATCATACGATTATTCTTTGGAGTCTGTAGGAGAAAGGATTAGAAGTGTTGGGAGTGGGAGGGATTCTATAGCAAGGTTAGATGAAAGAATTCCAATATCAGAAGAGTTTTTAGGTAGAAGTTTTGAACTGGAGTGAATGTTGAAAATACTTCGCTATATGAAAGCAGATGTTTGTGTAACTATAGATGGAAGTCCTAAATTGGATAGAAGACCAATTTTGACTCATATTAAGAAAGGAATGTCTTAAAATTTCCCATATATATAATAGAACAATTCATCTCAAGAAATATTAAGGAACGGTGAGAACTTGTCAGAAAAATTTATCAGACGTTATATAAGAGCTGGATTAATGATCTCCAAGTTTCCTCCCAAATCATACATCTGAGAATATTTCCGTGAAAAGTTGTGCCTTTTCTGCTTTCCTGAAACCAATGGATGGAGGTAAACGCGAAAAATAAAATTAATGATAAGCATGCCCACTCTCCTAAAGATCATTGATTTGGCATTTGAATGTCTATTTCATGTTCCTTTACTGTGTCTTATGTCTCCAGAGACACAATGTGGTACTGGTAGAATAGAAAATGTAACTAGAGTTCATGTAAGAAAGCTTGAATTCTTCTGCTGCTGGAGAGCTGTGTGACTTTGATCATTTCTCTGAGAACTGTATTCCAAAGAATAAAGCCATAACCTTTGAAAGCTATAAAAATGTTTTACAAATATGAAGTTATTTTACTTACACACATTTTATGGAAGTTATTTCAAATGGAATGCCTATTTGTCGTTATTAAACTCATTTCCAAAGTCCTCGTCTTCGAAGAAACAACAAGACCAATGCCCCATGTCATATGATTGACAGGTAGTTTCTGGGCTCCAGAAATGCTGGGCTATTTTTCTTTTTTGCCTGCAGTTGACACATCAAAAATATTTGTTTTCACACTACAAATAACCAACGGAAATACCTTCCTTTTATTAGCTACTACTATCCATTGTTGGCCTACATTCTAGTGTTTTTCTATATCTGCAAAAGTAATAACCCAATTTCATGTAAGTCACTTTAAATAACAACAATTTCATGTAAGTCTAATCCTCAGGGTAGAATAATTATGCAAAGAAACTCCTTTGAATAACTGGCTCTGTCATAGATGGCATGCATGAAGAACAATAATAATAAGTCCACTCTCTTTAAGGGAGTGGGGGATGGTTTACATAAAGGAAATGATGGTTGTTCAATACCAGACGCAATAGTGCAGTTAGATGACATTTTGCTGCTGGAGCAGGCTGAGCTTCTGCATCCAATGTTTATCTGAGTCACAAGCCAGAGGCTCTCAGCTCATTCATCATGGGAAGCAGTAGGACCTAATGGACTGTTTGGCCTGTGGACTCATTTAGTCACCTTGGTCAGGACACTCATGCCCTTGGACCATACGACTCATTCATAAAAAGAGGAGACTCTTTTTGTTTTGTTTTGTTTTTATCATCAATCTGCCTCAAAGGGTCACAGTGGGACTGGTGTAAGACCACAAGATATTTTCAGTTGAGTCTTATCATCCACTTGAGGTTGGGAAAATAAGGCAAAATCAAAATCCATAATCTAGAATCTGTTCCCAGCCATCTAAGAATATTCTCTAGCTTTTTGCATTGGTTTTGAATGGATGGGAAACAGTAATTGGTGATTAAATGTTAATTTTTGAAGTCAGACTGCCTGGATTACATTCCACATCTGCTACTTTACAGATGTTTACTACCAGGAAATCATTTCCCCTCTCAGTCTTTTCAACTGTGAATAAGGATTATTATGGTAAAATTTACTTCTGTGGACCCATTAAATGAATAATTCACTTCATAGGGTGTGCCAGAAAATGTTTAACAACCAGCTCTTGGGGTGAAGTGGCGACAAATTCAGCATTTGAAGATTTCTGTGGTGTGAATGCTCCCAACTGGACCATTTCAAGCTGGGAAGACATGCACACAGGAGCTGGTCAGCTCTAGCACATACCACTGATTGAAATCACTTGGCACAGTGCCTAGGATATTGAAGGGCTCAATTATTATGGTTAGTTACTATCATAAATTTTATTAGGATTTTGGTTTGGATTTCATTATTATTGACATCCACTGAACAAAATTTGTTCTCTCTCCTCCCTTTATACTCTTTCTCCAAAATATAACCAAAGAAGAAAAATTTATAACTTTGGGAAATTATGATGACAATTAGAAAATAAAAGGAGTCCAAACAAAAAGGTTCCTTAATGTCTCTTGTTTAGAAGGAAAAGCCAGGAACTAGAAGACCTTTACTTTTTTTTTTAATTTATGTATTTAAATTCAAGTTAGTTAACATACAGTGTAGCAATGGTTTCAGGAGTAGAACCCAATGATTCATCACTTACATATAATACCCAGTGCTCATCCCAATGAGTGCCCTCCTTAATTCCCATCTCTTATTCTGCCACTGTGGTTCATCTGGTTTGGGCAAGCCACTTAAACTTCTTTTAGGCTGAGTTTCTCTTCTTGTAAAATGGGTGAAATAATTTGTGCTTTGCCTGCTTTACTGGAAAGTCTGAGTATTAAAATCTACAACTTATAAAGACATTCCTTATAAACTTAACAAGTCTGGTGTTTTTAAGTTGATTTATTTATTTTAAGAGAGAGAGAGGCAGAGAGACAGAGAGAGAGAATGTTCACATGGGTGAGGGTGAGGGGGAAAAAAGGGAGAGAGAGAGAAAATCCCAAGCAGACTCTGCACTATCAGGATAGAGCCCCATGAGATTATGACCTGAGCCAAAATCAAGAGGAGAATGCTTAACCAACTGAGACACCCAGGCACCTCAATTCTGGTTTTATATTCAGAATCATTGATTCACAATCCAACTCATGGGATTTACTCTAAGGAAATAATTGTAAAGAAGTAAGGAGTCTTTTAAAAATTGGGAGCAACTGAAATGTGCTTTAATGCACTTAATCTGTTTTAGGTAATTTATCTTAGGTAATGCAATAGAATGTTATGTTAGTGTCAATGAATATTATGCTAATGTGTATAAGTATTATGCTAATGTCATTTTAATGTTAATGAAAGATAACTTTGCTGTAGAAAAATATTGTCTTCATGAATATAAAAATGGTATTTTTCTAAGAGAAAAATTTTATGACAGATTATGTGGTAAAAAGTCACAGGAATGTATTATAATACAAATATAATAATCATATATTTGGGGAAAGATGGGAAAAGAATGCAGAAAAGACAAAATTGTGGTGTTACAGTCATGGATTTTATGCTATAAAAGGTAGGAGTAAAAATCAAAATTTAAAAACCCATTATGAAAATAGTTACAGGGTAATAAGGTATTAATGGAAATCCAATAAGTAGAAAGACATCAGCCCAGAGAGTCATCTCTTTCAAAATGACCCTCCATATTTTTTCCTGTATCCGACCTAGTTATTTGACCAGTAACTCCAACAAAGGTGAATTTTCTGAGAGTTGAGAGAAAATGGAAAGAGTGCCAAGTTTTTAAAACTAGAAATACATTTGAAATTTGAGCTCGTGAGAGCCCTTCTCTTTCAGGTAAAACACATATCAAAATCGCCACGTATGCTGTCTCATGCCGGGGTCAATCCTACACTGGTTGGAAAGAATGATACATATGAGACTTCATATGTAATTTACCTTAGGTAAATGCAGATCTTGCCTCTGATCCTGGTTTATGGACCCATACTCAGATGACTTGAGTTTTCAATTGGTTTATTTTAAGCCATGACTTTGGAGCCTTGTAATTCCTTGACCTCCAGTTTCTGGCCCGACTTCTTACAACCATATGCTTCTGTACAATACTCTGCATCTCCAAATCCCATGCACACCTTATGACACATACTTCAAAGCTATCTGGGCACTTAGTAACTAATGATGACTCAAGATAAGAACCAAATATCTATTTTCTCTTGGTATGGATGACCATTACCTTTATGGAGAACTGAAGTCCAAGCCAGTCCAAGCTGGACTGAAGCTTGGAATGTGCAAGAAAATAAAGAGCATTTTACTGGCAACATGTGACAGTGACAACAGCTGTCCACAGAGGACAGCTCTGTGGTTATCAATAGGCTTTAACTCAACTTTGCAAACCCAAAATACAAGGGCAAGCAGATGGCACAGAAGGTGATGAAGTTGCTGAATTCTGTTACTATCTAGAGTAACACCTCTTTAGCTGCACTGTGCTTTAAAATATGGTGTGAACTAAATACGCTAACCACACACAGCATGTCTGCTGGCTGCTAGTCTGCTCTAACTCTGCCTGCTTCCCAGAAGAGAGTAAAGAGTAGCAACGATGCTCATGTAGTGATGCAGCATGTCCAGTTGAGAGAGGACACAGCCCCTTTGGCTGACCTCCCTTACTGGCAACAAGCTGGCCTCGAAGATTCCTCTGCTCCACTTCTAACATCATTTGGGACTTGAGCCAGAAAGGATGTGAATAGTTCCTTGCTACTTTGGCACAGTGATAAATAACCACTGGTTCCCCACATTGTTCCCTGTGTCCCTAGCCATTCTTCCTTCACAAGTCCATTCTATTTCCAGCTTCATGCACCCAACCACTTGGACTATCCCAATTGTGTTCTAATCCTCTCAGTTTCTAGAACCATGGCGCCAGAAATGAAAGCCAGGTCCTGGCTTCACAATTGTAGCCCAGTATCAAATGAAATGCCCTGGGGCAAACATGATTCTCCTCTAACTGAAATACCTAAGCTGATAGTCTCACAGTTTGATTATAGAAAAGGTTCTCTGCTGCTTAGACTCAGATGATCAAATGATCTTTGGATTTCATCAAAAACTGTGGTAAGTCTACTAGAACACAATTCTGTTTTAAATACACTTGACAGAGTTGAAGATGATTTTGAATTTCCTTTCTGTCAATAAATTGATTAAAAATAGTGGTCAGAGTTGTGGTATACTCCCTACTTTATGCTCAGTCTATGCTGGGTGATGTAGGGGATTTAGAGAAAGAATAAATCACAGACTCTGCCCTTAAAGAGTTTATATTCTAGATGTGGACACACATACACACAAATTCACACCCAGGAAAAGAGAGTACACAATGAAAGTCAGTACATAAATGACTGTTAACACCTACTATGCTTCTATAGGTCTGTGCAATTTACACAAGTGATATTGTATCCTTACCACAACTTTGAAGGTTGTCAGTTCCCCTTTCCCATTCTACACACCATAAACGAAGGTGCAGAAATGTCAGCCCAAGTTCTCACAGTCAGCAGCATGCTAGACCTAAGAGTGTCTGATTCCAGAGCTGGTGTTCTTTCCTGTGAATAAGTGGTTTTCTCATTCTTCATTGTGTATTTAAATCAACTGACACTTAAAAAGTACAGTTGCCTGGGCCATGCCATCAGAGATTCTGTTCTTTTGAGGTCTGAGTGTTGGCATATTTAAAGAATCTCAGGTGATTCTAGTGTGTCACCAAGGTAAAGAGCCACCATGCCAAATCCTACTGTCATTGTGCAGCCCAATGCTGAGAAAAAAAAGAGTGTATATTGAAGAAAGAGTTTGTAAAAATTTAGAGCAGGTGAGCTGGGATAAGCCCCTGAACCACACATACTTGCAGGATACATACATCGCTGCATGTGAATGGACAAAATTTGTAAGTTGGACATATTGCTCATTACTGATTGTGCTGTATCTTGCTATTTTTATCTCATTTGGGTATTGTGACAACCTGGAGTAGGACGTCAGGTAATGTATTTATCAATGAAAAAACTGAGACCCAAAGTGACTAAGTGACTTACTGAACATCACTCAGCTAGTTAGTGACTCCATCCAGTGTTCATTTTGTTGCATTGCCTAGACTCAGCAGCTCCCACAGCACTGGAACTTCATGGCACTGCTGCAAATTTAATGGTGAGATCAATAATTGAGGAAGCTGCTAATTGAATGGGGTGAAGGGTATAACTATGTTAACAGCCATGGCCACTTTAGGAAGCACTATTTAAGTTCTTATGACAGACATAGCTCAGCCTATATTATCATAATCATCCTTCTAAATAAATTATTTAGATTAGGCCATGCATGCTCATGAGCTTGTGAAAATGCAGATAAACATATTTTGTTTCCCAAGCCACTAGCTCAAGGTGTTACTATGCATCTTCCTCTGTTCCCCCACTCGCCTGAACATAATGACTTGAAATACTTTGGACCATGACCAGGGGAAGGTACAGGAATGCCCACTCAAGCACAGGCAAACCATCGAATTAGTAGCTTTCAGCAAAACTACCCTATTTGGCCTGTGCTTCCCCAAAACAAGTTATTATAGAATAATTAAGTTGGGGAGGCTGTTCCATGAAGCTTCTACAACAGAGCGAGGAGCTCAAATACCAGATGGTGCTATCAATGCACAGCAGATGTTTGCCAGTGAGCTGGGATCACGGTTTTAATTTCCAGGGTAAAATGACTTCCTAAAACAGAGAAGAGTCCAGCATTACAGGTTCCCTTTGTGGAATCCCTGCACACTGTGGATCTCTCTGGAATGGGAGACTTAGCTCATTCTGTGCAAGGTGGCAGAGAGTGGCCAGTGTATTCATGGTGTGGGCCGATTGTGGGTCATTTTACTTTACTAGATTTAAGGAAAATGGGGACTTCTGGTCCTAGGACACTCAAGATGTCTGTTGACTGATAATTGGAGAATAAGGAAGAAAAGAAGAGACATTTCCTAAAAGCTTAAGAGGTATCATCTATTAAAACAATCATGTTAAGGACAACTATAAAAGATATAAATCAACCAATATAAAGTAGTAAAAGTTACACACACATTTAATGCCTTAAAAATGTGCCTACTGCAAATATTGTCTGAAGAATTATTAATAATATCATTTACATGTGAAGACAGAGTTCCCAACTTGAGGTCACCAAATCTGGATTTATTTATTTTTTTATTAAAAAAATTTTTTTAATGTTTTTATTTTTTTTATTTTTGAGAGAGAGAGGCAGAGTGAGAGAGAGGGAGGGTCAGAGAAAGAGGGAGACACAGAATCTGAAGCAGATTCCAGGTTCTGAGCTGTCAGCACAGAGGCTGACATGGGGTTCCGACTCGTGAACCATAAGATCATGACCTGAGCCAAAGTCAGATGATTAACTGACTAAGCCACCCAGGTCCCCCTGGATTTAAACTCTAGCAGGCAATTCAAGGGTGCTATTTGGCTTTCAAGCAGCAGATATTTAATTAATTAAATAGGAAATGACTGAATCCAAGAAAGTTGGGTCACTGGGTCTTGGGAAGCATACAAGATAACCCCTCTCCTCCCAAGGAATTGACAGTGACTAGGGAGCTTCTTGGAAAACCCTAATAAGACAAAAGCCATGTGAATTTCAGCTCTGAAGAGGCCAGCAAATCTCATGAACTTATTGATTCATTTAATGGAAAGTGGATTTTGGGGTGAGGCTGGGTCCCAAGTGCAGGTGGTCTCATCCTGTTCTTGCTAATGTGACATCTGTTCTTCTCTAGAGTCTACTTTGGAGCTGTCTCAGTAGTTCCTCTCCTCCCCTGCTCAGAAATGTAGTGCTCTCTCTCCCCCAACAGCATGGGGACATTGCTTCCTCACCTTCAGAAAAGGCTCCTCCCCCCACCGCCTGCCCCCCGCTGCCATGCACCCTTTTCTTCTTCAAGCCACTCTCCACCCTCTAGTATGTGGCCAGAGAGCTTCCCTTCATATCTCAAGAGTGAGCAGAGAAGCACATGGGTTTATGTGCTTCTTAAGCCTTCATGGTTTGTTACCTCTATTCTCTCTAGTTATCCTCCACTTTGAAGAGTGCTTCTGTGGAATTTGAGGGATGTCTAACAGAAAGCCTGTCTTCAAAATGTGGACAGGGAAAAATTAGGAAACAGATGCTGGTGAGCACACTGATAAAACTACTTAATTTACATCAACAGAGAAAAAATGTGATTGAGGACATACCCTTGCTCACTTTGAATATGTTTTCAAAGTGGCAATCACTGATTTCATTGGCAAAAATACTGGAAGAAATACAATTATAACCCCAAATCTCTCCCAACCCAGAAATCCTCTCTATAAATATAGTAGAAAAAGGAAACCATTTTCTTATTGAATAAATATTAAGCCAGAGTGTGATACACATGACAGGCAATCCTAGTCTTCAGTAAAGACTGAGAAGCATGAGAAGCTGGTATCTCCCATCCTGGAACAGGTCAAAGTCATCATATTCACCAAATAGTAGAAAATTAATACTAGGTACTGGGCCTGTATTTAGTCAGGATTTGATGGACATTTGTCCTTGTCTCCCTCTGGGGATCTGAGTCCTCAGGAGAAGATAATTCTCCCAACTCCTCTATCCAGGTGTTTCTTCCTCCCTCCCCCAGCCTTTACCTGTTTACCTAGACTACTGTAAGGGCCATGAAATCTGTGCCTTTCCAGAGGTGGTAGCCCTTAACCAACTGACATCTTATTGGTAAATATTAAGTAGGCTGAAAATAACAAGTATTGGCAAGAAGAATGGGAAATGAGTTCCATCATGCATGCCTAAGCTTAACTACAGGACTTTGGCTCACAATCATGAGCCAACATTGACATAGATAAAGGAAATGACTAAAGTTATTGACAATCAGTTTCTCTTTCATTCAAAATTTTTGACCTTTATTGGAAAGGTACAAGAAAATATGTGCATTTAATTTCTGATTTTGGATTGCCATAATTTCTTCTTGCCGGGGCTGGGATGACACATGAATTTGGTGGATATCCAATGGTCATCAGTAAATGCCAGTGATGATGCCAGTGTTACAATGATTATCACACATAGATTTCTAATTATCAAAGATTGCGACTACAGAAATTACACACATAACTCCTAATGGTTATATATGGTATTTCATTAGCTTAGAAATGCAAGAAATATTACTTACATTCATTTAATGCAACATATTTTAGCCCCAAGTATCATCCAGCTGCATTAGTTGGAAATTCAGTTTCAGTCATTATGGGGCCCCTTCTACCTGTAGAACTATTCTAGCATCTCAGGATGTAGGCAATGTCCAGAAAAGGGAGTCACAAGCCCTCCTTTCCTGGCACTACAGCTGCTAATGTCCTTATTGTCCATTGGTCTCCTTATTGATTCCTTCTGTGGGATGTGAGGCTTTGGGGTGAGGCTGTCCATGGTGTGGGTGGTGTCATCCTCACATCTGTTCTTCTCTAGAACCTGTCTCAGAGCTGTCTCAGTAGCCTTGCCCTCACCTGCCCAATGATGTAGTGCTCTCTCCTCCTGTAGCATGGGGACATTGCTCCCTTGCCCTCAGAAAAGCCCATCCTTACATGCTTCTCATCTTCAAGCCTCTCTCCACCTTCCTGTAGAAACTTTCATCTTTAACAGACTTGGATTTTAATTTTTTTTTAAAAATGGGGAGTTAGAGGGATGGGCAGAATCTTCCTGACTTCCATTCTACCACAGCCTCCCCAGCGTGAGACAGGACAAACATATGTGCATATGCATCTACCTTAGATGGCTCTGGAATTGCTTCATAGTTTTGCAGTGCTTTAGATCACAATCATGAGCCAAAATTGACATAGATAAAGGAACTGACTCAAGTTATTAGAAATTTTGGGGTGGTCAGTATTTATGAAATTACCTGTTTATCTTTCATGAAGTTTCTGAAAGTTATTATTTATTTTGTGCAGACATCTGAGTTATTTACAGATGTGTATATAGACATATTAAAGCTTTATTTTGGTAATGTAGAAAATTAGTGATTCAGAGCAGTTGAGCTATTTTCATTAGGTCACATAGGGGCTCTCTGCTTAAAATTTAAATACTGTTCAGAAGACACACACACAAACACACACACACACACACACACACTCAGTTGGCTATCTTTTCACTTCAGTAAACTAACACTTAAAGAGTCAATTTGTTTCATACTTTATCAGAGTCAAGACTTGAAATACAATATAAGAGAAATTAATATAGTATATTAGCCACAGGACTTTTGCTCACAAGTGACAAAAACCCAACTCAATTTTTTTAATAAGAAAAAATGCATTTATTAGGTCAACTCAAAATTTCAGAACAGATGGATCTAGGAGGCATGTGATCTGTATTTGTCAAAAATATAGAATTAAATCCCCTTCCCTGCCTCCTGCTGGCCTAATGGCTCCATTATCTAACAGGCTCTCTCCATGTCAAAGAGTGAGATCTTGGCTTACATTACCTCTTGTGATCCTGTAAGGAAAGAAACACTTCCTCACTCAGTATCCAAACCCAGTCTCTAAAAATGGCCTCTGTTTGGCTCTTGTAGTGTCACCTTGCCACTTTTCTGGTGGACTAGACAATGGTCCTTGATTAACACTTTCTTCCAACTCCCCTCAAAGAGAATCTGAGAGGGACAGTTTCTGAAAGACACAGGGAAAGCAAACAAAGGAAGAGCAGGCTGAGACAATGATGGACATTTAGACTTGATTGTAAATGAATGAGTTTGGTAGCTTTCTGGAAACAGGTTTGGACAGGGCTTCTTTCTTGCTTATAGCCCTCACCTAAACTTCTGTTGATTAAGCCCAACTCCTGAAAATGTAACACAAATCCACATGCCTGCTGCAAACACACTCCTATACTAGTGGGATCAGAAGTTAGCACAGTATTATAATTGATAACATGGGTGCAGATGATAATTTTATAATTGTGACCAAGACTTCCATGACTTATGATTTAATCACATCTTTTAGATTAAAAAAAAAAAAAAAAAACCCTTTTGGAGTGCTTGGGCGGCTCGGTTGGTTAAGTGTCCGAAATTGGCTGAGGTCATAATTTCACAGCTCATGGGGTTTGAGCCCCTCATCGGGCTCTGTGCTGACAGCTCAGAGACTGCAGCCTGCTTTGGATTCTGTGTCTCTCTCTCTCTGTCCCTCCCCCACTCATTCTCTCTCTCTCTCTCTCCCCCTCTCTCTCTCTCTCTCAAAAATAAATAAACATTTAAAAAATTAAAAAGCCTCTTCTAACACTGTTTTTCTTATTTTTCATCATTCTTAACCAAAAATACAGGAATTAGATATGCCAAGCCTTTGGATTTATTTCAAGTGCTTGTTGTGTACATACACATCTGTAAACCGTTTTAGGATCGTGATTCTCAAGTAAGCCCATATAGAAGCTCTTGAGGAGACTCTCACTCCATATGATTGTCAGTTGTCAGCAGCATTATCCAGGCAGAGAAACTTTCTGATAAACAAACAAAAAAATAAAAATCAACTTATTCTTCTGAAGACGAAATGACTAAGTAGGAACTAAACTATTCCTCACTATTCTGAGCCAAATTAAGGTTCTCATGAGTTAACGATGACATAAAAAATAAAAATAGATTCAATAAATAAATGACTCCAAAAGGAAAAAAAGAGAAAGACCCCAAATAAACAACCTAACTTTTCACTTCAAGTAATAAGAAAAAGAACAAAGCCCGAAGTTAGCAGAGAAAGGATATAATAAAGATTAGGGTAGAAATAAATAAAATAGAGAATAAGAAAACAACAGAAAAGTTTAACAAAACCAAGAGTTGGTTTTCTAAAAAGATAAACAAAATTGAAAAGCCTTTAGCTCGACTAAACCAAGAAAAAAAAAGAGAGAAATAACCTTATAAATACACTTGTAAATGAAAGAATAGACATTACAGTGGAAACTACAGAAATGCAAAGGAACATAATAGGCTCCTATGAACACTAACAAGTTGGACAACCTAAAAGAAATGGACAAATTTATAGAAACATACAACCTACCAAGACTGAATCATGAAGAAGTGAAAAATAACAAGTAAGACCAATAATGAGTAAGGAGATTAAATCAGTAATACAAGATCTCCCAACAAAGAAAAAAAAGCCCAGGACCAGATGTTTTCACTGGTGAATTCTAGCAAACATTTAAAGAATAATTAAAACCCATCCTTCTCAAACTCTTCCAAAAATTGAAGAGGAGGGAACATTCCCAAACTTACTTTATGTGGTCAGCATTACCCTGATACCAAAGCCAGATAATGACTTTACAAGAAAATAAAATTACAGGCCAATATCTCTGATGAATATAGATGCAGAATTCTCAACAAACACTAGCAAACTGCATTCAATAGCACATTAAAAGGATCATGCACCATTATCAGGTGGGGTTTATCTCTGGGATACAAGGATGGTTCAACATACACAATGAATGAATGTGCTAGATCACATTAACTGAATGAAAGATAAAAATCATCATCTGAATACACAAAAAGCATTTTACAAAATTCAATATTCATTCAAGATAAATACTCTCAATAAATTGGGTATAGAAGAAATGTACCTCAACATAATTAGCCCATATATGACCTGCCCACAACTAATATCATATTTATGATGAAAGGAGAAAGGTTGAAAGTTTTTCCTCTAAGACCAGGAACAAGACAAGGGTGCCCACTCTTACTATTCCTACTCATAGTTCTAGAAGTCCTAGCCAGAGCAATCAGGCAAGAAAATAAAATAAAAGGTATCCAAATCAGAAAGGAAGAAATAAAATTGTCTTTGTAGAGGATATGATCTTACACATAAAAAACTCTAAAGAATCTACCAGAAAACCATTATGACCAATAAATGAATTCAGGATAAATACATTTGCAGGATACAAAACCAGTGCTTGGGAGAATGTGGAGAAAAGGGAACTGTGAGTAGGAATGTAAATTGGCAAGGTCTTCATGGAAAACAGTACAGAGATTGCACAAAAAGAGTTCAGACAGCATTTACTCAGTGTCTACTCTAGTCCAGTGCTGTACTGGATGCTTTGCAGGATGAAAAATAATAGGTATTGTCTACTTCATTTGTATAACTGCCACTAACATCATCAGAACAGCTAACATTAATTGAGGGTTTAGTATGTGCCAGGCACAGCCTTAAGCACCTTACATGTATTTCCTCATTTAATCCTAACCATAACTCTACAAGGTAGTATGACTTAGTCAGGACTCCTCCAATTACAAACATGAGGAGGCCAATTCAAGCATAGCAGCAGCAGTAGCAACAACAGCAACAGTCTTTC
The DNA here is from genome assembly GCA_028646485.1 of Cryptoprocta ferox. NCBI lineage: Eukaryota > Metazoa > Chordata > Mammalia > Carnivora > Eupleridae > Cryptoprocta > Cryptoprocta ferox. Next base: position 62,438,063 of record CM053561.1, on the reverse strand, counting down.
AACGGGCTCGGAGGGTGGGTGGGTCTATCTGGATCAGAAATGAATAGTTCTGGCACAAGTTTACCTTTCCTTCCTTGTCTTTTTTCATTTGGGTCTCAGTCACCCCTTCATGAATGTGCTTTCTCCTTATGGCAGAACTATGGATGCTGGGTGCCATAAGCAGTGATCAAACCTGCTTGTTTCTGCTGTGGGGTTCCAGGGAAGAACACTGATTGACCTGGCTTAGGTCATATGTCTGTTCTTTAGCCAATTGCAGAGCCAGGGGAATGGAGTGCTCTTGTTGGCCAGTCCCAGTCACAAAATTGAGGTCTCAGGTACCAGGTCCCATGATTAGTAGCCCCACCAGAACAGCACCATGTGGTGGAAGGGGCAAACAGATACTGGACGCCCACCACATTTAAATCTTATTATTTAATCATTTTACAGTGAAGATACTGAAGCATAGACAGATTGTCCATTTTTAAATAGCAATACAGGATTTTTTCTAGATTTGACATATTGAAAGCTCATGCTCTTAACTACTGTGCCATATGGCTTTCCTAGCTCTTCTCTTGGAGATATTTATGACAGTTTGTGATAACGATTTTCATTACACACAAATCTAGATAATCAATATAGGATAATATAGAAGTAAATATAGGAGGGGAGGATGGGTGGCTCAGTCGGTTAAGCATCTGACTTTGGCTCAAGTCATGATCTCGTGGTTCATGAGTTCAAGCCCAGAGTCGGGCTCTGTGTTGACAGCTCAGAGCCTGGAGCCTGCACCGAATTCTGTCTCCCTCTCTCTCTTCCCCTCCCACACTCATGCATTCTCTCACTCTCTCTTTCTCTCTTTCTCAAAAATAAACATTTAGAAAATTAAAAAAAAAGTAAGTATAGGACAACCAGAATCTTCACCTAAATTCTGTAAGTGTATAAAGTAGGGGGCATTAGAGAGGGATAAAATGGATTATACAAGTGTTTACAGAGGAAGAAAAATTTAGTTAAGTAGATTTGAAGAAGGGTTTATGATTGGCTAACAGAAAGGAGGGGGAAATACTGCTTTGCTTAATTATGTTTAAGAGTGAAATATTTTTTCCAGTCCTAATTAGAACTTTTTTTCTAGCCAAAATATCTAGCCCAGGGTCAGGTGCTGACTCACATGTGATGCTGGACACATCATTCACATTCTGGTCTCCATTTCCTCATTGACAAAATATGGGCACTAACACCTGCTCCACTGTTTCACAGAATCTCATGATACTCAAATAGATGAGTATCTCATGGTACTTGAGTAGATGAAAAAATACCAACGTGTTCTGATGAGCTGGAAATACTATTTGAATGGTAACAATATTTCTTACTATGTGCTTCCTTCTGGTCATAAAATGGGCAGTTTTTCTTCAGACAACCTTTCTGAAATTAGAGGGAAAGTGAGACCATATCATAATAGCAGTTTTATGAACAGGTAGCTAAAGAGGCAACATTTCTATTCTGTCCCCAAATAAAGCTTTTAAAATTTGACAAAGCTTTCTTCACTCTGTGGCAGGACTACTGTAGAGTAAGTAAGTAAGTGAATAAGTAAATAAAGAAAATGAATTCTGTGTCCAACAAAAAGTTTTTCTTGCAATAAAATGAAAAGTACTTTCCTATGTTTTCATGTGTTCAGTAAGCAGACTTGTCTTATTGGGTGCCTCACTCTTGATAATAATTCATAGTCTCATGCATCTCTCCTAAATCATTTCTTTGGCAAGCTTAGCAGAAATTCCTCCCTGAAAACACTTCCACTCACCCTTAAAGCTCTCTTAGTAACTCCAAATGAGAATAAGGCATCAATCTGAACTGGTCATTCACTGCTGTGAGGAAACAAGGTGATTTTGCATTTTTAAAATAATTGAGTCAGGGGCACCTGGGTGGCTCAGTCGGTTGAGCATCCGACTTCAGCTCAGGTCATGATCTCACGGGTTCGTGGGTTCAAGACCCATGTCGGGCTCTGTGCTGACAGCTCAGAGTCTGGAGCCTGCTTCCGATTCTGTGTGTCCCTCTCTCTCTGCCCCTCCCCTGCTTGTGATCTGTCTCTCTCTGTCTCTCAAAAATAAATGTTAAAAAATTTTTTAAAAAGTAAAATAATTGAGTCAAAGAACAAACCCCAAATGTGGCAGGTGAAAGCAATGAAATTCATGCTATATCTCACTTATTTTAACAGGTTCTGTTATGCATGTTCATGATGGTAAAGTTGTAGGCAGAATGTTGGCAAAGAAGAAAGACATGTTCCTGTCAAAGAAAATCTTAGTGTAGCTCAAGACCATTACCTTTTGCCTGAGATGGGCCCCAAGCTACTTTGTGTGCTCTTACAAATATTTTTTGCCACTTAGAGTACTGTGAGTGTTTTCCAAATCTCATCCTACAATGAAACAAGTGAACACCCCTCTGTAAACAGTCACATATAGGATCCCAGGTTTGGCACCCTGCTGTTGAGGGCTGAGAGGCTGACTTTGGGCTCAGAGCCTTGCTCTGTCTCTCTGGGAGGACGCCGATTCTGTGAAGCCCTGTGTCATGAGATTGGGAGGCAGAGAATCATCCCTTTCCTCTTAGTGGGTTCCTTCTTTGGACACAAGGCTGGTAAGGAATAACAACTAGAAGAATTCTGAAAATAGGAGATGCAAAAAATATAGAAAACAAAGTCAATGTATATATAAAGGGGATAAATGATTCAGTGGCACACAATTTAATACTTAAGAGCTATGGTGCTAACCACCCAACAATTAAAAATAGGAAAATGACTAAAATTGATTATTTCCAGGAAATGGGAATTTAGGTGAGGAGCCATAGTATGGAAAACTTTTGCTTTTTATGATACGCACATCTTGAATTTTTATTTAATTATAAGCATGAATTACTTTGATATAAATAAGTAGTGAGGAATAATATAAATATGGCATAGACACAAAAGGACATAAGTTGAGATGGAAAGTGGGCTAAATCCAAGAACAATGGTTTGGAGTCAATTAATCTACATTTTAAAAAGTTCTCCAGAAAATAATGATAGTTAATACGTATTGAGTTGTTATTATGTATCAGGAATCATTTTTAGAGCTTTATATACATTAATTTATTTAAACTTCAAGAAACTCTCTGAAGTAGGTACCATTATCCCCATTTTACAGAGAAGGAGATTGAATAACAGAGTTAAGTAAGTTGCTCAAGCCTATGCCACTAGCTCCAGAGTTAGGATTCAAGCCCAGGTGCCTCTGTGACCATGCATTGTACTTACCATTCTGCTACACCCAGGTGATTCCAAAGCAGAGGAAGATCCGGAAACACTGAGTTACAGGAGGGATTCATGGAGACTTCTGATGTCAAAGGTCCAACGTACAACTTGGGAAATACTGCAGTAAATAAGTAATTATCCTCACTTTTACCCTTGAACTTAGATATCTGGCCCAGATATTTCCAGTGAATTCTGGATCTCTATATCCTACAACCTCTTTTGCATATTTCAAAAACACCTCTTCATATCTTAGAACAAATTCACAAAACTCTCCTTTTGGTTCTCCTGGTCTCAAACAAGAGTATTACCTTCTATACGATTAGGCAACTCTGAAAACTCAGGAATCACCCCCAAATCTCCTTTTCCCTCCTCACTCTTCATCACCCTGCAATCAGTAAATAATGCTTGTGACTCTTGCCCACCTAATTTCTCATGAAGCCATGTGGCTTCTCCTTCCCTGACCACCCTCAGCCTCTACTCTATGTTACTCTCATCTCCTAGAACTTTGGTATTTATCCCTCTAATCACTCCTCACACTGTGATGAGTGTGAGGAAAACACAGCGAAGGCTCAATTTCTTGACATTTGCTGTTAAAATCCTTCCTGAGCCACACTGTCTGCCTCCTGGGCCTCCTGGGCCTCCCTCTCCCTATGCTCCACCCACAATGCTTGCCCTTACTTCCTCCATCACCCATGTTCCTTTGGCCTCACACTCCATACACCTCATGTTGGTCCCTCTGCCTGGAATATTCTCCTCCAGCTGGCTTAGAAAGGTATTTAATCTCCAAACCTCAGTTGTCCCATCTGTCAAAGGGGAATTAAAATGACATAGATCAAGGGCTCCTGGGTGGCTCAGTTGGCTGATCATCTGACTCTTGATTTCGGTTCAGATCATAATCCCAGGATTGTGGGATGGAGTCCTGTGTTGGGCTTTGCACTGAGTATGGAGCCTGCTTGAAATTCTCTCTCTGCCCCTCCCCCATTCACACACATTTTCTCTCTCTCTCTCTCTCTCTCTCTCTCTCTCTCACTCAAAAAAAGTCATAGATCAGAGTTATTAAAAATATGAAGTAAAATAAATACATTATGTTCCTGGCACAAAATAGATGTTCAGTAATCTGTTTCCCTAAATGTATCCTAGAATTTTAAATTTTTTTCAGTAAACTTCCTATAAAGATAAATTCACTTGCACATGGTCTCTAATTGTGATTTATAAAACTTCAAAGTAGGAAAAAATCTTTAAAGGTTTGTTTATTTCATTTTAGAAATTTGTTAAATCAGAATGCATCTGGCAGTGTAGCATTTGTGCTGCAGCTTTTAATTGCTGTCAAGTTAATAATATCCTGAGAGTGTAGAATCTTTGTTAAACATAGGTATTAAACAGCTATAATTTTCAAAATCACTGCTTTGTTCTACAACTCATTTAAACGGAGAGAATAATTAATGAAATGTATATACTTTCAGAGGTAATGACATGAAAAAGGATTTCAAATAAATGAGCAAATAAAGAAAATAAATTAGCATCTAATTTGTAATTAGAGATTACAATGCTTAATAATTTGAAAACGAGTTGAAACTTTATGGTAATATATAAGGTGGTTAACACAGTAATATCCCATTGATATTAAAATGACTTTAGTATCAGTTTTATCTAGGAGGGAGTGGGGAGGGTTGAATGGGCAGACACAGAAGATTTTTAGGGCAGTGACATTACTCTGTATGATACTAAAATGATCCATACCTGTCATCATACATTTGTCAAAACCTATAGAATGTATAACACCAAGAGTGAACTGTAACATAAACTGTGGGTTTTGGGTGATTATGATGTGTCAGTGCAGGTGCATCAACTGTAACAAATGTACCACTCTGGTGGGCGATGTTGATAATGGGCCATGCTTGGGTGGGAATAGAGGGTACATGGGAAATCTCTGGACCTTCCATTCAATTTTGCAGGTACTGTAAAATGTCTCTAAAAAATAAAGTCTATTCAAAAATACTGTCAAGAAAACTGAACTATTGAAATAACGAAGGTATAATTATATAAGGAACATCGACAACAAGATTGCCTCAACTTGTTATGGCCAGAAAAGAGGCATTTAAAGTATACACATGTGAAGGGGACCTGGGTGGCTCAGTCAATTGAGCCTAGAACTTCAGCTCAGGTCACGATCTCACAGCTCATGAGGTCGAGCCCCACAGCGAGCTATGTGCTGACAGCTCAGAGTCTGGAGCCTGCTTCGGACTGTGTCTCCTCTCTCTCTCTGCCCCTCCTCTGCTCGTGCTCTCTCTCTCTCTCTCTCTCTCTCTGTGTCTCCAAAAATAAACATTAAAAAATAATAAAAAATAAAGTATATACATGTGAAATGCAGACACACAGCAAGATGTTGTAGAAAACAAAATCATAACCTAACAACAAATTTATTTATACTAAGTTAAAATTATTAGAAATTTCCATTGACATGGGCAAGTATTTAGAAAAATAAAAATACATGAATATTTGACATTGGAAGTTGGAAATTTGGGGCGTGTCATGGCTATGTTTGAAAAACTACATTCAAGAAATTGGCTAACTATTTGAACTCAACACTCAGCAGTATATCTAACTGCTTTGCAGATGCTCCTATAATTCTCAGTTGTGCTCAAGACTAAAAGTTCCAGTGAGTAAACATTCTAGAGTTTAGGGACAGGGTTGTCATGCTCAGATGAGCATAAAAAAAGTAAGTGAATGTGAGCCATCTCACAGGCTGGCTCCACAGGATTGCCTTTATGCTGAAGGTCCAAGTGAATGACACCATCAGCTGTCAGTACCTGAGTCAGGCAATTGTAGAAGTATTTGTAAATGACAAGAGGAAAATTCCACAGCAATTAAAAGCAATACAGCATTGTTGATAAAAGTACCCTATAGATTAGGACTGAGTTCAACCATTATGGCTTACAAAACTGGCTTCCGCCTTGGAAGACCAGAATGCCAATATATTCATCTGTTATACTTTCACTGCAAAACCAAGCAGATACATGCTATTTGAAGACCTTGTTTCAATTACTGGAAAATTAGGTGCTTATCCCCCATTGCTGCCTCAGGCATTGACCTTACTGCCTGTGTGGGAAAGGCATGAAACTGGGAATAAGTCTGCTCAGCAGACGTGATTTGCCCCCTTGTATATCCCATGGGGGAGACTCTAGGAAGCTTTATTTTAGATCTGCTTAAAGTTGTGTCCTCCAGTCTTACTTTACCAACGATGAAGATTGTAGTTTCATCCTTATCTCAACTCTTCAGTTCCCTGAAGTAGTCCTTAGGGGAAACACCAACATTTTTATGACTCTTTTACTGCATTCTATATATAAAATTTCTATAAATCACAACAACAGCAACAACAAAGATGTGTCAAAGTGTTGTCAGATCTCATTTGTACTTCATCTCTTGCTAGCTGTATGAATTTTCTCATTTGTACTTCATCTCTTGCTAGCTGTATGAATTTGGGAGTTTACTTAACTTTCATAAGCCTCAGTTTCCACATCTGCAAAGTGGACATAATATCTAACTCACAGGATTGTTGTGACATCAAATAAAATATCTAAGAAAAGAGTTTGTGCCAGGATTCAAACCCAAAATGTCTCATTTAAGAGTCTCCACACTTTTTAATTTTTAAATTAACATATGATAAAATTTTTTATTTTGGTGTATAGTTCTATAAATTTTAACACATGTATGGAGTGAGGTAATCGCCAACATAGTAAGGATACATGATAATCCCATCATTGCAAACAGCTCCCTTGTGCTAGCTCTCTGGAATCATATAGTCCTCTCTTCCCTAATCTTTGGCAACCATAAATTGGTTCTCTATTACTATAGTTTTGTCTTTTTGAGATATAAATGAACTCATGCAGTATGTAATCACTTGGGATTGGCTTTCTTCACTCAGCATAATGTCTTTGAGATTCACCCAAACAGTTGCACATAACAATAGTATGCTCCTTTTCATCACCGACAAGCATTCCCTTGAATACATGTACCACAGTTGGTTAGTCGAATGACCCATTGATGAACTTTTGGGTTGTTTCCAGTTTTGGACAGTTCTGAAGAGAGCTTCTTTAAACATTCACATACAAGTTTTTGTGGAGGGCAAATAACCCAGGGGTAGGATTTCTGGGTTGGATGGTACTTTTACATTTTTATATTTCACTTGTATAATTTTGTATGTATATTTTTGTATGTATATTTGTATATATATTTTTGTATGTATAATTTTGTATAATTTAGCCTTTTTTTCTAGTTAAGGAAGTGGAAACAATAGTCTACCAGTACTTCCTTTCTGGAAGATAACAGTTTGATTATACAAGTTATTCTTTCAAATCTGAAATGGTTGTGCAAACAGTGTGCAATAACTGAGAAATAATATGTGATTTTAACACATAGACACACAGAGTGGGAAGTCATTAGGCAAATTGTGGTTAAAAAGAGTAAAGTTTGAAGATTCTGTCTTTAAATTTATGATTACGGATGGGTAAATTTCATTGCATTCCATAGCAATAAAAAATACCTGCCTTTTATCTATTTTGGTTGGGGGGAACTACTACAAGATTTATCAATTTAAAAATAAATATCTAGAAACTACTTAGCAATTGATGAGATACGTGTATCATTAACTACCAAGCAGTATCATTGGTGATGATTAAGAGGTTTATAAAATCGAATAAACTTTTTCGGTGGTTTTTTAATCAGGTAGATAAACTTTCCCCCATCTTATAAAAGACAGTTCTTAAGTCCTTCATCCAAAGCCACTCAGAAAAGCGGAATAGGCTGAGACCTAAGATATGAGAAGGAGTCAGTATGTGAAGAGCAGGACGAACATTCCAAGCAGGTGGAACAATACTCACAAAGGCCACAAATTGGGACCAAACACAACACAGTGAAGGTTTGAGATACCAGCATGGATGGGGCATGAGTGAGATGGGAGAGCCATGCTGAATGTGGCATAAGCAGGGACCAGCTCACTCAGGCCTCATGGTTCATTTGTTTGTTTCATTTTGAGTAAAATAGGGAACTGCTAAAGGGTTTTGAGCAAAAGGAATATTGTATGACATTTTTGTGCTTAAAATATGATCTCTTGCTGCTTCACAGGGTTTCTATACTGTTTTGATCATATATCTCAATGAATGGGGAGATTTTGAGCATGTGCTCCCCAAATATTCATATTGGTTTATAAACTGTGTTGCTACCCTTCATTGGTAAGGCAGTAGTAGTTAAACATTGGTAAGGGCAGATTGCTAGCTTCTGAATATAAAAATTAAGGATGTTTAATTTAATGTTTAACCAGTGGTTGCTGCTTCTCCCTGTTCTGTGTCATTGTCTGGTGCTGTTGGGTATATAAACACAACTTGAGCATGGATTTTGTAGAGAAGACATAGAGAGGGAGTACCGGAGAAGCATGGCAGTCATATGGAAGGTGCTGGGGTAGACATAATGAGATGTGGAAAGGGTTGAGATATATTTTTCATTTTTAGAGTCTTCAGATGTTTTGTAGGAACCACCCATCTGTATCCACCTCCTGGCTCCTGACATTCACTGTCCCCTTCTCTTTCCACGAATGGTGCATCGTTTTAGCATCATATCAATGAAATCTGTTCAAATATCTTCAGGGCACAATGCACTGGGAACCACTTAATTAGATTAGTCAACTTCTCTACCCGATTAGGCTATTTCTTTGGCAGTTTTGTTAAAGTGGTGCTTTTAAACTTCTGCCTGGTGACAGAGGCCAAAGGGGAGCAAAGCTTTATGAATTAAAAGGTTATTATCATAAAACAAAGAAAAAAACAAAACCAACAACCAACCAACCTTGGAACCAATTTCATCTAGATCTTCCTGATTAAACCCTTCCTCAAATGGAAGACTAAAATTAGAGATTTAAGAAAAATGATCAGGTGTCAGTGAATTCCTCTCAAAAATCTATTCTCTAAAGGGATGACTGGGGTAAGTGCAGGAAGAAAGGAGATGTAACCTTCATGGGGAGAAAAATCAGACATATTTTTACCAAGTTTCTGCAGGGAGTTCTTCATGTTGGATTTAAGGCAGTAATAGTCCTAAGTCCAAATGGAAGTGTATTAAGGCAAAATCAGTATTGGATCATAACCTTCAAATATCCTGATGTCTTCTCTCCTATCCCTTTCTGTTTTCCCACTCTTATATTTGGATAGGGACTTATTTGGGTTCTGACTTTTTAAGCTGTTTTTCCTTTCCTGGAGGAACTCTGGCATCTTTATCCAGGTTAGCAAGGAGGTTTGCAGGGCATAAAGAGAAGGCATTAAGCAAATGATCCAGCAAAGCTCTGAAAACTTTCTGGGGAGAGGGGAATGACTGGCCTGGATTTCACAAAGAGCAGTTTGTAGAGAGGGAGGATGTCCACTCTGGTCTCCCTCTCTACAGCCCCAGCCTGCCAGACATTGTTACCTTTATGGAAGGGTACAGAGCTGGGTTCCAAGAAAAATCACTAGTCAGGGCCACAAAAGGGTGTTTCTAGAAGACATTCCAGACTCCTTTAATGTCAGACATCACTCTATTAAACATCAACACAGTCGACTTTTGATGGCTGAGAAAATTTCTCTCCTATTCCTACTTATCATGGAATGGTTTTTAAGAGTAAGATTCAGAGAACTTTGTTATAATTCTGCCTTGGGAAGAGTTTGTATAAGAGGTTTTCTTGAACTTCGTTGAAAATATCAATGAGGAAGACAACCATGTTGTCTTCAAGGTGGACTCATCATAGACACAGGAGTCAAATTTTCAGTGATGTTAACATGGAAATACCATGGAAATAGCAATGGAAGATAAACACACACACACACACACACATTCACACGTATACTGGACTTAGTACTTTTTTTGGATAAACATTCACGGTCCTGTTATTCACTTATTTAGTCATGGATATCTATTGTGTAATTACCATATGCAAACAAGTAGTGTTACAAAGTCTGTGAGTACTTATAAATTTGAAGACATTTAAGACCTACTTTTATTTATTTATTTTTAAAGTTTGTTTATTTATTTTTGAGAGAGAGACAGAGAGAGAATCCCAAGCAGGCTCCACACTGTCAGCACAGAGACTACCATGGGGCTTGAACCCATGTACCATGAGATCCTGACCTGAACCAAAATCAAGAGCTGGGTGCTTAACGGACTGAGCCACCCAGGTACCCCACTCCCTACTTTTAAAAAAGACTCACTTTTTAAGAAAAACTTAATAATTTAGGACACCTGGGTGGCTCAGTAGGTTAAGCATCTGACCTTGGCTCAGCATGATCTCATGGTTTGTGAGTTCGAGCCCTTTATTGGGCTCTGGCCTGACAGCTCAGAGCCTGGAGCCTGCTTTGGATTCTGTGTCTTCCTCTCTCTCGGCCCCTCCCCCGCTCTCTCTTTCTCTCAAAAATAAATGAACATAAAATTTCTTTTAATTAAAAAAAGAAAAATATAGTAATTTAAAATATATTTAAAATTCACCCACCACAAATTTTCATCTGAACTGTTGACATAGTAGCTGAGGTATTAGGCTGATATTTTGATCATACAAATCAGAATTTTAGGTCCCAGAGGAGATTTTGCCACTTAACCAACCCCTTCATTTTAAAGCTTAGTTAGCTGAGAGGTGGTTTGAGCAAAGGTCCTCTATACACTAGTGGTAGAATATCCAGTTGTGGAGTTGAAGCTGGCTAACTTCATATAGGTTCACTCTTGCATGTTACCGGGCTTGTCACAGCAGTTCTGGGCTGAGCCTGAAGGTGAAGGAGACCAATACTGACTGATGGGTGAGTACCTCTTGGAGGTTCTCTGTGCCTCATACTCCGTGTCAGGCAGATTCAAACTACTGTAATCAAACCGATGGGAGTTCACTCATTGAGTCAGCAACTGCACCAGGTTGAATTGTCTCACAAAGAAAACTTTTATTTGCAGCAAATAAGATCACAGGGAATGGCTTCCAAAGCCACTACTCTCCAAGAGAGAGGGTGCATGGGTTCCTTTTGTTTAGGGTTAGGATAAATATTTAGCTAGTCAAGCCTTGTCATCATACCTACAGGTGGGCTAAGGTCATGCATGCACCTGAAGGAAACATGCTGATGCACACATTGTATGCTATGTAAATGCGGCTTGTGCTTCTCCTTGGGCGAGGATTTCAGTATCGCAATGAGATAAAGGTAATGGTAGATCATTCCAGAGGTTACTCCCTAGTGTATTTGCATAGGCGCCAGTGGGGGTGTAGCTCAAAAGGTCTAGGTGGTCTGGGCCCAGCAAGAGGTCCTGTCAGGTGATTTCCGGTTTCTTTCGCCTGAGTTAAGAGGTAAGCAGGAAAGAAGAGCTCAAGGAAAAATGTGAGACAAAGGTTAGTGAGTACAAGCAGGTGAGCAGTAAATGTCAGATCTTGGGGTCTAGATGGTGACAGCACCAGGGCTATAAGGATGAGCAAAACCCAGATGGCGCTTTGTCTCACGGAGCTCACAGTTTTGTCTTCCTGTCTACAAGCAGTTTGCACCGTTTCAAGGAAGCCAAAAATAACGCCCACAAAACCTGTGGAAAATGGCAGATGGGAAAGTGCTCTTCTAAACCGGCTGAGTTGGTGAATGCGAGAGGAGCGCTTTAGCAAGTCAGGAAAGGGTGCCACCCAGGATCAGTGATTAATTAGTTTCTGCCCAGACCTGGCGGCACAATCTGTGCTCGGGGTCAGATCCAGGCCCCCACGGGCAGAGAGAGTAGGGGGCCTCGACCCATGATGTAGTTAGTGGAAGCCTTGAGATGCCCGCGTCGGAAGGGTTCCGGGAGCCGGCAGGGGGAGGCATTTGCGGTCAGGCGGTGTCCCGGCCACAGCGGTGGCCGTGTACCCGCTGCTCTCGGGCCCAGCCTTGGGGAGACGGGGATACGCACCAGGAGCCCCCGCCACTCACGGGCGGGCTCCGCAGGCGGCGACTGGGGTCCCGAGACTCGGGACCCAAGCCCAGCTGGGGCGCTTGGCCCCGCGCGCGCGCTCGCTGCCGCCTCCCACCCGGCGCGGCCTCGGCCCGCCCGCTCCGCTGCCCAACTTGGAAGCACTTGGGGTCCTGAGCGCCCGCCGCCCCACGGCCAGCCTGCGAAGAGCCCCGCGCCGCCGCCTCCGCTCCGGCCCCTCTCCGCTGTTCTCCGCTCCTGCGACGCGAAAAGCGGGCGCCGGCGGCGGCTCCCCAGCCCGGCTGAGCGCGCTCCTCAGGGAGCGCGGGGCTGCGGGCTCTCGGCGCCCCGGGGTCCTGCGGCGGCGGCCCCGGCCGAGTCCCGCGGTCCCAGGTACCCGCCCCGGGGGACGCCCTCACCCGAAGCCGCGAGGCCGGGCTGCTGCAATTCCTTGCCCCTCTCGGAGCGCTCCCTATACTGAGGTGGGTAAGGCGCGGACGCGAACTGCGGATCCCTGAGACTGCTGGGCTCAAGATCGGAACTCAGGCAAAGCCACCCGCCTCGAGCTGGAGGACTTAAGGCCAGTCAGCATCGCATTTGCTCTTGACAGGCGACTCCACACACATCGAAGCTTTGCAGGGTTCTGGCCAAAACAGGGGCAGGAGGAGAGAAGGTGATGGCGTTGGAAGCAGATGTGAAGGGTGGAAAGACATAGAATCGGCTGGGTGTTCCTACGGAGAACGAGGAGATGGGGCTTCTGGATTCAGGAAGTGCTACCACCCATCTTCCACAAGCAGTGATCTTCCCTTCTGCAACACCTCCCTCCATCTCACCCAGTCCCCATCTACTTATCTAAACCCTAACCCTGAGAACACTTCAGAGTGAGCTGACAGTGACACTTGTCCCCCTGCTCTCAGGACTGGGTGTCCCTGAAGAGCAGGCAAAGAATCGAGAACAGCACAGTGTCAGAACAGCGGTGATGGAAGAGTTAAATGTCAGCGGGCCGACTTGCCTTCCAGGGATTTTGCCTTTACTCCCTAGTCCTTGTGATGGATTCAAGTTAGACCAGAAAGGTTTGTGTTCATAGGGTAGTTTAGATGGGATGTCTCAAGCCTTGTGTTTTCTTCCCCTGGAGGAGAGGAGAAGTCAATAGACAATCTGGCCTTAGGGAATTCCCAGTTTCTGGGCACTCACCACTTGCATTACAGGGAGAGAATTCTGCAGCTCTCCTATTAGCATGGGGGAGTGTGTCAGACCCAGAGCTTTCAAGGCTGTAGATGAGCCACTCTTCAGTGTGATCAGCCCAAGGAAGACAGGATATCCTAGTGACAACAACCCCCTATTATCCCCTTTGTCTGACCTCCTCTAGTGAATAGCACAAATAAATGCGGTCTTCTTCCTGCTTTGTGAAGGGAAGAGAGAGATCCTTGGATTACAGGAGGCCCAAACTGGAACAGTGGGTATGAATGGGCATTCATGTCCTAGACAGAGCAGGTGGAAGCCAGCCCTTTTGGCCTCTGCAAGTGAAGTTTTGGGTTTCTTAGGAAATTACGCATTTTTAAAGTCTGAAAGAACTGTTACAATTTAAGCTGATCATGGAAACTTTAACTTAAAGAAAGTTAAATTGGATGCAGTAGCTAAAGACCATTTTAAAATATTCTCCAGGCATTGAGAACATTAACACCAAATAAAAGTACCTTTCATGGTATTTTCAGTTGTCATGTAATTGCCAGGAACATCCCCAGAGAGGTGTCACTTTGAGTTGTTGGCTCATTGTCAGTTGATTCTGAAATTTGTGAACATTTAAAAATAACAGTTTACATTTTCTGAGTCCCTTTGGTGTCCAGGTATAGATTGCATTCAGACGAATCATGATAATACCAGTTGCTAAACCATTAGTTTATTTTACTTGTTTTGAAGTTCCAGTAAATATGTACTATTTTGGATCTGGCCTCTTGCTCAGCATTATGTCTGTGAGATTCACCTGCAGTATCCTTTTAGCAAGCGAATACTTGTGTGCTAGAGAGTAACTTGGTCTTATGAATATCTTAGTTTGGTTTTAATTGGTTGGTATAACAGAAATACAATGTCAAATATGTTTTCTCAAGCTCCCACTGTGCACCGAGACTCTGCACTGGGCACTGGAGAGACAAAGATGACAATGTTAGGAAAGCTGTTCCCCGGTATTTCTCAGTCTAAGATGAGAGTCTTATTAACCAAAGACCATTACATTGTGATAAATTTTGCAGAAGGTACGTGCAAGAGTGATAGGAACACAGCGCTGGTTGAGGCTCACATTCTCCAGGGCATTGTCACAGAGGAGGTAAGCATCTACTAGTTTTTAAAGGATGAGTGACAGCTCACCAAATAGAAAGTCGAGATGGAAACTTGGAGGTTGTTACAGGAAAACCTATGTTTAGATTGGTTTTGCCAGCCAGCCCTCAGATGTGATCTCTCTCTCATTTCAGACTTTTTCTCCGTCAGAGTGAGATGTTCTGTGTTGCCCACCCTCATGGGGCTCTGGGTGAGATCTAAAGAGATGTTATGACACACTTCTCATGCTGGGACTGCTGTGTAGAGATATTCATCATCATTAACTATTAGTGGATTTGTCAATACATATTTAACACAACCCATGTGCCAGGAACAGCTCTAACGAAGGCACCAAGAATGGAAAATGTGGCTCTTCCACTGTGGGTATATTTATGCCTTATGCTTTATACAAGATTCCCTGCCTGAGAGTCTGGTAGTTTGTGTGAAGGGTAGATACAAGAGTGAGGAAACCACTGAGGAAGGGAGGCAAATGTAGAACTCAAATATGTCTGATGATGTTAATTTGCAGATGAGTAATGGAGATGAGTGAAGCAAATACAGATAAATACTCAAATAGCAAAGGCAGTGGTGGTTTGGAGGAAGTGGTATGGGCTTTGTAGCCAAATAGTGAAGGGGCTGAATCCAGACTTTAATTCAAGTTCTGCAGCCATTAAATAAATTAATATTTGGGGGCAAGTAATTTAATCCCTCTGATGTTCAGAATTCACACCCTGAAATTGAGATTTGTAATTGTTAATTAAACAATGTTTGAAAATCCTTTGACATGGTTTTCTGCTGGCTTATTTAACAAATAGATACTGAACATAACCTATGTGCTATGTGCTGCAGTGCTGTGATAACCAAGGACCAGGCTATTGAATTTATTTTTATTTATTTATTTATTTATTTATTTATAACTTACATCCAAGTTAGTTAGCATATAGTGCAATAATGTTTTCAGGAGTAGATTCCAATGATTCATCCCCTATGTATAACACCCAGTACTCATCCCAACAAGTGTCTTCTTTAATGTCCCTTATCCATTTAGCCCATCTCCCCACCCACAACCGCTCCAGCAACCTCTAGTTTGTTCTTTGTATTTGTCTCTTATGTTTTGTCCCCCTCTTTGTTTTCATATTATTTTTGGTTCCCTTCCCTTATGTTCATCTGTTTTGTATCTTAAATTCCTCATATGAGTGAAGTCATATGATATTTATCTTTCTTTGACTTATTTCGCTTAGCGTAAAACACTCTAGTTCCATCTACACTGTTGCAAATGGCAAGATTTCATTTTTTATCATTGCCAAGTAGTATTCCATTGTATATGTAAACCACATCTTCTTTATCCATTCATTAGTCGGTGCACACTTGGGCTCTTTCCATACTTTGGCTATTGTTGATAGCGCTGCTATAAACATTGGGGTACATGTGCCCCTTCAAAACAGCACACCTGTACTCCTTGGATAACTACCTAGTAGTACAATTGCTGGGCCGTAGGGTATTATATTTTTAGTTTTTTGAGGAACTTCCATACTGTTTTCCAGAGTGGCTGCACCAGTTTGCATTCCTACCAGCAGTGCAAAAGAGATTGTCTTTCTCCTCATCCTTGCCAACATCTGTTGTTACCTGAGTTGTTAATTTTAGCCATTCTGACAGGTGTGAGGTGGTATCTCATTGTGGTTTTAATTTGTATTTCCCTGATGATGAGTGATGTTGAGCATTTTTTCATGTGTCTGTTAGCCATTTGTATGTCTTCTTTGGAAAGGTATGTATTCATGTCTTTTGCCCATTTCTTCACTGGATTATTTGTTTTTTGGGTATTGAGTTTGATAAGTTCTTTATGAGTTTGGATATGAACCCTGATTTTGATATGTCTTTTGCAAATATCTTCTTTCATTCCATTGGTTGACTTTTAGTTTTGCTGATTGTTTCCTTTGTTGTCAGGCTATTGTTTTCATGGACTTCCTTTTGTAGGGACAGAAAATAAGTTAATGGTGAACTTGGGGCTCCTTAGTTATTATATGGGTTAAGATGTTGAGTAAAGAAAAATGTTGATCAAGTGAATTGGGGTGATGTTGGGTTGATGAGGAGAAATAAAATGCATGCCAAGGAATTTCTTGCTGGGTCAGTGTTCCATGTATCATGGTATCTGTATGCTGCCATGTATAGCAGTGGTAGTATCAAATCTCTGATGGCATTTTTGAGGACGACATTTAAATTTTTATAGCTATTTTAATGCTTAGATACAGAATGCCATTGCCCTTGAAACTACACACAACTGAGAATGTTCTCTGTAGTTTGTGATTGGAAATGTGGACTTGACCTGGCTTACCCCAGAGTGTTGCCTTCGGTGCTCTCATCTGGAAAGGAATTGGGTCATCTCATGGGAAGGCATCTTCTATCATCTGGTGCCTTCCAGGAAGTAACTGGCTCTGTAAGGGAGCTGTCCTGTGTCAGGAAAAATGCAAAATGAGCTGTTTCCCTGGTGAGTTTGTCCAACAAAGATCCTAGTGAAGAAAAGGTGTTCATTTTCTTTCTTTCTTTTTTATTTTTAAGGTGTTTATTTTCTGAGGATGGAATTGTGTTTCATAATTTTGATTAGGTTTGTTTGTTTATTTATTTATTTGTTTATTATTTTGAGGGCATAAGTGAGCCAGGGGCAGAGAGAGAGAATTCCACAAGGGGCAGAGAGAGAGGGAGAGAGAGAGAAGCAAGGCTCCCCAAAAGCGGGGCTCATGCACATCTGAAGCGGGTCTCCAGTTCAAGAACCATGCAGGGCTCAAATTCAAGAACCATGAGATTCTGAGCTGAAGTCAGATGCTTAGCCGACTGAGTCACCCAGACCCCCTGATTAGGTTTTTTAAAAAATTAAGACATGGGGTGTCTAGGTGGCTTAGTCGGTTAAGCATTCAACTTCGGCTCAGGTCATGATCTCACTGCTTGTGAGTTCAAGCCCCTCATTGGGCTCTATGCTGACAGCTTGAAGCTTGAAGCCTGCTTCCAATTCTGTCTCTGTCTCTCTGTTCCTCCCCTGCTCACACTCTGTCTCTTTGTCTCTCTGTCTCTCTCTCTCAAAAAAAATTAGAAAACATAAAAAATACTTTTTAAAAATTGAGGCATAATTGACATATTATATTAGTTTCAGGGAGACAACATAATGATTCAGTATTTGTATACATTATGAAATGATCATCACAAGTCTACTTAATATCTGCCATCATACATAGTTAATTTTTTTTCCTTGGGATGAGAAATTTTAAGATCCATTCTCTTAGCAACTTTCAAATATACAATACAATATTATTAACTATAGTCACCATGTTACATTATCTCCCCATGGCATTTATTTTATAACTGTAAACTTGTACCTTTTGAACCCCGTCCCCACTTTGGCCACTCCCCACCTGGCAACTACCAATATGTCCTATGTACCTATGAGCTTTTTATTTTCTTTTAGATTCTACATATAAATGAAGTCATATGATACTTGCCTTTCTCCGTCTGACTTGATTTGCTTAGCATAATGCCCTCAGAGTCTATCCATGTTGCTGCAAATTGCAAGATTTCATTCTTTTTTATGGCTGAATAATATTCCCTAATATGTATATACCACATTTTTCTCTATCCATTTAGCAATTAGTGGACACTTGGCTTTTTTCCATGTCTTGGCTATTATAAATAATGCTGCAATGAACATGGAGGTACATCTATCTTTTTGAGTTAGTGTTTTTGTTTTTGTTTTTGATAGATACCCAGAAGTACTCACTAAATAATATTATTTTTGCTGTGTTGTAATACAAACTGGCTTTATTTTAAGTTTGCTTCTGCATGGTTAAATCCTTCATTCTTATTAACTGGAGTGATATGGGAGGAAAGTAGCCATGAATTTCCTGGGAAATATTTGGAAAAGCTCCCTAATAGTTTGGAATTATCCTCTACTTGACCTTAAGACTAGAGACATTTGCTTAGGTCCATAGATGATTTTATTAATTATTTGCCTTGAATAAGTTTGGAGCTTTGGCCCCCATCTTCCATGGTGAAGGCTCAAACCTAAGAATGAGAAGCCAATACTCTGAGGATGGCAGAGCAGAAGGACACAAAGAACTTAGATTTTGGAAGATGGTACTGAGTTGCTGCACTGAATCTCCTATCTTCAAACTCCCTGTTGAAGTAACCACAAATGTCTTTTTAAAGCCCCTGTTAATAAGCTTTTTAAAAATTAACTTTCTGTTGAATACATCCTAATTGACACACGTTCCTGATGATATATGTCTTCATCTTATTTTCTCTCTCCATTGTTGGCTCTTGAGATTATAAGTAGCTCGAGACAAGCAAAGACCTATTTTGAGTGTTTTGAACAGCATCTGAACATGCTGATAACTTTTAGTGTTGTAAAACTTATTTGTTGACCTATTTTGAATTACCTTTTCCTTCTCCTGATTTAGTCAAGCAGGACAGGAGCTTCTATGTAAATATCTCCATGTTCCTCAGTGGCATCTGAGGTGAGCTTATGTTTATTCAACAAAAAAGGCACATACTATTACACACAGTTAATAAATTTAGGACTGCTATTCACTGTACAAAAGTAATTACTCTTGGGTTAAACTGTGAGCTACCGTGAGCTTCCTGGGAACATTTCAAATAGGATTATAGTAGCAAAAATGAGGTCACTCAGAGCCTTTTAGGAACTTGTCATTTGAATTCATAGAGGTCTGCCCTTTTTTCTCTTTGCTGTTGATCTCTGTTCCCAAACAATTAGGCAATTTGACTGGCAAGAGGGCTCCCAGGAGGTGGATTTCAGTTTTCCTGAAGTGGGGATGAGGGAATCACTACGAGAAATCAAAGGGCCCACACAGTGATGGGCAATGAAGGATTCTGAGAATGAAGAACTGAAATGTGCTGTGTGGTAAGGGCATGACACTTGAAGTGCTTCGAATTTATGGACCGCTAGTGCAGAGTGGCTAGTGTTCTCTTTTCTACCTTCTAATAAATTTAACCTGCACTCAGATTCCCAAACCCCAACCTGTCACAGTGTAGCCCTTACCTATTTTGTGCTTTTTTCCCCCCCAGGTTATTGTCAGCTGGGAGTTTAAGAAACTTGGGAAATGGAAAATGAGAAATTCAAATAGGTTACTGGTAAATTTTATCCATCTATGTACCTATTCTCCTAATCTGTCCTGCATATCTATTTACCTACACACTTAATGTATCTTCCCAACCTGCTCAACACTCCCACACTGCTTACCTCACCTAACCTGCTTTCTCACCATATTGACCCATTTAGCTTTTCAAAACATAAAGATCACCTATCAGTGATATCAATTAAATTCTCCACTTTAGGACTTTGCTTAATGTTACCTTAAACTTGACTTGAAGGGCTTTAGCGCAAGTTAATGGGTTATTTGTTTTGTTGTTATGGTTTTATTTAGGAAGCAGTCCTTACTGTGATACTCATGATGAAGACATGCAGATGTGAGTTTTGTCGGATCCTTTAATAGACAATGATGATGATAATGATGATATTGGAATTGATGATTAAGAGATTGAAGAAATTATCTCTGAGTTTGCGGGAGATTTTAAAATTAGCTCCATGTAGAATGATTCACTTATTTCTTTCTTTTGAATTTATGCATTTTCCTTCCATGCCTGATATTTTCCTTCTGTTACTTACGTCAGTGTGTGCTCAGCTCAGTGCTAGGTGATATAACAGAAGGCATGTCTGAGTTTCAAAGAAATGAAGGTCCAATCCTTGATGAGAGAAACTTGATTTTTGTTACAACCAAAAAAAGATATCCATAAAATATTATACTGGGTTGAATAGAGTAACTCCTAAAATTCATGTTCACCTGGAAATTGTGAATGTTACATCATTTAGAAATAGAGCCTTTTTAGATGTAACCAAGTTAAGATGAAATCTTACCGGATTAGAGGGTAATTTAGACACAGTATCTGTATATCACTGTGCTTTCCAAAAAAGCGGTAACAATTTGTAGAGCTGCCAGCAGTAGATATGTATGTAGGTGCTAATTTTATTGCATCTTTATTTGTATGGGGGGTATTATCAATGACAAATGTTGCTATGATCTTCCTGGGTGAAAAAAAAATACTTTGTTTTAATTTTCAATTCTGTGATTACTAGTGAGAATAACATTTTCTCCCTTTTTTGTTGGGATTTCCATTGATTTTTCTGTTCTCCAGGCAGGAATGTAAAATAAATGTATATAAACATGGTATGAGCTCCTTAGGAAGTTTATTAGTCCAAAATCACTACACCTGTTTGAACAGAGCGAGCAGCTTGATGGAATCATGATGTTGGGGTAGGGGATTCAAGAAGTGTAGATGTAATACGGTCTTTCAATCCTGAGGGTTTTTTTTTTCTTTTTAATTTTCCTGGGAGAAACTTGCTGTGCCTGCAAATGCTAAGTTTAAAGTGGCAGAATCAGGGGCACCTGGGTGGCTCAGTACGTTAAGTGTCTGACTATTGGTTTTGGCTCAGGTCATGATCTCATGGTTTCATGGGGTCTGGCTCTGTACTGACGGCATGGAGCCTGCTTGGGATTCTCTCTCTCCTCTGACCCCCCCCCCCCGCTCCTCCCCCACTCATGGTCTCTGTCTCTCTCAAAATTAAATAAACTTAAAAAAGAATTTTAAAATGACAGAATCAGCAAGGAAAAATTCTCTTACAGGTTTTGCTTCGATGTTCTTGTTTCCTTATATATTTTCTGTTCCCATCCTAGCAAACTAATCTCCATTATATTTCTCTAATGGTCACTTTCTAATGAGTGGCTTTTAAGAACTGATAAGTTTTAGCCTGACCTTTTCCTTCCTTCATCTCAAGGGTCTTGGAATCCAACCCTGTGGCTTCTCAAAGCTGATTTCTCGCCAGTGGGTGGCAGCCTGTTGCTTTCAAGAGACGCAGTTGCAAATATTTGTGTACAGAGGAGAGGGGAGGGGGTGTGTGGAGGGAGTATGGTGTGTAAGAGATAACTGGAATTCTGGGGCAGATAAAAAAGGCTTGAATCACCTTGATAACAAGATCAATTTGGCAGTTTGTTTGAACAACTTTAAATGATGACTGATTTATAAAAACATATACTGCATAAGCTTTAGGATTACTCCTGGGGAGTTTTGGGGTGTATCCTACTGAAGAAAATATTTGTTATAAATATATTTTTTCTACTTCCAAGCTCTTAGGAAGAGATTTGATTTCACCAGAAAATATAGGCACCTGACATTCCCACGCCATGTCACTGGGACTTCATCACCCTGAGTCAGAGGGTAAGTAGTACTGAAGTAATCTCAGTCTCCTCTTGCTAAGAATAAGGTTTGCATAAAGCTTGTAACCATTTCACTCATTTTCTAAATAGTGGGACTGTGTGGAAGGGAGGAATTCTTCTCAATTCCCAAAGGAAAGGAGGTTTTGATCATTCTATTAAAAAGTGTGGGTGAATTGAGAAAGTGGAAATCCCAAGGCTATAAATGTCCATACACTGGTTAGTGAAATCAACAAATTTGTCTTTGCTTGAGCCATTCTAGAAGGAAGTAAGGAGCCTTGGAACATAGAAAGGGTGGCAGATGGTGAGGATATAAGCTGGGGTTCTTAATCCCAATTTATCACTGGTCAGTTGAGGGATTGGATGCATCCCTGCATGTCTGTCTGGGCACCAGGTTTTCAACTGCAAAATAAGGTTAGACTGGACATCTCCAGGGCCAATTCCTGCTCTAAAATTCCAGGAGGCTTCCATCTTTCCTGCCTTTAGCTTCTCCCTGCCATCCAACCCCATTGTCTTCAAATATTAATCTTTCCTTAAAAAAGGTTCAGGATACATAATGTGTTATGTATTTTCTTCACATATCTCTCACTGCAACATCGGCATATCCCTTATCTTGATTTTCCAATGAGTATTTTGTTGCACAGGAGGGTTCCAATGGTGACAAAGTCAGTGACCTCAGAAAGTATCCGCATTGACTTTTTGTGCTTCCTTTAACTGGATGAGAGAGCCCTGTGAATTGCCTGCTCAGGTTGCTAAAAAGCAATTCATTTATTCAACAAGTTTTCAGTGAGTACCTAATGATCTCCAGGTCCCTTGCCATGTGCAATGTGCCTCCCAAGGACCCTTTGAGAATTTACCTCTCTCGTGCCTAAATATGAATCTACATATTTAGGGTGGAAAACCTTCAGAGTTTTAGAACTTCTCCAGAGGCAGGAGTTGCAAGTGGGGAATAGCCTATCCCTCCACAGACCTTTTCCTACAGGCTCTGATGCCCAGAAGGCACCATGCTCTGAAGCTGACTAGGGTTGAATCCTAAGCAAGGGGAGCCTTTTTCTAATCTGCACAAAAGCATCTTGTGGGATGTGGTGGCTCTGATTCCCAGGGTCTAAGCATCTAAGGTTTTATTCCCTTCCCTTCCTCTTCTTGGATTCTTTCTCATTTTCGTCTTTAATTTTTTGGGGGGAGAGGAGAGAGAGAGAGAGAGAGAGAGAGAGAGAGAGAGAGAGAATGAGAATGAGAATGAGTGGGGGAAGGGCAGAGGAAGAGAGAGAGAGAGAGAATTCCAAGCATGCTCCATGCCCGGAACAGAGGCGTACATGGGGCTCAATCCCACAAGTGAGATCATGACCTGAGCCGATATCAAGAGTTGGATGCTTAACTGAGTCACCCAGGCACCTCTCATTTTTATCTTCACTCCTACAAAAGAGAAATTTTTTCCCATTCTGGACCCTTTCTCTTATAACTCTTTTCCTTGGTAAAGAATGCTCAAAAAATGCATTCAAGTTTAAATTTTTATGAGGCACTTGGTTTATTATGCTAATAAATCCTCTTTTCATTTGCAAAACATTTGCAGTAAATGTGATGAGTTCATATGGAAATTAAGGTAGCACTACATCTTTGTAATTAGACATATATGTAAAAGGAAACAAATGTCTACCAGAATGGAAGAAGGTTTGGGTTTGGAGGACTGTTTTCATCCATTGTTTTCATAGGTTTACTTGGAGCCTGTTTGCTCACAGGGTCCTTTGTGCTAAGCACTTCACTCCTTAGAAAGACAGAGGAGGGGGTCTGTCCTTTTCTGCACTGGGTAATTTACTCAAAATCCTCTGCCTCTCCCACTGGTATGTTTGATGTCACAGTCAAGGAGAAGCGGTTTTTAGCTTTCTAAGGAGGATAGCAGAGACCTGTCCATTTACCCATTGTAGTTGTTTTCAACTATGGCTGCACATTAGAATCACCTGGGTGCTTTACAAAGTCTCATAGATGGTCTCCACTACAGAGTGATACATGGCAATTGTAATCTCTGCAAGTGGAGTTTGGACATCAGTATTTCTTTGAAAGCTCCCCAGAAACTGTGCAGATAGATTGAGGACCAATGGCCTGTGTTTTCCTAGGGTTACAACACAGAGTAACTTCTGAGCAAGGATGGGTCAAATTGAAGTGGTTCAGTTCTGTCCTTTTATCACACAAACACACATGAACATCACTCATTTGGTATGGGACACAAAAAGGGAGTTTCAGTGACAGACACAACATGGAGATTGCAGACACACAACCCTGATGAGAGATGCATCACAGACAGAGGCACTTGCCCCTGCCCCCCACCCCCACACAGTTAGAGATTATGGCTCTGACACTCATATAGACATATATGCTGGCACAGAGACACAATCATAGAACTTAATAGAAAAAAGGAATACAGACATAGACATATACACTTCTACAACCTAGACACAGAGATACATGCTCACAGATATGCATAGATGTAGTTTCATGGAGAGACACACAGTTACACACAAAAAGAGACACAAGACCAGAACTCACACGTGCAGACATAGACCAAGATACCCCCAGAGATGCACAGAAGTTGACAGAGACCTGTGTTTACAGAGATATGGAGAGGTACATGGAGGCCCATCCAGAGACCATGCAGCAAAGAGACACATGCTCAGAGATGTACTTGAGTATCTTCCAGGACTTTTTTTATGTAATATGTTGAAGCACCATTGAAGATTTGCTTCCTATTCACAGAAGTGCTTTTGCCTGGGCCTGTTTTCAGGTGGGCATGAGGCACGGAGGTTGAAAGTTGGAATGGAAGAAGGTTTGGGTTTGGAGGTCTGTTTTCATCCATTGTT
The DNA here is from genome assembly GCA_028646485.1 of Cryptoprocta ferox. Classification (NCBI taxonomy): domain Eukaryota; kingdom Metazoa; phylum Chordata; class Mammalia; order Carnivora; family Eupleridae; genus Cryptoprocta; species Cryptoprocta ferox. The sequence continues at coordinate 62,413,455 of CM053561.1, read as the reverse complement.
TTCATAGGTTTACTTGGAGCCTTAGAGGAGGGAACACATTAACTTTCAACAGAAATAGATCCTACTGAAAAATTTTCCTTCATATGACTCTACAATCTTGGGGAAGGAGTGACAGTAACAACAACACAATAACAATGGAATGGCCACTTTGTTTGGGATATTTTGTCTGGAGAATGGAACAAAAGATCCTATAATAATGATGCCTTACAGTCTGCCTATGAACTCAAACCTATCATTTTTAAGTGAGCTTTACATATATAATGCCATTAGGTCTCCAAAGGAACCCAGTGGGCTAAATTCTATGTACCCTCATTTTCTAGGGTGGAAACTCAGGCACAGAGAGGTTAATAATGTTCACTGGGTCACTCAGCTAGTAGGCTAACATTCTTGTCTTACTTGAGTCTCTGTTCCTTACCACTCTGACACTGCTTTTCCAACTATGAGGGAGTTGTAATTTGAATGTTTTTATTTTAAAGGGAAGAATACAGAGTCAGAGAGGCCAAGCACCTTAGCCAGGACTCTTTGTTTTTTTTTAATTTTTTAATGTTTATTTATTTTTGAGAGACAGAGAGACAGAAAGGGGAAGCACGGAGAGAGGATGAGACACAGAATCTGAAGCAGGCTCCAGGCTCTGAGCTGTCACCACAGCACCCGATGCGGGGCTCAAACTTACGAACCATGAGATCATGCCCTGAGCTGAAGCCAGCTGCTTAACCGACTGAACCACCCAGGTGCCTCTCAGCCAAGACTCTTTAGGGATAAACTCAAGCTTTGAATCTGAGCATCTGGCTCCTGCTCAAAGCCTACCTTCACTATGGAGGTGGACCTTTGGTTCATTCCACAGGCTGTAAGTGATCTTGATACTGGAAGCTTGGTGATTCTCAAGGTAAGGACCCAGAACTACAAATAAACAACAATGACCATGCCACAGCTTTTCTCAGAGGCAGGATTTTCTTCTCCTAAAATATGAAAGAGTTGGAGGCATTTTCTACTGCTCTCTACGCCTCTGTTTGTGTCTCTAGGACCTGGGCATCTGCTATTTGTACTACCTAGACCTCTGGTATCTAAAAACTCGAATTTGAATTTGTCCTGGAAAAGTATTCAGAAGTTGTCCTGGCATCCCAGCCCTGGGAAGAAATTACTTGGCTTTGGGAGGATCTATTTTCTGAGCATGCCTCACTGGAATGACAGTCACTGGGTGGGCAGCCATTTTGGTCATAGTGCCTTGTTGTGAGATCTGCTCCAGTCCTCTCCATAGCACCAGACTGTGGACAGGACTGTAGCACAGGTGTGCCTATGATGTTTCCTGTCAGTCAACAGTGAGTCAAGGGTATATGGAGCATTTATCATAAGCTTCTTTCTGTGATGGTTTCTGTGGTAGTTACAAAATGGGTGTTCCTATACTCAAGGGGTTGATGATTCAATTGAAGAGATGATTAAAATGATCAGCTAGTATGAAACAATCAAATGAAAGGTTGGAGATTGGTAGTGAAATGACTGTTTTTTTTAATTTTTTTTAATGTTTATTTATTTTTGAGAGAGAGAGACAGTGTGAGTCGGGGAGAGGTAGACACAGAATGCGAAGCAGGCTCCAGGCTCTGAGCTGTCAGCACAGAGCCTGACACGGGGCTCAAACTCACAAACCGTGAGATCATGACCTGAGCCAAAGTCGGACACTTAACTGACTGAGCCACCCAAGGCGCCCCTATGAAATGACTGATTCTGACCAGAGGATAGCCACCCACCCCTGAAATACACATACATAATACTTAAAAAAATATCTTGACATGAGTTGGCAATTTTGAAATGTCAGAATATCTCACATAAAAAATTTTGAATTCCTGGGGCACCTAGGTGGCTCAGTCGGTTGAGTGTCCAACTTTGATATTGACTCAGGTCATGTTCTTGAAGTCATGGGATTGAACCCTGTGTCGGACTCTGCACTGAGCATGGAGCCTACTTGGGATTCTCTCTCTCCCTCTCTCTGTCTCTCCCCTGCTCATGTGTACTCTCTCTCTCAAAATAAATAAACATTTAAAAATTTTTTTGAATTCCTGGTTCTATTAAAAAAAATAGATCTAGCCATGCAGAGCTTACATACCACATAGAAATAATTGGCTAGAGCTGAGCAGCAACTCCTTTTGAAACAAGACTTGTGCTATTCCATTCTCTTTATACTGTTTAATTCCAGCCCTCTTGATTCATTAAGAATATCTGCTTGAATGTTCGCAGCTGTCTAACTCACAACCATGCATCGGCATCAATTAATAGCAAAGCTCAGGGATAAATGTCTTAGGAAGTTGAGGAGAAAAAGTCATTGAGGGCTTCGGTAGTCAAGGAAAGCTTCATTAAGGAAGTGGTAACTAAGCTGAACTATAAAAAAGTCAGGATTGAGGTAAGGGGATGCAGTGGTGAAATGTACATATGAGTAGGGTGCATAAAAAGCAGAACAAAAGTTAAGTAGAAAGTTTAAATTCTGAATGATTAAGGGCCTAAATGTGAAAAGCAAAATTTTTGAACAGTTAGAAGAAAATACAGAGCCTATTTATTTTATTAGAACTGGGAAGGGGTGCCTGGGTGGTTAAGTGTCTGACTTCAGCTCAGGTCATGATCTCATGGTTAATGAGTTCGGTCCCCATGTCGGGCTCTGTGCTGACAGCTCAGAGCCTGGAGTCTGCTTTGGATTCGGTGTCTCCCTCTCTCTCTGCCCCTCCCCTGCGCTTCCTTGTGCTCTCTCTCTCTCTCTCTCTCTTAAAAAAAAAAAAAAAAAACTATGAAGAATTTATTTTAATGATCTAAAAAGCCCAAACCATAAAGGAAAAGATTAAGAAGTTTGACTTCACTAGGTTAAAAAAAACTGTCTATCTAAAAATGAAGAAAACAAAGTCAAAAGGCAAATTGAAAACAAAGGAGAGTATCTGTAATACATAAAATAGAGGATAAATATCTAGAATTTATTAAATAAAAACTCTTACAAATCAATAAGAAAAAGACAACTCCATGGAAATGTGTATAATATATATGAAAATTTCATTGACAGAAAGGAAACACAATAGCCAATAAATAATGAAAACATACTCAGCCTTAAGAATTTTATCTGGGAAATGCAAAGTAAAACAATCATGATATATTATTTTGTAAATATCATATTGGCACAAATTTCAAACTTCTTAAAGTTTATTTATTTATTTTGAGGGGGGAGGAGCAGAGAGCCTGAGAGACAGAATTCCAAGCAGTCTCCACACTGAATGTGGAGCCTAGTGTGGGGCTTGATCTCACAACTGTGAGATCATGACCCAAGCCAAAATGAAAAGTTGGACACTTAACCAACTGAGCCAAGCAAGCACCCCATTTTGGCACACATTTTATTTTTTATTTTTTTATTTTTTTAAAACTTTATAGTTTATTGTCAGGTTGGTTTCCATATAACACCCAGTGCTCTTCCCCACAAGTGACCTCCACCAAGACCATCACCCCCCATTACCTTTCCCCCTTCCCCTTCCCCAGTCAGTTTGTTTTCAGTATTCAAGAGTCTCTCGTGTTTTGTCTCCCTCCCTCTCCCTAACTCTTTTTCCTCCTTCCCCTCCCCATGGTCCTCTGTTGGGTTTCTCCTGTTAGACCTATGAGTGCAAACATATGGTATCTGTCCTTCTCTGCCTGACTTATTTCGCTTAGCATGACACCCTCGAGGTCCATCCACTTTGCT
>CM053561.1:62292832-62409249 GCA_028646485.1 Cryptoprocta ferox | reverse complement strand
CATGCAATTGTGAATGGGATCAGTTTCTTGATTTCTTTTTCTGTTGCTTCATTACTGGTGTATAAAAATGCAACCGATTTCTGTACATTGATTTTGTACCCTGCGACTTTGCTGATACAAAATCTCCTTTGTAAAGTTCTCAGTCCTGTAGGGCTGATTATCATCAATAGGTGGTGACCCTCATTAATTTTTCATTTTTTATTTTGTGTTGTTGTTGTTGTTGTTGTTGTGTGTGTGTGTGTGTGTGTGTGTGTGTGTGTATCCACAACTGGACTGTAAAATCTTTGAGGTCATAAACTGTGGTTTACTCTTCTTTTTAATACCATATAGCTTCCAGTACAGTGTGGAGCATTTAACAAATAGGTTCATAAAAACCATTTTTTGATTTATTTTTTTTGACAGAAATGAAATTAAAAATCAACCTAGCTATGTCAAATGCATTTAAAAACACCAAAATTGCATTCTGGCAGACTCACCAATGATTTCAATGAGGTCTTGAGAGCATTTGCTCATCTGTGTCTAGGCAATGGAGACATTTAAAAAATAGTCTGTGGAGTTTAGTTTAGAAATTCCATTTGAAGGACTGCTACATTTGTTCTGAGTCATTCCATGCTCTATAGGACTGCAACAAATAAACTGCATCAATTTTGAGGACAGCGTCTAGGTATAATTTTTGAAAGGATGAATGCAGGTGACATGTTGTATAAACTGTAGGTACTGGGGTAGGGATATGGTAGAAAGTATTACTTAGGAGAGAACCAGACTGGGGTACAGGTGGGGAACCAGAAGTCATTCAACAGTGTTGGAATAATTAGGAATATGCCTGTTGAGTGGGGTCTAATAGTCAATACTGAATTTTACCTTTCTGGAAATCCCAATAAGAATGGTCTGGTCTTAAGAGTTCATTGGTTTAGGGCAGGAGAGTAAGAGGAAAAGATGAAAATACACAAGTCTTTTCTGTGCTAAGTCTGGATTTATCTTAGAATTAAAGCAGAACTAAATCTATAGGTGGCAGTTTTAGATGGGCAGTAACTGGCAGAATCAAATCAGTCTTATAACAAGGGATTGTCCTCTGGCTCTTGGCTCTTCTTTTTAAACAAGGGATGTTGAAAGCTTTTGTTTGTTTGTTTGGCTTTATTTTGTTCTGCATCTAAAAATTGTCTTTATAATTTCCCAAATCATTGTTTTTCCATATTTGGTAATAAGATTTGGGAAGAAGGGTTTTGAGGGAAGAGAGAAAAAGAATTTGGTGGATTTCATATAATTAGATGACCATCATTATATGATAGTGAGATAAAATAATAAAAATAATTAGCACTTATTAAATACTTCATATGACAAGCATTGTGTTATAAAGCACAAACCAATTATCATATTTAATCATTTTTCAAGCCTGTGAGTTTTGGTATTCCGATTTATGCATGAAGAAACTAAAGTCTAGAGAGGTTAAATCATTTTGCCTAATATGTGTAAGTCGTCATTAATCAATTTGTATTATTTTGGTTTTATTTCTTACATAAATTCATCAGTGAAGCCATATGGGTTCAGACTTTCTTGGTGGAAATTTTCTTTTTGTCTATAAATTAAATTCTTTAATAGTTTCGGGGCTATTAACATTTTTCACTTTGTTTTGTGTTTGTTGTAATTTTTATAGTCCAAGGATTTTTTCATTTCATTTAAGTTGTCAAGGTAGCAATAAAAAGTTATTCATGTTATCTGTAGTATCTGTAGTGATGTCCCCTTTCATCCCTGATCCTGATACTGTTTCTTCCTTTTCATTTTTTTGCTCAGTCTACTTAGAAATTTATTAATTTTATTGATCTTTTCAAAGAACCAGCTTTTGGTTTCAATGATTTTCTTTATTTTTCATGTTATGGATTTTCATTCTTATCTTTATTGCCTTCTTTTTACTTTTGACTTAATTTGCTCCTCTTTTTTTTTTTAACTTCTTAAGGTGAGATATTTGAACATTGACTTTGGAAGTTTCTTGTTTTCTAATATAATCATTAGAACTGTAAATTTCTTTGTAGCCATGGCATTAGTTACATCCCATAACTCTTGATACTTGGCTTTTCATTATTATTGCATTCAAAATATTTTATAATTTCTTTGTAATTTCTTCTTTGTGCCATGGTTGTTTAGAAATGTTATTTTATTTTTGTTATTTATAGTTTAGTTTTGTTGTGATCAGAGAACATTCTTCTTTTATACTTTTTTGGCGTTTGAAGTTACAAATAACTACTAAGTCCTATTTCACCCAGGGTACTTCATCTTTATGTTTTCTTGGCATCACATCCATTTAGCATCCTTTTCCTCTCTCAAAAGTAACCCCATGTATATGATAAAATATAAGGCTATACTGCATATGACCCATAAACTGTTTGTATATTATCCCCCACAATTCTAAAAAGCACAAAGCAAACATGATACTTCAGCCCTTCCAGCAACAGATTTGGCTAATAAGGGAAAGTCATTGAAATTTGAAAACCTTGGTTTCCTTATTTGAAAACAGGGGATAATAATTATTCCTTCTTTGCAATGTCTTCTGAGGAATAAAGAAGAAAATGCATGAATATAGTAATTTCTTAATAAAATTTGGTCAATATCATCAATATTTGAGTTCATTTTCTGCCCCAGAAACTATGCCCACATTTGTTTGTAGTACCTTGTTTAGTCTTCCTACATCACAGTAAGTCTAATCATCTCTCTTTTGTAGATGAGGAAACTGAATATTCGCAGAAGTTGTACTTGTTCAAGGCTATATACTGAGTAAATAGCAGAAATTAATTACATGGTCTATTTCCTTCCAAAACCTATTTTGTTCACTTTTGTTTTTTACATCATATGTTATACTGCATCTAAAATAAAATTTAAAAGTCAATATCATATTTATAATAACTCAAATTTTGTCTGCTTTATAAACATAAATTGGTATATTATAGAATTTTGAATAAACAGGAAGAACAAGGCAAGAATTTGGCAGTTGAATAGATGTAACTCAGAGTCTCCAAATGTGACAGCATACACTTACAGACACACACACACACACACACACACACACACACACACACAGAAAATACACAAATACAAATTCAGAAAGGCTAAACTTTCCAACAAGTTTTATAATGAAAGAATCTAATATTTCATTTCTCTTCCTTTCTTTTATGATGCTATGGAGTTGCTGATCATTCTTAGATTCTGTTATTGCCTTGACATTGACTATCTAAACCGTTTGAGATTGTTTTCCCACCTTTTTGCCATAGGTGGCTTAATCCAGAAGCTGAACTATTCCTCTCCAAACTTTTTAAACTCTTGAGAATAGGGATGCTGACTTTTCATTTTTATATCTTTAGTGCTTGGCATAGCACTCAAGAAGATAGGTGTCAAAAACATGCTGGCTGAAAGCCAGTTGCCTGAGGATTTCTGCGGACTCAGGAGTCTTAAAAATTCCAATGATAATCTTCTCCTTTTCTCCTTTATTTTCCAAAGGGCCCCACAAACATTTGGCTGATGTTAAGGAGAGCCTACACTTTCCTATAATATTTGCTAACTAGCTCAAAGAGTTTATGAAACCTCCATGGACAGTCATTTCAGTTATTTGTTCATTCTAAATGCTATGGAGAACTTCCTTATATCTGGTCTGAAGTTCCTCACCTTTTCTTGACTTTTATTCTAGCATTTGCTTCTCTTTACATCATGTTGGTTTCATGGGAATGTACTTTATTTCAGAACATTTTTTTCTTTCCTCTCCTCCCTTCTTAAGATTGCAGCATTGGAGGCTTCTCCTCCCAACCCTTCTGATGAGTGGGTTTGGGTCATAGAAAGAACTAAGGTTTACTTAGAAGAGAAACATTTGCCTCCAGAGGACTGGCTGAAACATAAAAACATGAGACAGTGTCCCCAACTGTTGCCAGATCACTAGAACAGTGTATTAGTCTACCGATCCGCTCTCTCATTCATACATGGGGCTTGCTTTTGCTCTCCATCCTGAAGTTTGTCACGAGAGGGAAATAATAACAGAGAACAGAAAGAAATAATCAAGGTTACTTAGCAGTCCCCCAAAACACACTTTTATTTGACAAGATACACTCTCTTTTAACTTGCAAGAATATGGAGATTTCACCCTACAACTATCCTTCCCCATCAATCTACTCTCATTCTTCCTGCATTTGCCCATGAGAACATTTTCTACATGGTCGCTTACTGACTTTTTTCTCACTCTTGCCTATAGGTGAATGTGGATGAGAATATTTATGCTGATAAGACAATGGCTGTATGAATATGATTTGTCACCAAAGGCATCATAGCATTTCATTATGACTGTGGAGATTCACTATTGTCTGAGTCTCTGCTGTGGTTTCTGCTCATAAAATAAAATCATGCTATTACCATCTGAATAAAATGATACATATGTAATGATCTTGAAAGGCCTTGAAGGTGAACCGCCTTTGAAGAAAGGTAAAAATTCAATTTCATTTACAGATTTGTGCTGCGTTTTGAAAGTTTACGTTCTGCCACCTTGCTTACCTGTTTCCGCTAAGAGAAAGAAATCTGAAGAGGAATTTTGCTTTTACAAAAAAAAAAAAAAAGACAAAAAACCAAAATAGCATTCGGGGATTGTTTTGCAGTGAACATTTACCCAGACAATATGCCCTGAGCATTGAGAGTGGCCCCACCCAGCTCCTTCCCCAAGAACTACACTCAGCATCTCAGCATCAAGCTGCTAGAGCTCTAGGCTGTGTGGCTTCTGTGCTTTATCTCAATTTATTTTGTGCATCTGTTAGCAAGACGTGTTCTCAGATATCAGAAAAGCCTAAGAGAAGTTATTTTTTGGGTTGGGGAGCACGCAAAAAATTTCCATATAAAGTAATGGTAATGGTTCTTTTTAATGCCATTTTGAAAGGCTTAAAGTTTTCATAGGGAAGGTCTACTTTTGGATAGTGGGGGAGACGTGCAGTATGGAATATTAAGTATACCATTGCCAAGTATGGAAAAAGAAAATTATTTGAGTCAAAGATAGACATTGACGATAGCTTGTTTAAAAAGGTAGGTCATGTATTGTACTGCAAGCTCTTGCTAACAAGGTTAGAGTTAATAGATTATCGATCCATTTAACGTTTAGTAGCAAGCTAATTTTTTTCATCAGCTATGCGATTGGGCATTTGCCTGTTTCAGAGGCCAATTCAATAAACATCTTTCATTTGATATTACTTTCTCATGTTGGGTAGAGTGTGCCTTGGATGCACTAACCCCTGTTTATTGCTACAGTCACCCTGGAGCATTGGTATTCCTGCCACTGTGAACACTCTCTTTTCGGAGGTTTACTTTTCTTTGTCCCTCAGGAGAATGGTAAATCCTTTCTAGTGTAGAAAGGCTTGGGCTGCAGGCACTGAGATAAGGGTAGAATCTGATTGTATCATACACTGCTAACACCTGCTCCACTTGACTATGGTACTTATTATGTGGGATTTTATTCAATATTGTGAGGAGGAACTTGAAATAGCATATGCTAGTTATCTCTCTTGTGTCCAAGAAGTTCTAATCTTTGAATTATAATAAAAGGAAAATTGTGATAGCATTAAAGTCCTGTAGTCCCTGTGTTTTGAAGAACATCCTAGAAGATACTAGGCATCAAACTCCAAATTACATGTGGGGTTTGTGTGTGTGCATGTGTGCGGTGTGGTATGTGTGTGTTTAATTTTCTAAGCTTTAGTAAAATTGGAGCCCTGTGATTTTTTTCTGATTTATATAATCAGGGATTGAAAAAGCCTCTTACTAAATACAATAGGACTTGTAGTCTGCTTTACTTCCTGTGCAGATTCAGCACACATTTGTGCAGCAGCAAAGAGTAGAATTGGAAAGTATAAACCCTGCAGTCAGGTGGCCTGGGGGTAAAATTCCACCTCTACACCTTGGAGAAGGCACCAGAATAGAGCACAGAGATAAAAATATGGATAATAGCATTTCCTTCATGGAGTGTTTAGATAATTAAATGAGGTAAGATATGTAAAATGCTGAAAACAATGCCTGCATAGGAAAATGCCTTGCTTTGCTTCCAGGACTACATGTTTTCATTCTTTCTACCCCAATGTTTACTTTTTTAAAAAAATTAATAAACTTGAGAGAAGCCTGGGTAGCTCAGTTGGTTAAGCGTCTGACTCTTGATTTCAGCTCTGGTCATGATCTCCCAGTTGTGAGGTTGAGCCCCATATTGGAGCTCCACACTGGGTGTGGAGCCTGCTTAAGATTCTCTCTCCCCGCTGTCCCTCAGTGGCTCACATTGCAAGGGCTCTCTCTCTTTCTCTACCCCTCCCCTCCAAAAAAGAAGGAAAGAAAGAAAATAAGAACATTTTAAAAAGTTAAAAAAATTAATAAACTTTTTAGAGCAATTTTAGTGTCACAGTAAAATTGAGTAGAAATTACAAAGAGTTCTCATATACCTTGTCTCTACACATACATAATCTCCCCCATTGATATCCAGTACCACAGTGGTACATTTTGTTACAATCCATGAACTTACATTGACACAATATTATCATCCAAAGACATTTTACTTTTTTAAATGTATCCTTTTTGATTTAAATTATTTTTATCTTTTTCTTTGTTCTGAATGTAGGGGCCAAGGGCAGGCTGCCCCCAAATGTGCCTTTTTGGCATGTTAATTATTTTAAATAAAAGTTACTTAAGAAACAAGTGCAAGCACACTCAGATACTCCTTGTGTCGCTAAAAGCAAGAAACAAATCTCTCATACGAAAAATGCTTTCCTTCTACTAAGATGTAAAAAGACATCCTTATCGCCAGAGATGGTGACTTTGAAGCTGGTAATACTATAGAAATAAACCTTGTTACTTTTTTCTAATCTACTACCTTAGCCTAAATTCTGCTAGAATCCTCTACTAATTGAAGCTTCCAAACACCTGTTTTCTTTATTCCGTCAATTCCTTATCAATATATTGTCTCTGTCAAAATGTATAAAAACTACCTGCCTTGGTCATTTCTTTAGGTCTCCATTTCATTATTGGGCCTCTGTGCATATATAATGAAACTTTTTTTCCCCTCTTAATCTATCTCAGGTAAATTTAATTCTTAGTCTACCTGGAAAACCTTGAAGAGTAGAGGAAGAATTTTTTCTTCCCATCATAAACTTATTGGTTTCTTGCCGGAGTTCAGTAAGCACTGGGAATAGGTGATTGTTACCCTAATAATTTAGCAGAAAATAATAAAGATACAGTTTGTAGTGGAGACTGTCCTCCCTTTAGTTTCTATGGTAGGTAGATATACATTTATATTCATTCAATATTTAGATATGTATTAATTTAACTAACATCTAACGGATTCCTTCTGTGTGCTAAATACTATTTTAGGTGTGAGGATATAAAAGTGAATGACACCTTCTAAATTCAAAGGGTTTATAATGTGGTTTGAGATAGTGGCTGGTGTGAACCACCCACAAGAGGCCTTGTGGACAAATAAGGTCACATTGATATTTAATGTTGAAATCACAATCATGCCCAACACCCACTTTCTTGCTAGCCTTCCACCCTTATTTCCTGGCTCTAAAAATCTCCTCCATTAATTTTACAAGTCCAAATGGGGTCCATCACATGTGCATCTACATATTTTTGCATCTCTAACTACTTTCTCTGCTGAACCAGGACACTAATTCAGACAATGCTTTTTTGTTTTATCCAAACAATTTGCACTCAGAATGTAGGACACATTGTTTGTGAATAGTAATGCCCGTGATGGGTGCTGTCTAACCTAACGCATCTGCCCAGATCTCTTTCCTTCCAAATTTGTTTCTCTTTTCCTTAAGTGACTGCTAAAGCGCTGAGGATGGCAGGGTCTGTTTATCTTATACAGAGGGTGGTGGTCTCTGGAGTTTTGAGAAAGCAAGAGTGTGAAATCAATAGATGTCCGTGAAATGAAAGAAAGAAGTCCATGGAATCAAGGGAACCCAGATGATCTTCCCTCAGGGTGATGGCAGCAAGTGTTAAATAACATAACCATGTCAAGGAAAATGCCCTGACCATTGTTGGCACCGATACAATCCTGTTGGAGGCACTATTAGGCCTCAGTGTTTTTACATAGTGCCATCTGAGTTTTACTTTCCCTGTGACTTAATTGCCCAGGTAGTAGTGGAAGAGTTAGGATATGATTTTTGACACCGAATCTCTGACTGATTAATTTGACAGCTGGATGCTGTGATGCAGAATGTAACACAGAGATGTCTCTTTCCTGATCAAGGAGCAGTAGTCTTTTCTACGGATGAGAATCAAGGAGAGGCACATACGTGCAATTCAAGGTATCTTCACCCACACCTCTTGACATGCCCATGTAATTCAATTCCATTTTATTCAGCCTCGTCTTTATTTTATTCAGCTCCTTGTGGGATAAAACATATGGTGCATCTACTGAATGCCAGATGGGTTGGGGCTTTAAAAAGCACGTGGTGTAACCTCAGCTCTCACCTTTTTGTCACCTGGGACTTGCAAGCAACTCTCCCCACGGGTGGTGGTCCCAAAATACTGCTTTCATTTACATTTTTAATGGAAGATGAATAAGTAGGCAGACTAGTCATTACTGCCATTAGGAAATGGGCTTATAAGCTAAAAATAAAGAAGGAGGGTCATTAGAAAGGTGGATTTTTCTGATTATCCACTTCAGAGGAGTCTGGATAAAGCCCTGCAGACATTACCTTTTGGAACAATTTCACATTATCTCTAGGGCTGGATCAGATGACCTGTCTGTAATGGGCCCTTTTTTCCCTTTGCACTCCACTTCAAAAATCCTATTGTGATGGAAATGGCCTGGCCAAATCCACTTCAATTGCATCCAGACTTCAGAAGTCATTTTGTAACTGCTTTTAATATAGCTATTTAAAGGTATAACCTCCAGATAAATTTCCCCATCCATCTATCTCCCTTATAGAAATAGTAATTATTAATAAGAAAGATAATTATTTCAATATATTCCTTATCACTTGGCATTATGAAAATCATATCTACCTTGGATGTTTCAAATACATTGTGCATGTTTCCATAATTACAAATACACTTCTATCTCTTTTCTTCCTGGTAAGGAAAAATCTTTTGGAAAGCACTTATTGATGGCTTACAATCAAATGTGCAAATAATATACTTAGAGAACATTAAAACATCTCTAATACGGTGACCATTTATTTCCTTATCAATACATACAATGGAAAACAGCAGATGTGCTTAATGCTTCCACCATGAAGAATGAAATTCCATACTAATGCAATTCTAAGTTTAGTGTTACCTGTACATTTCATAGGAAAGATGGACAGGACAGCGTGTGTTTAGAAGGCCTGTCATCAGCTCTTTTGAAATATATATATATTTTTTAATTTTAGAATTGGCAGGAAACCGAAATCCTGCTCCTTTTCTAAAATAAATGTATGTTATTTTTGTAAAATAATGAGTGGCCTTGAAAATATCACCCAGTGCCTACCTCCATTGAAGGATCTATGGGACTTTTGATTTTGGATAGAGTCATATCTCTTTGACCATCTGGGTCACCTTGTCAAAGTTTCAATGGCCCACAGATGTGTTAAGCCAGATACTGAGTTTCTGGAGTCCTTGAGGCAGTAGATGTAGCTCTGAATCTTTCTCAATCAGGCATGATTTCTTGTGTTGGCAGCAAGCAAAGTAGCCCTAGTACCATGTAGAGCTGCTCACAGCCCTTTCCTTTGAAGGAGTAAGCGTTAACACTGTATGGAATAATGAGAGCAGGACAAAATAGCACTGCATTCCATCTACTTGATAAAAGCAATACAAGAGTCCAGGGAATATTTAGCAAATCCTGATTGTGATTATTCTTGAAACTGTAGTTTGATTATCTTTACTGCTTTTATTAGATGAGTTTTGTTACACTATGCAATATTGCTGCTGCTGAACATTTTTCGATGAATAATGCTAAATAAGAAGAGGTCTTACCCTCCATTAGGAAATTATTTAAGGCCCAGGCTCATACTTTGTTAATTAAAACTTATATCAAATATGCATAATAGTGGCAATTTCTTCATTACATTTGCCAATGACTCTATGAATGTCTGTTGATACCCAGGGGTTGGATTGTTCTAGTTAATTATTATGATTTTATGTTAACATAACACCTTCTATCCCAAGGAGTTACTAAGCATGGTGAAAACTTTAGCCCTATCAGTATTTATGAATCTCTTTACTTGTTAAATGAAAAGGCAGCTTGAGATAAATTACCCTGGGTAATTTTAATCAAGAGCTTAATTTTAACGATCACCTGGTGCACAAATAAAATAAGAAAAGCAATGAAATCATCATTATCAAGGTAAGTCATATTTATCTCTGAGGGATGCTATTTTTAGCAGTGTTCATTAAGAATTTCTGTAAACTCTGAATGGAATAACAGGATGGTAGAACAAAACTACAAAGATAGCATAAATATGTAATTAAGTAATAGAAAGCATCTTATTTTGCACTTGTTGACAATTGCTTTGGGATTGTCCTTTTGTTGTTTAATATGTATGCATCTAGTTCTACAACCAGGTTGAATATTTCTGCAAGGCAGTGTCCACACACGCGCGCGCACACACACACACACACACACACACTGATGTGAATTTCTTCATGAGTGACCAGAACCTAATACAAGTTCAAAACTAGCTCTTCTCTAACATTTAAGAGGTGAGACAAAATTAGTTTGGACAAGTGAGAAGGATCAGAAACAAATAAATGTGAAAAGACATGATGATTTATTGGGACATCTCCTACCAAAAAACTAATTGTGGTAAGTGTCTGTGATTTTGGCTTTTTGCATAAACATAGGAAAGCATAGGCTTCCATTTCTTAGGACTAAGAAAATAATGCATTTTAAAGACCTATATCTATATATTTCCCTCATTATTATTATTTTTTTGATGTCGTTTTTGCTGTTCATGGCAATGCCATTCAACATAATAAATGATAGTCAGTGGATAAATTCAGAGCTGTTTCTTGCTACCAGATAAGGTCTTCTCCATTGTCTCTTTACAGATGTACTGATTGTATACATTCATTCCTTCCAAATTCTTCCTCCCTCCTTCCCTCCCTCCTTTCGTCCCTCCCTCCCCTGATCTCTTTTTCCTTTCTTTGTTAGTAGCACAGAACAACCTGTCTTTCTATATGATATGAAATTTGTCTGATATTATTAAAATTAAAGACTATTAGGCCAACTTCAAGTGATTAACTAAGGATAGTAATCAAGAGATAGTATTGTAGCTTCCTTATCATTTTCACAAATGTTTCATGACACCTGCTATTCATAAATACTACCTTGCCTTGACTTCTTGGACCTAGTAACCTAGGAATTGCTGGAAGCCATTTCTGACATAAGGGGGGTTTGCAAGGCGGGGGCCTCCAGGTCTCAGATGGCAACAGATGTCTACCCCCAGGGCACATTGCCAACTAGCATCAAGAGTGACTTGTCTTCTTATGCTAAAAATATGTGATTGTACCTTGTGAGAAAAACTTATTATAGGAGTTTTCGTCTTTTGTGATTATGGGAGCAAATATTACATTTCCTGAGAAACCTGTTTTTCTTCCCCTCAAGAAAACAGGCTATTGACCCCGGCTCACAAAAAAACTAACTCTCTTGCCTTTGCTATGCTAAAAACATTGCCTTGTATTGAATGCTAAAGATACATTCCTTCCCCATGTGATAAGCATCTAGTCACCTACATCAATCACTATTGAAAAGATTATGCATGAGTCTTCTACCAATCTATGTTCTGGGAAACTTTTACATACCAAAGAATTTGTCATCAGAAATCATTGTCTAAGGCAATTGCCACTTCTGTTTTGTACCCCCATACATTTTTTTTTCAATAAATAAAGCTGACTCTCCAGTCAGTGCAGAGATGCCTGCCTGATGATCAGAAAGAAGCCCGAGGCTCTCTCACTCCCTTTTGCCAACACCATCCATCCTTCAGGGAGCCCTGGGCTTGCTGGAGCTGAACTCCAGCAAGGAATGCATATGTTTTTGCCGGCCTATAGGATGAGAGCAAAACAGACCCTAGACTTCAAGATCCTCTAAGACTGGCATTTTCTGAAATCTCTTCCTAATGATGGAACTACATTTCCCTATGATGTGCAAGATACTGCATTCGTACTTCTTTCTAATTGTCTGCATTGACTCTGAGGCAGACATTTAGTACAGGGAAATTGGAGAATATAAAATGCCCACTTATTTGACTATAAAGTATTGAGATGCATTTCTAGAGTACACAAGGTGGGCTTCACTCTTGGTAATTGTTCTCACCTTTGCCCCCAGCGTTCACTGCTGACAGGCTTAGACACTCATCACCTGGGTTTCAAATCTTGGTATCACCAGTTACTACAGAGAATGGTGAGATGAGCCAGTAGGAAGAGCTGTAAAAATTGGGGAGCAGGAGGGAAAAGTTATCCATCTCTTTCTATGACCACCACTCAAATAGCTATGAAAACTGAGCTAAATCTCCCTGTTGTAGAGTAGTTTATTTCTTTATTTCTTTATGTTTATTTATTTTGAGAGAGAGAGAGCACACGCACGAAAGGGGCAGAGAGAGAAAGGGGAGAGAGAATCCCAAGCAGGTTCCACACTGTCCGCACAGATCCTGATGCAGGTCTCGATTCCACAAATTGCAAGGTCATGACCTGAGCCAAAATCAAAAGTCAGATTCTTAACCCACTGAGCCACCCAGGTGTCCAGGAAGCACTTAATTTCTGATGGTATAGCTAGCCATAATTGCTATTTCTGAGTCCTTATCTGTTTGATCAAACTATAAATACTATGTGCCAAGTATGTGTTTGGACTGGGAGCCATGAAAGGTTTTGGGATTATAGGTGCAAAATTTGGTTTCATCTTTGAAAGTTCTGAAGTTAGGCACACTTCTGAATAATCATAGACACTTACTAGCAGTGTGACCTGGGGCAAATTACTTAATGTTTCTCTGTCTTAGTTTTATCTATAAAAGAGAATAATATCTAAAAATGATGTAGTGAGTAGTAAATAAAAGATATCCTTTCAGCCCTTAGTAAAAGTCTTCAATGTTTGAGGATTATTAACTACTGTTGTTGTTGTTATAATAACAAATGTCAACCATACTATCCTCATTGTTAGGGCAAGGTTATAGGGTTGAATAAATACTGGTCTTTGACATTAAGGACTACATTGTTTAATGAGAGAAAATGAATTGAAATATTTTCTTATGACAAGGGCCACAATAGAAATGTCTATATAGTCCTGTGGGAACACAGGGAAATATATAAACCACTTTTAATGGCTTAATTGGTAAACTGCATGGGATTTGGTAGATCTGGGCATCTTTGTCTGATTCAGGGGGACAGTGAGTTCTGTTTAGATGAGTGGATAATATGGGAAGTCAGAGCCATGCAGGTAAGAAATGAGTTTGTCTGGGACCACGGCAAAGTTACAAAATCCAGGACTAGTGACACTCCTCTTCCAAACAAAATCCTTCATCCTATACAATTCAGTCTTAAGGAGGTGGTCCATCCCCTGATGTAGAATTTCTAGGTCTCCAAAGGCTTCTCAGAGGTGAGGGATTTGCTTGGCATGAAGGAGCCTTCAACGTGTGTCTCTACAGGGAGCACCGACTTTACAAATGAACATAGGATTTCACCATTTCCTCAGTAGCTCTGCTGGGTCAGACTAAAAGCAGAGATCTGTTGGATGATGGTGCCCAGGGCTTCTTGCAGGAGTCACCAAAGGAATATGGGGGCGCCTGGGTGGCTCAGTCGGTTGAGCATCCAAATTCAGCTCAGGTCATGATCTCACAGTTTGTGGGTTCCAGCCCCGCATCAGGCTCTGTGCAGACCACTAGCTCAGAGCCTGGAGCCTGCTTCAGATTCTGTGTCTCTTTCTCTCTGCCTCTCCACTGTTCACGCTCTGTCTCTGTCTCTCAAAAATAAATAAATGTAAAAAAAAATTAAAAAAAAACAACCAAAATGAATATGATGTGGCATCTGATTTCAAGGAACTCTAAGTATAGATAGGGACTCTATCGGGTCTTCAGACAGGCATTCTTACACGAATCAGAATTTTACGGGACAATGATCATAGGAGGGTAAAGGTTCTAAACGTTACTCTTTAGAGCCATGATTCAAAGGGGGGTGTTTTGCACACCCATTCAAGATGATGAAGTTTTGTATCCTGGCTCTGTAATTCACCAACTATGAGACAGTAGGCAATTTAACCTCTTTAAACTTTGGGTTTCTCATCTGTAAAATGAGAATAATAATAGTATATCCACAGAGGGTGATTGTGAGGTGATGAGATTAAATATGTCAGGGGTTTATCACAGTGTTTGGTCGGTATTCAGTGAATGATAGCTATATCTGTAGAGGAAATCAACTGGCAACCTATTGTAAGTATGGCAGGGGCTTTTAAAAAGATTCTTCCAAGCTTGTGAGGGACGAAGTTTCATAGTCAACACAAAAAGCCTTCAAATATTTATGGGATGAATTGCAGTTAGTTTTCAAGCTTGTCCAGTGATTCCCAATTTTGCATATTAGAGAGAAACTGTCTCTGTTGGTAATCATATGGCCATTTCCCCCATAGTTTCCCTTACCTGTGGCAGAGACCCTCCCTAAGGAATGTGGTGAAAATCTCAAGTCAAGGGAGGGCAACCTGGCTATATGAGCATGCACAACATTCCTCATGACTCTGTAACATAGACTGCCCATTTAGACTGTATGTTGCACATATAGGAGACAAAGGAGCAAAAATTGTACACCCCCCACCCGCACTGCCCCATGCTCGGGGCTCTCAGCCTTTTGTGTCTTAGCCCTCTGAGCTTGTGCTGGCATGAATAAAGCTGCTTCCTGGAAAGAAAGCCTCAGTGTCCAGACTCTGGTTTGACTTGCTGCTACATTGCCTTCATGTGGTGCTTTGAAATCAAAGCTAATATAATGAATAAAGTCTACTTGCTTTTTAATACATTTTCTTATAATGTGATTTTTGTAATCCCTAGTTCCCTCTTAAAGTAAATAATTATAAATTGTTAAAAATTCTGGAAGACTGAATAATGGGAGGCCATTAAATTCTCCATAATTTATGTTACCATTATCTAGGTAGTAAATGCAAACAGCAAGATCATATACTTAATTAATAAGAAAGGTCAGTATCTTAAATGATTATATAAGCTTAGGAGTATCTGCCTCTCCAGGAACAAGATTGTTTTCTATTCTTCCCTCTACCTTTCCCACACAAGTGAAGTTCACTGAGAAATTTCTCTTCCTCAACGGAAACTACATCAATTGTTAAAGTGTTAAACATTGTCACCACTTTTGAAGGTTACTGCGGTGTGATTAAGAGCCCGAGGGTACCCCAGGCTAATTATGTTACTGATTTTAGTCCAAAAAATAACTTATTCTTGCAATTTATTAGTATGTTTATTGGATTGGTAAGTCAAGAGAATATGAAAACAAACTGATTTTCCTTAGCTTTACCAGAGCACTTATAGAATAAGGTGCTTAAGGTCATTATAGGCTAAAAGATTTGCAGGCATGATGCCTATTAAGCAATGCTAATTTGGTTTAAAAGTAGCAAAGCATTTGCTTCACACTTGGAACTCTTAGCAAATTAACTCCCATTCTGTGCGAAAGGAGTCCTGGGTTTGAAAGGAAATTTAAGGCTTGAGTTTAAGTAAGAAGATAGGAATGTGAAGAAATAATTTTGTGTCTAAAGGGCAATGAAAAGGGATAAGTTCTTATTTCATAGATCCTGGCCCTTGAAGGATAATTATCTTTAGCAACATCTGTCATGGGGAAGTTTTTTCTCCTTGTTTTCCGTGGGTTTACAATGATTTAAGTACTTTCTGAAAGTCATCATTATTAATGAGAGGCAAACATCAGAATCTGAATCAGTATGTGTTTTTGGAGATGAGACAGTGTCTTCTCTTTCACTTTTGAAGACCCACTACTCCCCCCTTTCTATCCAAATTCTATGCATCCCTGAAGACCCTACTCAGTGCCCTTGGCCTCTCAGTCAACTTCAACGACTATGCCAATGATGAGGTTTTGGGTTGATGGTGGGGGTTCCGGCGCCAACGACCAAGAAAGAATTCTTGAAGATGCCTTTTCACCTTTGGTGCAAAAAGGTGATTTTATTAAAGCACAGGGACAGAATTTGTGGGCAGAAAGAGGTCCACTGGGGTTGTGAAGAGTGGCTTCTTATATACTATGAATTTGAGCGAGGTAGAGACAAAAGGGAGGCCTCCAGAGGGACTTTGATATGCTAAAGAGGACTCCTAAAATAACTAGGCCTTGCTATTGTTAAGCTAAAGTTGTTTTCCCTCTAGTAAGGTATTAACATGACGGCAGGGGGTTTCTGGAGAAACGTTTTACTCTGCCAGCCTCAAGTATCTGTCAATGGGCTGCAGGTTACAAAGAAATTTAATTTTACCTGCCATTTCCTTCTTGCCTTTGTTCCCCATATCACTATGGGGGGGTGATGTTGGGTGTCCAGGAAACTAAATTGATAGGGTTCTGGAGATTAGGCTATTGATAAGATTGCCTTTTTCTTGTAATTTACTTGTTGCGGAATCTGGTCTGGATCACCCGGTGGAAGAACCAAGCGGCACTCAGATATCTTGGAAGGGAGGAGGTTTATTGTACCCCGGTGGGCTCAGAGGAGATCATTCTCCAGAAGTTTGAGCCCAGAGCATCAGCAAAGGGAGTAATTTATAGCCTGTTACTTCCGCACTCCTCATTAATGCATGAGACAAGCAGTGTGGGAAGAAGAACCCTGAAGAGGGAGCCTTTGATCAGGGACAGGTATTTCCTTATCAGTCCTGTCGGCCATCTTATAACAGATTTTTTCCTATCATACTAAGATACTTGCAAACTGATGGAGACTCCAGTCCTGTATGACTGTGATCTCTATCAGTTAGCTATTTGTTTTCTTTCCTTTCTTTTGTCCTTGAGCAACCAGGAGTGCCTGAGGAATATCACACATATCCCATTTCGGGGTTGGGTGGGAGCTAGCTTGCACTTTGTCCTCAGCCACCCCACACTCCTTCATCACCAATCCTAGGCAACTCCCAAAGCAATACCTGCATGAACACTTGATTCTGTGCTATCGCTTGGTGTCTGATCATTCTCTCATGAGTGAAAATTTGTCCTCCACAAACTTTTCAAACTATTCAAAGGTAGAGACAGTGATGCTGCCAGATGGCTCTACCAGGTTTCCATGAAAAGATCAGGTATCCTTGGAACTGTCTCTTTTCTGGCCTCCATTTCCACCATTGGGGCTCACTGTAATACAGTGGCTGATTCGTATTATTCCCTGGGCCTAGGGGCAATGCCAGACTGGGCTTAACTGTTTGACAAGTGAATTCAAGACTTTAACCTCACTAGAGTTCCATGCTAATTAAGTGAACTAACTAGCCCCAGATTTAAGATAGCAAAAATAGCCTTAATTGAGAGAAACAGCAGGGAAAATGCAAATGTTGTTTCATTTTATAGTTGGGAGTGAGGGATGCTGAAAGGGTGTTGAGAGCAGGTGGATGGAGCAAGCTTATTTGTGAGTGGGGATTCATGCATGCCTCCCTAGTGGTGGCGGGGCCTGCCTAGGATTTATTTGCTTGGGGCCCTGAAGTAGCTTCTGAGAGAGAATCCTAAGGGAAAAATGGTCTGGTGATTGTTTGGTCTCAGAGGCAGGTAGGACCTTCAGGCGCAGATAACAAGAAACCACTCACTATCCCAACACTCCCCACCAGGAGACCTTCAAGGGAACCATCCATCAAACCTGTCCGCCCTAGACAACTGACACGTCCTCGCCCGGAACAAGAAACAGCTACCAACAAATCACCTTACATAAACATATCAATACTTCATACCCCGCCAGCCAACGCCATAAAAACCCACTACCCCACTCCCGGGTGCGACTTCCCTGGCCCCTCTCTGTACTGAGAACCTCGCCCAAGAGCGCTCCCAATAAAGGCTTTTTTACTTCCATACCTGGCCTCAGTTTCTGCATCGCGTTGGCTACATTACAGTGATGAAGAAAGCTTGCATTGTTGGAGGTGAGTAACAATTCTGTATGCAAAGTGGAGCCCATTACTTGGGTTTGTCTTTTGAGCCAACCGCTGAGGGAGTTATTTATAAGGCCAGTGTAGCACAGGGGTGAAAAACAGAAACTCTACAAGGGCTTTGGGCATAAAAACATTCTCTGGGTGTCCCTCCCAGTAACAGAGCATGAGCCCAGGGGAGACAGGAATTCTTCCATTTATCACAGGAATAGCTTACCACTTGGCACTTCCAGGCTCTAGCGCCTCTGCAGGGACAAGAAACAGAAGATTTGGTAGTTCCTAGTGCACACACAGCTAGAAACAAGACATCTATAGAGCCTAGAGAAAATGGAATAACTTTTTCAGAATTTCTGTGATACCTGTAAAATTTAAGCACATTATCATTCACTCTTCTCTCAAATTATCATGAAAACAAGGCTTAAGTTTTAGAGAAACGACTGAAGAGAATTAGCAAGGGAAATGTAGGTGGAATATGGACAAGGAATACATTCTTTGTTCTGCTCAATTTCTTCCCCACATGTTCACCCTAACTTCTTGTCTTTAAAGATATTTATTAAATAACAGGCAATGCTGTCCCTTCTCTCAGGGACAGCTTTATAGGCAAAATGGAGGATTGAGTTTTCCTCTGCCAGCCATCCTCAGTTTACTCTTATGGGGCTTAGTCAGCTCTGAGAAGTTGGAATCTTAAATCATAGATGAATCGTGTTGTATAAATATTGCATTCATGGATCTGAGCCCTTAAGAAGCAAAGCACATTGTTCTCTTATAGAACACTGCCTGGGGTTTCTTTTATTGTAAACAGCAAGAAAAACAAGAATAAAAGGAGAGAGCTGATAATTGAAATATTCAAATGAGAGTTAAGCATCATTTCTGAATAGGGATTTATCCATTTTGAAGCTGAAAATTTAAAAAGTCAAGTGGGAAAACAATTTAGGAATGAAAATGAAGACCTTGCACATCAGTTAAAGAGTAAGAAGAATTGTGCTCTCTCAAAGTATGGTGTTTTATCCCCTCTATTGAAAGAAAGCCAGACTTGACTCTTGGCAATATGGGAATAATCATGAGGTGGGACATTTGCTGGATTTAAGTAATGAAAAACAGAAAATCACCAGTAGTAAAGAAATGGATATGCAGTTCGGGCTGAATTCTGAGCAGTGTACATTATGTGGGTAGGTGGTCAGTGAAAGGCAGTCACAGAGATTACTTATGATGAGGTTACTTATGATGAAGTTTTTTTGAGGTGATGGGAGTTGTTGGTGGAGTTCATGGGGTCTGGAGCTGACGGCCAAGAAAGAATTCTTGAGATGTCTTTGCAAAAAGGTGATTTTATTAAAGCACAGGGACAGGACCCGGGGTCAGAAAGAGCTGCCCTGGGACCATGAGGAGAGACTGTTTATATACTATGGAACTTGGGGAGATAAAGTCCAGGGGAAATTTCCAATGAGATTTTTATATGCTTAAAGAAGATTCAGGATACTGGAGGCCTAGCTATTGTCAAGCTAAGGTTGTCTTTCCCTCTAGGAAAGCATTAGCATTAAGACAATAGGGAGTTCCTGGAGAAACATTTTGCTTTCCCACCTCAAGAATTTGACAATGGGCTGCAGGTTATAAGGAAATTTAATTTTATCTGCTGTTTGCTTCTGCCTTTGTTTTCCACATCTACTTAGGTACTCATCAATGGTTTCTAGTGACCCTCAGAGAAAGCTATCAAAGAAAAACCAGGGCTAGACAGTAAAGTAAAAACAGATCTTATTCAGTATGACAGCAATAGGGGAAGTGAGACCTCAGTATAGAACTGGGGTCGAGTCCAAATATAGCATGAGCAAGTGGGAATTTATAGCCAAGGATCAGTGTGACAGTCACTGTATGAAAAATTACTAAAAGGAAATATCAGGAGTAAGGAGAATTCTGGTTAAATTGACCTCTAACAGAATTCTTGCTGAAGACAGACCAGGGTGATCAGATATCACCTGGCGGGAGGTGTCGGGGGATGATGAACCTAACCAGATATAGAAGATATGGTGTTGTTCCTAAACTAACTTAGAAGAGTTCTTGCTAAGACTGGATTTTATGAACAGGTGCACAGATAGGCTTAAAGGAAGGTTTAGAACCTGACTAAAGCTTGTCAAAGCTTTATTTAAGAGAGCACATGTGTGTGGGAGGATTGACTAGCAGAGTGATACTCTGGTACCGATTGCCATCATCTCCAGTGCTGGAATTGAAAGATTGAGTTAAAAGGGAATGGAGAACTCTACTGTTGGTTGTCATGGCCAAAATTTATTGCTGACATAGTGGTGAGTCACACACAGAGTCAGGACACCGAGACTTTTCTTCCCAGGAAGCAGCTTTATTTGTGCCAGCACAGGCTCAGAGGGCTAAGACCCAAAAGGCTGAGCCCTGAGCACAGCAGGGGGTTGTCTTTTGTACAATTTTTGCTCCTTTGTCTGGTAATATACAGTCTGAATGGATGGTCTATGTTACAGGGTCCTGAGGAATGTCTCGCATGCTTCACATAGCCAGGTTGTCTTCCCTTGTCTTGAGATTTTCACCCCATTCCTTAGGGAGGGGCTGTACCACATTGATATTTAACCAGAAGGAGGGTTGAGGATTTTTTCCAGCTGAATATTCCAACAAAACTTGTGCTTCCCTTCTTTAAACACCTCCCTGGGAGGCGCTTGGGTGTTGGAGCAGGGCTGGTCCCAGAAAAAGTTGCTCTGTGGTGGCAGAGTTTGATTGCTCTTTCTCATAAAAGTGACGCTTGACACCCATGCATGCTTCAGGGTGCTGCTTCCAATCTAGGTACTATTTTGCCTCATCTGACACAATGGATTAAAATTCTCCCACAATCCATTGGTAAGTGTACCTGACACGCATGTTCACTGTGTTCCCTGACAATTATGTGTAAGTTGAATCATATTTTATTTACTTATTTATTATTTTTTGTTTAACTATTTAAGAAAGAGAGAGAAATAGCAAGTGGTGGAGGGGCAGAGAGAGAGGGAGAGAGAATTCCAAGAAACCTCTGAGCTTTCAGTGCAGAGCCCAATGTGGGGCTCGAACTCACAAATTGTGAGATCATGACCTGGGCTGAAACCAAGAGTTGGGTACTTAACTGACTGAGCCACCCAGGCACCCACCCCAAGTTGAATCATATTTTAAAGTTTTCTAATGAGTCTTAATATTTAAAAGACTGTAATCATCATATTTGAATAAATCTGGATATTGATTAGCTGTAGCTAAAGTAAGAAACACAATATTATATGGAAAATATCATAATTATTATGCTGTCAACATATTAAGCACTTGTAAGTCATTGTGCTAAATAATAACAATACATGCATTTTCTCAATATATTGTTAGGGGTCCCAGGATAACACACTTTTGTGAGTATTGCATCAAATATATAACACTTTTCAAGGGATTTTCTTTTTTTTAATTTTATTTTAGAGAGAGAGCAGGACTGTCAAGAGGAAGGAGAAAGAGAGAATCTTAAGCAGTCTCCATGCTCAGCATGAAGCCTGACCTGGGGCTTGATCCCACAACCTTGGGATCATGACCTGAGCCAAAATCAAGAGTCAGATGCTCAATCAACTGAACCACTCAGATGCCCTGGGATTTTTCTTTATATGGTCACTATACTGACCTCCAAATTAGTTGGAAGTTGTAGGCCCTAATATCTAAATACTCTCATGACACCTTGTTATGATGCAGTAATTCAAATTTGGTGCAGGTAATGCATTTGAAATGTGAGTTATATTTCTGCAATATACTTTGGAGAAATGGCGGGGTTAGTTGTGTGTAAGGAAACAGACTTGCATGCTACCACTCTTGAGAGTCAAGATCATATCAAGCTATTTCCATAGGATACCCGTAAGAGTTGGCTTGAAGGGTGCTGTACTGGTTGACTTTGAAATAATTTGAACCAACTTAATAAAAAGGATGATGATATTAAGAGTGGTAAGCTGAGATGAGAGATGCATAGACTCTCCTTGTATAATTTTCCAAGATTGGTGTGAGCATGAGCAATTTCAGTACTAACTTACTGTCTTTGTCGCTAATCAGGGTATATAGTTCTGTACATCTTCTCTTTCATGATATATTGACATATATATATATATATATTACATACACATGCACATATGTATACATATACATACATACACATATATTTGCATTGTAAAAAATATGTATATATATGTATTTGTATTTGTTCTTTAGAACACCACTACAGTCCCCATAACATGTAAATCATAATGAAAATATGGCTGCAGACCACAGGAAGAATCTATGCTATGACCAACTTGTTCTTTAAGATTATGTCCAATTACAGAAACAAATTTCTGAAGAGATATGAAATTCAAGATGAGAAAAACCATATGCTTTTAAAGATCTCTCTAATTTCATAGCAAAATACCTAGTTTAGGTTTTCCCTGTGATATCAGGATAGGAACATTTTCTGCTCTATTTACTAAGAGGAAAAAGGTTTTCTATAATGAAAATTGGCCCCCAAATGGGACTAATGCTGATGAGTTACTACCCTAAAACAGTACCAATCATCATCTCTGAAGTTTAACTTTCCAATTCTCCAGGATTTTCAAAGAAAATTAATTTTACCCAAAGACAAATGTGTTAATAGTAAAACAAAGCCCAGATGACTGTCAGTGAAAAATAAGGGATTTGCACTGAGTCCTTCTCTATTTGAACAGGACCACTGAATCACATGGAGCTAACTCTGAGACCTGAAAGGTGATGTGGAAGACAGAAAATTATTTTGCCTGAAGAAACATGTAGCTACTGAATTATAAAATATGCAAGGAATTAGTGTTAGTGAGAGACCACACTTGTTCTTGGAGTTGTTATCCTTGCAGCTGCTGATGGACTGTGGACATGTGTTATACCAAATATTCTAGGAATTTGGCAGTACTATGTAGTAATTTACCTACCGAAATACCACTAAGGCCATGGAACATATAATGCAGCCAATTGGTTTTTCCTATGTTGGTCCTCTTGGGGAGCAGTATGAGAGTAGGCACACAACTCAAACCAGTACGTTTAGAATTGGGCCGGAGATTTGTGCTAAAAAAAATTGGGAAGCAGTATTTTCAGTAATCATAATACGCTAGATTTTGCTGCAAGAAAAAATAATCTTGACAACTTAATCCCTTGCTCACATTAAGTCCAGTTCAGATTGTGTAGCCCTGTTCTGTGTTATAGACCATCCCTTGGAAACATGGCTTCTGACAGGATGCAGGCCATTTTGTGTTTTATGAACACCCTTCAAACAAGATGATTTATTGAGCTGTTTTGCAGGATTTTGTCAGCTACCAACACCCCTGCCAGCTGCAGCATCTTTTTTGACAAGTTCGGGCTTTTCTCCCTTATTGTAGCAAACTGTGTCCTGATATTTTCATATAGATTAGCCTTGCCATATCAAGTAGAGTCTACATTATTTGAAAATAGAGTCCTGTATCCCCATAGTCATAAGTACAGTTTAGGGGACATAATGGTTTCTCAAACAAGATTTCTTAGTTTTTTGATTCATTGGTTCTCAGAGGTATTTGACATTGCAGCTCTTTTCAGTTTATGTACTCAGACATTTTATACAAAAGGAGCAACAAAACTCCTGAATTGTGTCTATAAATCTTCCTATTCTTTTCATCTTTGTTACTAGCCAGTAAAGGAGCAAGGGGCTAAGTTGTAATGTTTCAAGTCATGGACCTTCTCTGACCCCACAGTCTATCTCTCCCTAGGTATTGCTCAGAGTTGATTGAACATTGGTAACTGATGGATGCTTCCCATCCTGCTGGTTCACATTACCACTGGTAACACAAGTTATGTTGAATGTTTTATACTTTGCTACATTTCCACTCACTGCTTTGTAGGTTGCATGCTGGGTGTCTAAGTGTGGTTTATTATTCTAGTGCCATTATCTGAGGCCTAAGACTTTTGGGAGGTAGCAAACTGCTACCTGGAACCAAATATGCTAACTGAGGAGCATCAGTAAGCAAATAAATAGCAATAATCTATCACATAAATACCAATTTTGGCCGACTTGGCATGCCTTCTAGAACCATCTTTCTAATCTATATTAAATTCATATCTTAAAGTAAATGAAAATGATATATATATATATATATATATGAGAAAATGATATAAATAAGAGAATTGACACAAAATAATTTTTACTCTTTAACTTGAAATGTGCTCTCAAATTCAATATTAGTTTTATTAGTATTGCCCTCATCTTCAAGGAATTTTATCAGTAGACATCTTGACAGCAAGAAAAAAAAAAAGAGTGAAGGGGCAGTATTTCTCCTGCTGAATCATTGAGGTACCTCATGGCAGGCCTTTGTCTTGAGCTCTGGACAAAGAAAAATGTGGTTTGAGAAGCTGCTATGTGGATCTGGGGTCAAATTTGCCTGGCACAAATGATGTCCCAGGGCAGCTATCAGCAAAGTGGTCAGATAGGGTAGCCTTGCCTTCCCAAAGAAAAATGCATGATGCACAGCCAAGGAGGTGGAGCTAATGAGAAATCAGCATTTTTTAAACAGTCATGATCTCTTGGTAAGAGGAAAAACCTGTCTGCTGAAAGGGTGCTGAGCAACACTTCTCTTTAAAGCCACCCTAGATTTTATCTCTTTTGTTCTCATTCAAATAGAATATGAATTCACTGAGCTAAGACATGTGGAAGCACATCTTAAAGTTCCTGGGGCATCCTCCGTCCATTCTCCTTTGTCTGAGCCCAGCAGCCCTGTTCTGTAGCCAGTCCACTGATGTCCTTCATCAAAGCTGCAGCACTATTGCTGCCAAGAGTCCTTGTCACTACTGCTTCTTGGCAGGTCTTCCTGGGAGCTAGTGGCATTGTCATTAATTTCAGATGCAGATACCTGACACAATCCATTAGTTTTAGAATCATACATTCTCCTGGCTTGGACTGGTTCTGTCTGAATTATCTGCCTCCAAAGTCAAGGTCAGAAGAAACTCAGGCATGACAGAAAATGAGGGGAGAGGAAAAGAAGAAGATGAAGACGAGAAGAAGGACATCCTCTAAAGTTGAAAAGCAGAGCAGAGAGTTGAGTATTTCAAGACCAGAAGAGTTTGGGATTTAAGTGTAAAGATGTGAAAAGAAATCCAGATTTATCATGCTGTTTAATCCAAAGAAATAGTCTGGCCCCGGAAAGTATGATGTTGATAGTGATGATGATGACGACAGCAAGTCACATTTATTGAGTGGTTATTATAGTCAAGGCCAGTTTTAAATGGTTTTGCATGTATTTCTCATCTGCTCCTTTTAACATACTTATGAAATATATTCTGTTAACCTGTAACGTATGAAGCCCAGGAACTGGGAAGTAGCTTGTTTAGGGCCACACAGGTAATGAGCACAGAACTGAGATTCAGACTTAATTCTAATAATCTGTGGTATGTGTCTTATTTTTTCTCAGTTGTTTTAAATATTATAGTGGACACTGTAGGTACTCTGCTCAGATTGCCTCTGATCACCTTACCCAGTTCTGGGTGCATAGCTACTAACTTCTGTGTGCTTCTCCTGCAACTTTCTTTAGAGAACTACACTTGAGCTACTAGAGCCTCTGGACCACAGCACAAAGTGCTTAGTAATTAATTCATAGCCCCCTACATAGCACCAAACCAGTGACTGGCTAGTGTAGCAGTATAAAAGCCCAGCACCTTCACCTCAAGTTGGGACAATTCTTAAACTGTGAGAAACTACAAGGAAGCTCATCTCCAGAACTCCTTATAGGCTCAGGCTAAGATTGAGATGTCACCTGAAATCGTGACTTGCTTCGTCTCTTCCCCATCTTTATCCTGCAACTCCACCCTTTCACCAGGCTATCCTGGTAGTGTTCATTAACAAGTCACTGGTGCATCAATACTTGTCTTAGTATCTGTTTCTGGGGAATCTGAATGAAGACAAATAAGGTTTGGTCTCACTTCAAATGTGACCTTTGAGAAAGAAACAGTTAAAATAAGGGGGATTATGTAATACTAATGGTCAATATCTACTAAACCTTAAAAATTATCTCAATACTTTGGATTGACTCTCATTTTACCCTTGATTCATTAATTCATAATTTGTTCATTTCTTCATTGGTCAGACATATATATGTACCAAGTGCCCAACATCTTTCTAGATGCTCACAAATGCACTTACTATAGAGGGGGAAGGAGCAACCTGTCTGCCTGTGCTTTAAGGCCCTGTGGAACTTTTTTGCTATGCCCAATCTCATTTTTCCCAGGATCTGGGTTTAGAGATTAGAGCTCTCTTTTTGTGGTTGAATTGGTATATAAGTCAGAGAGTCTGGGGCTGGGAGTGATTCAGTGTAGAAACCAACACTCACTAAAGATTGGTTAAATTTGTTACATATAATAGTTTTTGAACCACTCATTGACCTCTATAATTCTTGGAAGGCAATCATAAGAGAGAGGCAAGGTCATAGAAACACAATATCCTACCAATGCAAATGCTGATGCTAAGAAGATTAAATGTGGAAATGAGATTTCATCTGGGTTGGAATGCCTCCACACATGAGATAGAAAAGAATTTATGGAGGGAAGTACATGATAAGCCTAAAACTTCCATTGTGTTATTCCACTTCTGCCATTTTCTCTTTATACACAAATTTGTATTATCTAAGTATTTTATCATCTATAATGCAGTCTCTCTCATTCAATAGCCTGTCCTGTTTTCCAGGGTTACAGATATAATATGCTATTCTTTTTTTCCTGATGACATTCTCCATTTTCTAATCCAGAATATGAACAGATGCAATGTTTGAGCAGGTATATTAAACAAAATTCCTAACAGTGACATTACCATGTTAACCTAAGTATAGTATCAACCATGGTTTTGGTATTTTTTTTTAAAGAAACCAATAGAAAAAGAGAACTCAAATTTTTTGAGTGTTTGTGTAAGACAGCAAACTTCTGTAGAAATAAATCTGAATAAATACCATTTAGAAATACTACACAAGATATTTGGGATGAATCCTGGCACACTGGGAAGAATACAGATTAGTGTAGGAGGACATCCAGCTGAGAAGACTCACAAATTCAAATCTTCTGCACTAAAAGAGTCAAATGGATTTGTTCTACTTTAGAAAAGCTGGGTTAGTAAGAATGCTTGAGTTTTCTTTTCTTCCTTTTTATTTCAGTGACTTAAAAAAAACTAACTTCTGCAACTAGGTTTGAACTGTCAAAAGTATGTTGAATCAAGTTACATATGTTATGAAATGGCAGTTGTCATGGTTCTATTCTGTGATTATGGAGAAAATCACAATCTCAGTAGCGTAACTATAATAATAAATAAAGGCTATGAATACCCTCCCATGAAGAGAAAGCTTTGCAAGGTATATACCTCACATCAGATTGGGTATAATTTAAATACTGTGCAATTCATCTACTTAAAGTACACAACTCACTGCTTTTTGGTATATTCACAAGATTGTGTAACCATCACCACTATCTAAGTTTAGAACATTTTGTCTGCTCTAAAAGAAACCCTGTATCCATTATTAAACAAGCCCCTTTCTCCTCTTCCCAAAGAGGAACAGCTTCCCAAATCCTAAGGAACCATTAATATAATTTGTGTCTTTAAAATACATCTTTTTATATTTCAAATAAATGGAATCGCAGAATCACTGAGTTCTTTTACTTCTTTCATTTAGCATAACTCTTTCATAGTTCACCAATGTTGTAGCATATATTAGTACTTCATTTCTTTTTATTGCCAAATAGTATTCAATTATAGGGATATACCATATTTTGTTTATCTATTCATCAGTTGGTGGGTTTTCCCAGTGTTTGGAAATTATGAATAGTGCAGCTGTGAACATTCATGTACAGCTTTTTGTGTGGACATGTTTTCATTTATTTTGGGCATATATATAGGAGTGGAGTTTTGGGGCCATGTGTAACTCTATGTTTAACATTAAGGAACCAACAAACTATTCTCCTCAATGGTGATACCATTTTGTATTTCCAGGAGTAATGCATGAAGGTACTAATTTCTCCATATTCTCACCAGCACTTGCTATTGTGTTTCTTTTTATTGTAGTCCTCGTGTTTATGAACTGGTATCATTATGGTTTTGGTTTGTAGTTCCCTAATGATTAATGATGTTAATTAGCCATTTGTTTATCTTCTTATGCTTATTGCCCCTTTATATATTGCCTTTGGAGAAATATCTGTTCAAATTCCTTGCTCATTGTTTAATTGGGTTATTTGCCTGTTATTTGAGTTGTGAGTGTTCATTTATCCTGGAAACAAGTCTCTTACAGACATATAATTTGGAAATATTTTCTTCCATTCTATGGGTTACATCTTCACATTTTTGGTGGTATTATTTATAGCACAAAATATTTGACTTTTGATATAATCCAATATATTTATTCTTTCTTTTGTTGCTTGTGCTTCAGGTGTTTAATCTAAGAAAACATTGCCCAACCAAGGTCATGAAGAATTATTTCTTCTTCTAAGAGTTTTATTTTTTCTAATTTTCAAAAAATGTTTTTATTTATTTATTTATTTAGACAGAGAGAGTGCTACCGGGGGAGGGGCAGAGAGAGAAGGAGACAGAGAATCCCAAGCAGGCTTTGTATTGTCAGTGCAGAGCCTGACACGGGACTTGAACCTATGGACTGTGAGAGCATGACCTGAGCTCAATTTAAGAGTCAGTTGGGTACCTGGGTGATTCAGTCAGTTAAGCATCCAACTTCAGCTCAGGTCATGGTATCATGATTCGTGAGTTTGAGCCCAATGTCAGGCTCTGGACTGACAGCTCAGAGCTTGAAGTCTGCTTCAGATTCTGTACCTCCCTCTCTCTGTTACCCCCCATCCCCCACTTGTGCTCTTTCTCTCTCAAAATTAAACAAACATTAAAAAAAAAAAAAGAGTCAGGGGCGCCTGGGTGGCTCAGTCGGTTGAGCGTCCTATGTCGGCTCAGGTCATGATCTCACGGTTCATGGGTTCGCGCCTGGCGTCGGTCTCTGTGCTGACTGCTAGCTCAGAGCCTGGAGCTTGCTTCGGATTCTATCTCTTTCTCTCTCTGCCCCTCCCCTGTTCATGCTCTGTCTCTCTCTGTCTCTCAAAAATAAATAAAATGTAAAAAAAAAATTTTTTTTTAAAGAATCAGACACTTAACTGACTGAGCCACCCATGTGCCCCTTCTAAGTGTTTTTAAGTTTTGGCTATTACATTTAGGCCTCTGAACTAATTTGAGCTAAGTTTTTAGTATGTTGTGAGATAGAGATCCAACTTCATTCTTTTTTAATGTTTTTTTTTTTTTAATTTATTTTTGAGAGAGAGAGAGAGAGAGAGAGAGAGAGAGACAGCGTGAGCAGGGGAGGGTCAGAGAGAGAGGGAGACACAGAATCCGAAGCAGGCTCCAGGCTCTGAGCTAGCTGTCAGCACAGAGCCCAATGCGGGGCTGGAACCCACGAACCGTGAGATCATGACCTGAGCCGAAGTCGGATGCTTAACCGACTGAGCCACTCAGGCGCTCCCAACTTCATTCTTTTTAATAGGGCTATTAATTTATACAAGCATCATTTGTTAAGAAGATTATTCATTCCCCATTGAATTGTCTTGGCACCCTTGTAAAAAATCAGTTAATTGTAAATGCATGCATTTATTTCTTGACTCTAAATTCTATTCAGTTGATCTATGTATCTATTTTATGCCAGTAGTTTTGCAGTAGATTTTGAAATTGAAAAGTGTGAGTAATCCAACTTTGTCCTTTTTCAAAATTGTGTTGGCCATCAGTCTGGCTTCTTTGTACTTCCATATGAATGTTATAATCAACTTGTCAATTTCTGAAAAAAATGTCAGTTGGAATTTTGATAGGGATTGTGTTGATTCTGTAGATCAATTTGGGCAGTATTGTCATCTTGAAAATAATGTCTTCCAATCTATGAACATGGTATATCTTTCCATTTTTTTAGTTTTTTTAATTACTTTCAACAATGTTTTGTAGTATTCAGTGTACAAGTCTTGCTGTTCTTTTTTTAAATGTAAACCTAAGTATTTAATTTATTTTTATACTTTTAGATGGAATTATTTTTTATTTCATTTTTGAAAAAATTATTGCTAGTGTGTAGAATTATAATAGATTTTTTCATTTATTTTATTATTTTTTTATTCAAGTATAATTAATATGCAGTGTTATCTTAATTTCAGGTATACAATATAATGATTCAGTAATTCAATACATTTCTCAGCGTTCATCAAGATAAGTATACTCTTAATCCCCTTTACCTATTTTGCCCATCTACTTACCACCTCCCCTCTGGCAACCCTCAGTTTTTATTCTGTATTTAAGAATATATATATATGTATATATATATACACACACACACACACACACACATATATATAATGAGAGAGTATATGTATATATATAATATATAATGAGAGAAAGAGATATCTATATATATGTGGGTATGTGAATATATAATAGTAATATATATTGAACAGAAATAATAAATATTATATCTATTACTATTAAATATTATATATTTCTCTCTGCCAGTGCAGAGCTCAATGTGAGGCTCAAACTCATGGACCATGAGATCATGACCTGAGCTGAAATCTGGAGTTAGATGTTCAACTGACTGAGCCACCCAGGCACTCCTGTGGTAAGTTCTTAAATTACTAATTTGATCTCTTAATTTATTATAGGTCAATTCAAGTTGTCTAATTCTTCTTGAGCCAGATTCAGTTATTTGTGTCTAAGAATTTATCAGTTTTATTTAAATTATCTAATATGTTGGCATAATGTTGTTCATAGTATTCTCTGATGATCTATTTTATTTCCATATAGTCAGTTATGATGTCTCCTCTTGATTCCTGAATTTTATACTTTGACTCTTCTGTCTCTCTCTCTCTCTCTCTCTCTCTCGGTAAGTCTATCTTAAAGGTTTGTCAATTTTGTTGATTTCTTTAATGAACTATATTTGTTTTTTTTTTGTTTTCTTTATTGTTTTTCTATTCTCCGTTTGTTTCTTCTCTAGCTTCCATTATTTCCTTCCTTCTGCTTTCTTTGGGTTTCATTTACTCTGAAGAAGGGTCTGATTCAGATCTGCTATTCCCTCAACTTGAATTCTTTTGACCGCTTTTTATTTAGGTCTTCTGATAGGTTCTATGGAATCAATATTGAACAAAAGAGGGTTGCCTGGGTGGCTCAGTCAGTTAAGTGTTCAACTCTTGTTCTCAGCTCAGGTCCTGATCTCAGGGTCTTCATATCAAGTGCATGAGTTCAAAGCCCTGCACTGGGCTCTGTGCTGAGAGTGAAGCCTACTTAAAACAAACAAACAAACAAGAAAAGATTGTACAAAAGAAGTGTGTTGAGCTGTGCCTCAGATCCCAGCATTGACCTATAACTACCAGATAACTTTGCCACAGTGGGATTTCATTATTCAATATGTTCTTCTTTATCTTTTAAAAAAAAATAACACTATCTAAGATTAATAGCTGAATGGGGTTGCTAAACTCAAAAAATGTTTGAGAATAGTGAAGAATGAAAAGATACTCATTTATAGAGATATTGTTCATTGTGGTAAGAAATGAGACTCATGTAATACATGATTTTATCGTCCTTTCATTCAATGTATGCTTGTTGAGAGTTTGATAAAATGTCACACAGAGTTGAGTGCTAAAGGAGGTAGGAAGAAAACTAAGATTGAATGCTTTGTGACCTCAGATTGAATGCTTTCTGACCTCAAGGGCCTTTAGATCCAGTAGGGAAGAGAAGGGACACATCACAATAACCACAATAACAATGGATAGATGTTAAAGAAGTTATGTACAATATGCAGAAAGGAAAAACCCTGTAGACACCTGGATATTCAGGAAGCTTTTACACAGTGAGTAGATTTTGAGGAGTGACTAGGAATTTACTGAGAAAGAGATATGACATTTCAGGCAGAGGCAATAACATCTCCACAGGTACACAATGAACTTTCGTCATTTGAGAACTTGGAGTACTTTATGGAAACAAGTTATGGTTTGTTATAACTTGGATATCTTAAGAAGGCATCATAAACAGAAAAATCATATAGATGGTTGTGATCAAGAAGTGTGTTCTCAAACTGGAGTTCAATTTCCTATTACAGAGATCTCATTGCTGGCTCTCCAGATATGCTCTTCATTAAATTTATTCAGCTTCTTATCTGATTTGCTCTTTCAGCTAGGAGGCCTATTTCTTCCCCTTCCTTCCCAGGTTTAATTTTGGTGTTGATTTCCTGTTTGGCTTTCATCTTCTCTCCTTCTGTTGTGGAAATTTCTCAGGTGCATAATAATTATTTAGGGCCTGAGCTCAGAGCCCAGTGTACCAGCCTTCCATCTTAAAGGCAGCTCAATGGGAAGCAACTTTAAAGATGGTCAGTGAGGCTGAGAAGGTAGGTGTGTGTGTTTGGGGGAAATTGGGGGAAAGACTACAATGGGTTTTTCTGTAAAGCTTAAAGTGTTTGTTTTTAGGTTTTCAAATCATAATCTTTAGAGAACCAGAGATCTTTAGAGGTATCACAGGGGAATGGGGTAATTGGTTGGGGGGCAGTCTCACTGCCCTCTTCTCTATTGCTTCTTGTTCCCTCTCCGTTTCTATATTCAGTTTTGATGCCTTGAGACTTACATAATATTTCAGTTTTATACACTGAGATTCCTCATGATATTTATTTTGAAAAAATTAAAAAGACCCCTGCTGGAGAAAGAAACAGAAAAATCATAACTTTCAGCAACAAATAACCTTAAGTATTTCTGAGCGAGACAAATGACTTAATTTGGGTAACAGTGGTTACAGGATGGAGGAGGGCCTGGAGAAGGAAGAAAGAACTGGGGGTGGGGTGGGGGGGTTGAGTTGTTGAAAGAATCCAGGGAAGGAGTGACACAAACCTGAGTTAAGGCTGTGGAAGTTAGAATGGAGAAAAATGTGACAGAGTCCAGAGATATTTTGAAGGCAGTACCGATATGCTTTTATAAAAAATTGACTAGATTTAAGGACAGCAGTGGAAGGCTGCCATTTTTAGCCATAAGTTTGAAGTCCAATGGGTGGTTTTATGTCTTTAGGTTCTTATCTTGTTTCATCTCGTGAATTTTCTTCATTCTGAGATGGTTCCCTTCTTGAGAAATCTCCACATTAGGTAGTGAGATGATCCCCAGGATATATCCAGAATATGTAGGTTTACAAATTCATATTTCAGTGGAAGAATGTAGTCCCTTTGCCATTAGAATCTATGTCACTACAACTAACGGAATTTTATTGGCCCTGATAATATACCTACCTAGACCAATTATTGAATCAGAAGACATTATCTTCCCAGTTATCTTTAAATGTTTTTGAAGAGAATTTACACTTTTACATTGGTAGGCACCATAAGACACTGGTAAGGGGTAATGGCTCTATTTTGTTCCCCCACTTTCCTTCATTTCCATATAGTTCCTGTAAGGGCAGAAAATGATGTAAATAAGTGCCAGTAGAAAGCTCTTGGATTTAGGCTGTACTGGAAATATCTTTCTTTTTTTTCATGTTTTATTTTTATTTTTGAGGGGGGTGGAAGGGCAGAGAGAGGGAGACATGGAAGCCAAAGCAGGCTCCAGGCTCTAAGCTGTTAGCGTAGAGCTTGACATGGGACTTGATCTTATGGACCATGAGATCATATCCTCAGCTGAAGTCTGACGCTTAATTGACTGAGCCACCCAGGAGCCCCTAGACTGGAAATTTCTAAGTTTCAGAGCAAAATTAGAATCTAGTCTCCTTTGGTCATTGCCACAGGGGAACTGAGAGCCCTGTTTTGATGAGCAGGACCTGTGTTGTGAAGGGACAAGGTGAAACCCCAGAAATGGAAGAGATCAGAGTTGCCCTTTTATCTCTTGCTGTCATCAGCTTCAAAAACAGGTCATTCTCTGAACAGATATGAGACAGAGTTTACACTAGTGACTAAATCCTGGGCAACCACAAACTGATGAGAAGGGGAGGAAATCACAATAGGCAGAAAAGAAGGAAAGAGTTTGTCTATATTTTTCTTCAAAAGGTTTTCTATATTTAAGGGTATTACAGGTCAATGACTTTCACAGTGGGCTTTTAGTCTTCTAAGGTATGTTCCAAAAATGTGTGTGAAGTTAAAGAGTGGAAGAACAATAGTGAGTCCTGAATGTAGATAATAAGTCACAGAAAAGGATATAAAATAGACAAATAAATATGCAAACAGCGAATAAAAGTAAAGAAATTATTTTGTAGAGTATATTTTAATACTTTAAAAAAAATCTATGGCAGGATTGATCTTTTGAGACCATCTAGTTTAATGAATCCAAGTGCTGGCTTGAATCACCTGTGGAACTTGATAAAAATACAGATTTCTGGATTTATTCTGGACCTATGAAGTCAGAATCTTGGGTATGGGATATTTGTAGTTTTACAAACACTGCTCAGGAGATTCTGTAGCTCAGAATGAGTTCGAATTGTGGTACTAGTCTGATGGCTTTACCTTGCACACAGCTCCAGCTCTCTATAACCTACACCAGCCTACAGGTTGAGTTGGGTTATAATTACACCACACATTTATCATTGTCTCTCATCCCTGCTTCTCCTTAAGAACTAATTTCGCTGAAAGTCCCCTAAAATAATTTGGGTGTCCCTAAGTGGAGTCTTATACATGCTCATGAACAGGTCTGGCAGATGCCATGTAATGTTCACTGAGCCCTGCTGTTCCAGCAGTTACCACTATGGCTTCCTTGAAGGGATCCAGTCTTGCCCCACTGCTCAAAGTCTCCCATTTAGCATTAACCCAATAGCTTGGATCCTCAGAGCTTTGTGGATGGCCTGTGATGCATCATCTGTGAGCTCTTTATCAGGAGTTCTCTTTCTAAGCCATCTTTTCACAAGACCTACAAAAAAGCTGTGATTCTCATTAGCAGACCAAGATACTTAACAAAAGGAGAAACTAAATAGTGGAGAGCTTGTGGGACTGGGCACAAATAAACTGGGGCATGAAGAGCACAGCCAAATTAGCACTGAGGGGCTCAGGGCCACCACTGCCCTACCCACAGCATGTCAATTGCTTAGATCCATAACAAGCTTACTTTGCTTTCATGTCATGTGTCTTTCTGAGCCAGGCTGCTTCAACAGTTTGGATACTGGGAAAAAAGATGCAAAAGAATCAAAGGCTAAGATTATCAGAGTAAAAATTATGTTTCTTCTGGACCAAAAAAAAATATGCTCCTTTTGGGTGTGAATATTCCCAGAGCTTTTGCTCATTTTCCAGATGTCAGTGACAATTTAAGGTGGGAAAAATGAAAGAATTAAATTTATTCTATATATGGATAAGCAGCACAAATGGGCATCAAGAGCAGAGAGCTTAATGGGGATTTAATGCTTAAAGGCTTGCTGATCACTTTCCAGGACAAACTGATGAGGCCATGTAGGCAGATACCAAATTTACTTTGTTGTTTAGAGAGCCACCAGACAGATCATGAGGTGTGAATGGGCCACAACATGAAGTTTTGACCCTATTCTAAGTCAGGGAAGCTGGAGTGATGTGATCTATGTTTTAAAGTTTACTCTGGATGTTGGATGAACTGGGAGTCCGTAGTACTCATTGTTGGAGAGTTCCCTGACACCTTGGACCTTTAGAACCCAGGTGTGTGCCTGTGCTATCTATGTGTTTAGGGTGAACAGTCTGTTTAATGAAAATGATACTGGAATCCTCATGCCAGAACCTGGAAAGAACTGGACTCAAATAGTGTTATAGTATTAAAAGAATTAGCAAGGGGCATCTGGTTGGCTCAGCCAGTTAAGCTTAACTTTGGCTCAGGTCATGATCTCACAGTTTGTGGGTTCAAGCCCAGCATTGCACTCTGTGCTCATAGCTCAGAGCCTGGATCCTGCTTCAGATTCTGTGTCTCCCTCTCTCTCTGCCCCTCTTCTGCTCACACTCTGTCTGTCTCTCTCAAAAATAAATAAACATTTAAAAATTTTTTAAAAAAGGAATCATCAAATGGTGGCCTTGCCTCTTTTGATTAATACCTCCTATAACAAGGCAACACCACCATTAAAGGCATGGGATTCTACTGCTCTCTATCAGGCAGGGTTGGGAGGAGTAGTTTTTTGAGGTGAAGTGGCTTACTCAAGTGACTGTGGCCAGAAGAGATGTTGGGGGACTGTGTGATATTATCAGTAATGCCTTCCTCCCTTTCCTTCACGGAGCACTGATTTGT
This sequence comes from Cryptoprocta ferox, assembly GCA_028646485.1. NCBI lineage: Eukaryota > Metazoa > Chordata > Mammalia > Carnivora > Eupleridae > Cryptoprocta > Cryptoprocta ferox. The sequence continues at coordinate 62,372,953 of CM053561.1, read as the reverse complement.
AAATATTCCTTCTTTCCCCTTGAGGACCTGAGAACTGCAGACAGCACCCATGACAATACCATTGGATACTCTGACTTCTAAAGATCAGCATAGACACTCATATTAATTTCCTTTTATTTACTTTAGGCAAAATAGCATTCCCAAGGAAACTGCAGTAACACATGCAGTAACAGGGCCCTTACAGTGACAGATGGCATTGGGCTATCTTCAGAGCAATGAAACTGAAGCTCTAACCTCTTCTCCATTCAGTGAAAGAGGAAGCCACACTTGGATTTTTGCCATGATCTGAGAGATGGCAAGATGTAAAATGGAAATAGAGAGCTACATCTTTTGGAATAAGGAAACCCTAGAGGGAAAGCAAGTGATTTAAAAGAGAACTGACATTGAAAAATCACAAAATCACACTAAGGCTGGAAATTTATGGATTTAAGAGAAGAGACCAATGAATATGTGAGTAGTTTTATGCTTCAAACTCTTTGCGATGCACATATAGTAAATTTCCAACCTCCTTTCGGTGTCATGAAAATCCCAGGGCTCCTTGTCAGAGTGGACAAAAAAAGTGATAAAGAATGTCTTTAGGGAAGAAACAGAGAAAAAAAAGAGGATAAGTGATGCTGGGCACATTTTTATGCACAAGAGGAAGAATTTTCCTGTGGAATGTTGATTAGCAGATGGAGAAAACTTGATCTCAGAATCAGGTCACAGAAGCACACAATCTAGTAACCATGGAACATCCTATCCTGATGCTGTTGATTCAAGTCTGGAGAGTTGATTTACTTTGCCTTTCAAGATACAACTTACCCCAGGCCACATAGACATATTCATAAGGGACAGGATTTCTGGAATAGTTTGTGGGCTTGTGGGGAGGGAGAGAGCTGGCTTAACTCACAGGGCTCTTAACTGAAAGCCCTTTCCAATGATTTTTATAATTAGGTACTAATGTGACACTATATTTTAAAAGTTTGATATTTACTCAATATTGTAATTAATAAATATAGCCCTCTCTAAATGAAATCAGAGGAGGTTTTATGCAGAGACACTTTTATAGATCCTGTAAGGAACACCATCATATAGGCAGTAAATGTTTACATTTTTAAAGAAGCATTGATCGATATGCTGCCATCATTTTTTTAAAATTCATAATCCCTTCTCATTTCTTCATCCCTCAAATTTCTCACATTTTCCCCTTGATGTTAGGATTTTTGCTCCTTTGGCCATTTGAAGAGATGGGTTAAAGTTTCTTCAGTGTTATCAAACAGATCAGTGTTCTTAAAGTTTCTTTGTATAGTACAGTCTTATACTTTGGTGTGGTAAGGAATTTCTAAACACTGTGATTTTCTGAATGGCGCTTTATCATGGGGGATTACCAACTAATTGAAATAAAGAAAGGAAGTGCAGATGTCTGTGGGGTGAACGTGTGTGGTGCAGAGGCCCCAGACATACCAGGGGGCTGGGTATGGACCAGAGGTAGGTTCCAAGGAGACACCACATCTGTCATACAGCAGGATTCCCCCTGCCTGTGTGATTTACCCCTAGAATCAAAGGTATTTCTTTGCTTATGCAGTGACAAGAAGCCAGGGTGAGGAGAGCAAGAACACAGACATCCATGTATCTGTAACTCCCCGTATACAGAGCACGTGGTATGTGCCAGACCCTGCTAAACCCTTACAAGACTAATGATATTTAATATTCACCACCCCCTTCTGAGGTGGTGCTGTTTTCACTTACACCCTACAGAGGAAGAAACTGAAGTATAGAGACATTATATAAGTGTCTCCAAATTTCACATCTCCAGAATGACAGGGGTAGGATGTGGTGACTAGAAATATCTTAATTCTTATGTTGTATATCTAAGAGATTATTATTATTATTGTAGAGCTAAATTCTCAGAGAGTTGAAGTTAAATATGTGCCTCCTGTGTTTCCAGGATGCAGACTTTCTGCAGGGGAGCGTTTCTGTCTTTGAAAGCCTCTGCTTGCCATAGTTGCAAGTGCCCAGCCTATGAACAGAGCATCCTCAAGCAGACCCTGGCTTTGAAATGTAGAGATATATGCAACAATGAGAGAGCCAGGGGTGAAAAAGAAATCAGCAGAGTCAGAAAGAGAAAGGGAGAAAAGGGTTCATAAAGAGAGCTCTGTTAAAGTCATCAAAATGTCTCTCGCTTAAGGTTGAAAAACTCAGAGCATGCCAGAATACTAGAATATTACAGATGACTCCTTGCATTCACCGATTTCCTTCTTTTGCTATGTTTATGCTGGGGGATTTCATACTTGATCATTTTTCTTTGAACGGTCTTAAGTAAATGGGTAAGCTATTGAGAGCTAAGATATCTGTAGATATAAAAATGATTTTTTTAAAAACTGAGATAACATTTAAGCTCTGGAGATTTTTTTTTTCTTTTTTCCATGCATGTTGCATCATCCAAGTCAATTTGGAAGTGAGACCACTGATTTATAGTTGAGGGTGAGGAATCTTGTAGGAAAGTATATGCAGCCCCATGAACACATCTTCGAAAAAGAAGAGCGTGAAGGAGGAGATAGTCTAAAGGGAAGCCCCTCTCCAGAGTGGGCAGTTTTGGGGCCAGGTTTATCCAGCACACACTTAATTGAGTTGACAGAGATATCTTCTTTAAAGATGATCATGTGTAAATCTTGGGGTGGTGGGGGAAGGCTCTATGGATCAAAGCTTCTATTCTCTTTTCCTTTTCTAAGATTCTGAACATCAATCACCTCTAATAATTAGATCACTGAGTCCCCAAATCCCCCAGGTTTTTCTGATGGGATGGTCTTGGCGCTGCATTTTGAAGACAGTGAAATAAAATCATCCGATTTTGATCCTCCTCTTTCTCCGTAACCTCAGAATTACCACTAGAAATTAATTGGCCTAAGAAAATTCTGGGCTCAACAGAGTGGCTCCTGCTAGATGTCTTGCAGAGGTGCCACTTGCCTTCACATGGGGACTCATGATGAACAATTAGGACTCTTACTGTCATTGGAGTTTGTAAACAGAATAATATGTGGGGAATTCTCTGCAATCTCAAGAGAATAAGAATAGTTTTTTTTTTTGTTTTTTTGTTTTTTTTTGGCCTGAGAACTCAACTAAACCTATGTAAAGACAAAACTCTCTGTTCTTTTTGGGGCACAGGAGAAAGAAAATGAGGAATAGACATCAGAGGCTTAGAACCTGAACATTGAAAGGCCATTATGATAATATTGAATATTATTGGGATCTCATTAGAACCACACAGCTTTGGAGGGACCCAATAACTATTTGAAAATGATGTCTCTTTTGCATTTCCAGATACATTCCAAATTTGAATGAGTGTTCTATATATTTTTTCAATAAATTTTTTGAAAATTTAAGTATTTTTTCAATAAATTACAGTTACTCACTGGACAAGTTTTGCATGTAGGACCAAATACATGACTAAGTTGCATTTTCTTACATTGAACACACACATCAACAGAGAACTCACTCTGTGCCAGGTAGCACATTAGGCAAGTTTACTGGATCATTCCCCTTGTTTATGCATAAAAATGCTGGGAGGTATGCACTATTATTGCCACTGTTTAATAGATGAGGAAAATGAGATTCAGAGAGGTTAGCTATTTGTCCATTTTCACACAGCTGATAATTGAGAGAGCTTAGACCTAGGATTCAGGCCTTTGTGTGCCTTTGTGGTAAGTATGAGAGTTCTCGGACTCTCTGATCACAGACTCTGGACCAGGTGGTCAGCTCTTACCCCTGGACCTGGTCCTCAGACTCTTAGTAACTGGATGCTTTAGCCAGGCCAAGTGTTGGGCTCTCTGATTACTATTTTAAGCTTGACTCTTCTCAGTTGAAATGCTTGAAAGCATCACATAAGGACACCACTACACATGCCCACAGTTGGTTAAAGTCAGAAAAATGTATTAGGTATCCATTTCCAACCTTTGTATGGAAGGCATTCAGGTTACTTTCCATATTAGGAATCCTGGCAGTGGCAGGAGATAAAGGGAACATTTTACCTTTTCGTTCACTAGAGGTTGATGTAGGGATAGAGGAGGGGGGATGGAGAAAAAAGGAAGCTTGTAAAATGCATAAAATACATAGGTATAAATTCATACATATAAACACAGGCATACAAATCTAGTTGTTATTTTAAGTTTATAGTGGGCCCTTTCATTCTCAGGTAGAATAGTTTGGGACTTAGTAAGAGCCAATTGTGTGAACTTGTGTAAAGTCTGGATTCATTTCCTTCCCCCAAGCCTCTCCCCAGAGTTCTATAAATTGGGTGTGATAAACTTATAGCCCATTGCAAGCTTCAGCATGCTCCATCATGACATGGGAAGTTTTCCTGGGGGCCTCAGTTAACCTGAAACACGAGGACTGCCTGTTAAGGACTGCTTAACATCAGTCTGACTCCTTTCCCCCCCATTTATTCATTAACTGTGCCAGCCCTGCTTCTTCCCGAGATAACAGTGTGATTGGAAGATGTTCCTGCAGGGTTCTCAGAGTGAGGTCTGTCGCCTATCTGCATATGCGCCATTAGGGGAATTTATCTGAGTGCAGAGTCCTAGGCTTTACCCGAAGAGATTTTGATACAGCAACTCTGGGGCGAGGTCCAGGCATCTCTTTAAAATTAGTGCCCTCGGGATTCTGACTCAGGTATTTTGATACTGCATTTTTGAGAAACATGGTGTTTATAGATAAATTCACCATAAAAGATGGTCTCTGACCTTTTCATAAATGTTTGTGTTAAAAAAATACACACAGAGAATGTTACTGCATTATGTAAATTATCAAACTTTTAACCTTTAACTATTTTTTTATGTTTTATCATTTTATTTATTTATTTTAAAATGCTTTATTTTTGAGAGAGAGAGAGTGCGTGAGTGGGGGAGGAGTCGAGAGAGAGGGAGACAGAAGATCTGAAGCAGGCTCTGTGCTGACAGCAGGGAGCCTGATGCTGTCTCAAACTCATGAACTGCGAGATCATGACCTGAGCCGAAGTCTGGTGCCCCTGTTTAAAAATCATCTTTTACCTTCTAGTTTTTATCTTATGCTTTGCACATTTTTTGCTCCTTGTAGTTTTATGTGCGATGTTTGTTGAGACTGTTAATCTTTCCAAAGCATATTCATGGCTGGTTTTTTAGTTGAGGACACTGAGGCACAAAGACATTAGGTGACTTGTCTAAGTGATTTATGGTCAAAGCTGTTGACCTCAGTTCTGATTCCAGAGATACTTCTGGCACCTGAGTTGAGACACTCTCTGCCTTAATGCTTGGTCATGTTTGTCTGTGGTGGACAGAGACCTTTGGAAGCCACCTGGAACTTTCTCCTTCTCCCAGGGCATCTAAAACAGGCCAGCCGAAGGAGGGTGTCACCTCTTAGCTTCTTGGGAAAGGACCTTATAGTCAGGTGGTCTCTGGAGATATTCCTTTGCAAATGACCACCAAGTGTTCTCTGACATCTCCAAGCCAAATCTGAGGCAGCTCAGAATTGGAACAGGTTTATCTGAAGTTCTTCTAGAACAACTGGATTTCTCACTGTGGATGTAATCAACCATTCTATCCCCTATGCAGACTTGCCTTTATTTCCATCTCTCTGCTGGACATAAGGTCATACTTGTGGCCAATTAGAGATAGGACCGGAGCCAGGACATATAGATCTCTTGAGGTATCCTGCAGAGTCAGGAGACCTCACTTTGCATTCTGTATCTGGCTTTATGACCTCTGACAGGTGGCTTAAACTCTCTGAGCTTTGTTTCCTCAAATGAGGAAAAATACATAGTGAGGATAATAATGCATAACTTACAGGGAAGTTATTTATACTAAAGGTATCTGTTTTGAAGCAGCATCTGGCTTGGCTGATCAGAGTGGGTGTTCAGGGAAGGCTGGTTCCTTCACCCTCTCTGTTCTTCTAGTTTGGGGCATGTCTCTTCCCTCTTCAGGTCTAGTCTGACAAGAAAGACCCTTTTTACTTTTTTTTTTTTTTTTTACTGTTTATTTATTTATTTTGAGAGAGCGCACCCATGTATGAGAAGGGGAGGACCACAGAGAGAGGGGGAGAGAGAATCTTAGGCAGGCTCCATGCTGTCAGTATAGCCTCTGATGCTGGGCTTGATCTCATGAACTGTGAGATCATGACCAGAGCTGAAATCAAGAGTTGGACACTTGATCGACTGAGCCACCCATGCACTCCAAAAAAGAGCCTTTTCTATAAACACTATAATAAAATGTCTCTTTAGAGATGGTAATGGTTGTAAAGTAGCAACCTGCTGCTGAATCTTGGACATTAGCTGGCAATTCTATTTTCATTTTAAGGACATCTGTAATGCCAGTGGACTTCCTTTCTGGGCAACTGAAGAATAGTGATAGTGATATCATGTCTAGCCATGAACTTTAGTGATCTTTCGTGCTGCCACTGCTGGTCCTAGCCTCAGCTCTCAGAAGCCCAGCCTCTGGAAGGAGATTCTACACCATCTGGATATTGCACTCACTCAATGCCAAGTTCAGTCTTGACCTCAGAGACTGGCTTCCCCCTTCAAGAAGTTCCCTCTGAAAATACAGGGAACTTCCTGTCCCCATTAATGAAATCCAAGAGGATTCTGGTACTGCAGCACAGGGAACTTTTCAGTTGGCTCTGGAGATGATTGTGTTGATCCCAAATCTATGGCTGGCTTGGGCTGGCTTGGGCTGCTGACGTTTTTCTTGAGGGAGTGCCTTTCTGCCAAGATAAAAGAAGAGAGGCAAGTATTCTTTTAATTTTTTGCAGAAAGCTTCTGGGCACAAATGTCCCTACAATGAAAATATAATTGGCTGTTAATGTCTAAGATTAAACTACATCTTTCTTGAATCTCTGAAATAAAAGCTATTTGGTCTTGCTTTTAAGATCAGCATAGATTACAGTATTTCTGTGGGTGTTTGTGTTTTCTGGGACTTTTTGAGTCTGAGAAGGTTATTAGGAAGCACTTTACAGTTAAATCATTTGCTTCCTATCACTCTAAAATAGATCTAGAGGAAAATAAAGTATTATATTACTTTTCTTGTTTCAAAACAGAACTGAAAATTCAAAGACAATAAAGGCTAGTTGTGAGATTCAGTTGCAGAAAATAAATGACATGGGCTGCAGATGGGGTATGGCTCCTCCCACCCCGCCCCTGCAGCTCTGAGATCTGCATTTCCTGACTGTGCACTCCATTTAGGAAGGGACAACTTATAACCACAAATATAACCCTGACACGCATAAAAAGGGCAGAAATCCCAAGCAAGAGGCCCATGCTGCTGCATATTCATGAATGCAAATCAGGCCCCAGGACTACAGCTCTTGACTCTGGAATTTTAGATCTGGGAATTATCTGAGCTTCCTGCAAGTTTCTACAGATTATATTAGCTAAGAGGAAGATGGCAAACAGTGAGCTACCTATCCCTTTCTCCATGCCTTTTTGAGAGATGGGTGATTCTTAGAAAGAAGACCCCACAATGAGTTCTTTTGGTCTGGGGTAGTACAGGGCTTCAGCAGTGGAAGAGAGCTGGGGGCCCCATGGCATAGACTCTAAGTGAGTTACTAGAACACTTGGATGGTCATAGCTGAAGTGTGGCTATTTTATTCATTACTGTATCTCCAGCTACCACCATAGCATTTGGCACATACTACAAACTCAGTAAATGTATAATGAGTAGCTGTTTCTCTAATTTTAGCATGTAATGACTGTCTGTCATTTACTAGAGGCTCATCTTTTAGTGTATTAGATTTGTCCCTGCAATCGGACTATAAACTTTTAAAGGCAGGGACAGATGAAATCCTACTACTACTACTACTACTATTAAATTATTTTTATATATTAAATTTATAGATAATAAATTAATATTTATTATTAATTATTATATTATTTTAAATTTCCATGTATAACACTATTTAATTTTATTTTTTATGTTTATTTTTTTATTTTTCAAATTTTTGTGTAAATTGTAGTTAGTTAACATATAGTATAATATTGGCTTCAGGAGGAGAATTTAGTGATTCATCATCTATATATAGCACCCAGTGCTTACTAGAACAAATGCCTTCTTTAATACCCATCACTCATTTAGCCCATCCTTGACCCCCCACACTCCACCAACCCTCAGTTTGTTCTTTATTAAGAGTTTCTTATGGTTTGCTTCCCTTTCTTTCTCTTTTTTTCCCTCCCATTTGTCCATCTGTTTTGTTTCTTAAATTCCACATATGAATAAAATCATACAGTATTTGCCTTTCTCTGACTTATTATGTTTAGCATAATACATTCTAGCTCCATTCATGTCATTGCAAATGAAAAAGATTTCATTCTTTTTGATACACACACACACACACACCCCCCATATTTTTAGTATCCATTCATCAGTTGATGGACATTTCAGCTCTGTCCATAATTTGGCTATTGTTGATAATGCTATTATAAACATCAAGTGCATGTATCACTTCAAATCTGTATTTTTGTATCCTTTGGGTAAATACCTAGTAGTGCAATTGCTGGATTGTAGGGTAGTACTATTTTTAACTTTTGGAGGAACCTCCATACAAAGTGGATGTTCTACTATTACCTTCATTTCAAAGATGCAGAAACTGAGTCTTAGGAAGGTGAAGTTAAAAGTAATATGGCCAAGGTCATGGAAAGTGACCTATCTCACTATGATCATCCCCTTGTTCTTCGCCCCTGAGGCAATATGGTTCCACTCAGTCTTTCCAGTCATCATCAACTCTCCCCTTCAGCACCACTGAGTCTTTCATTTGTTTTTCATATGAACTGTTTGTTCAGGGCAGCCCCTAATGCTCAGAAAGCTCCAGTGATGACTTTCTGATGCAGGCCTGGAAGAAGGGACTCCATCTCCTGACTTCTAGTCAAGCTTTCTCTTTACTGCAACAGACCAACCTCTGTAGGCAATGTATTTTCTCTTTCACCAACCAAGTGAGTGAAAGGGGAAATGGAAGACACTGTTTGTAAGATCATAAGGGATTCTTTGGGGGAGAGGGACTATCTTTGTGTTCCCCAGACTTACTGCCAGGGCTGCCGGCCATTTATAGCTAGAAACTGACTTCCCTTTAATCCAAGTTATTCCTATAAGGACTGGAGTCATGTTAGAAGATGGTTGGGGTGTGCTGTATTATAGGGACCTGGGGAGTTGGGATATAGGAACTCATCTTTCTAATAATGCAGAAGCATTTGTGTAAGGTTCAACATTTCCCTTACTTTCATTTCACTTTCCTTTTCTTTAACCATGTAAAATTAAATTCAGCTCCTTTTATTAAAAATATCTAGTATGAAAAAAAATATCTAGTATGTATGACTCCTTCTAGTGTAGTTTGATTATTTTGTCTTTCTATCTGTCTATTCTTCAGGTATGGAGAGGTGGAAAAAAATGATTATCACTAAATGATACTATCTCTCCATTCCTCCATCACACACTGGTGATATTTTTAAATATTTTTTGTTCTTTTTTATTTGTGCTTTTCTGTATTTGCTTACTTTAATATTAACAATTTTAATATACTTTATTTTAAAATGTTATCATTTCTTTTTCATTTAGTATTATTTAATATTTCTTTTTATTTATTTTATTTTTTAAAGTGTTTATTTTGAGACAGTGAGAGACTATGTGAGTGGGGGAGGGACAGAAAGAGAGAGAGAATCCCAAGCAAGCTCTGTGCTGTCAGCACAGAGCCCGATGTGGGACTCGAGCTCACAAACAGTGAGATCATGACCTGAGCTGAAGTTGGATGCTTAACTGACTGAGTCACCCAAGTGCCCCTATTTTTTTTTTTTTGAGAGAGAGAGAGAGAGAGAGAGAGAGAGAGAGAAAATCTTAAGCAGGCTCCAAGCTCATGACCCTGGGATCACAACCTGAGCTGAAATCAAGAGTTGGATGCTCAACTGACTGAGCTGCCCAGGTGCCCCTTTCCCTTTTTTAAAGGGGTACAAACAGTTAAGATAATTTTCAGAGAGAGAAGGCTAATTAGCATGTAGGCCATTTCCTGCTTCCCATGGGAATTCCCAAAGTGTGAGGCCTAGCTAAAATCACTTCCTGCTTTAGCACCATGTCTTACACTTAAGATGACCCTATGCCCTTGTTTGCTTAGGGAAGTTCCAGTTTATGCCTATTATCTCAGTCTCATTATTATAAGTGCTTTCTTTTCACCAGTGTTTTGGACAGTAAATTGCATGGTCACTCTATTTATATCAAAGCATGTGACCCCCAACGCAGAGGTTTGGGCCTCCTATTTCATTTTTGTGGACACCTGGAGCCTGGGGCCTGAGATGCCTCTGGGGCTAAGGTGCCACCACATTCTGGGCACAAAATGGGGAGAGAAACTACTTGGAAAAGTAGCTACCTATTGTTACTGAGAAGGCATTCACAGTGCTTCCCTCAGAGGTTATGTGTGGGCAGGATGGCTAATGACAGTCACTCAGGTGCATTAGGAACCTTTGCGGTGACCTCCCCCTCTAATTAGGACTGTAATTGCAGAGCAAGGATGCAGGGGTTCAGCAGAGATCTTCTCAGTTGGGAGCATAGCAACAAGACAGACTCACACCTCCCTCTCTCTGTAATCTTACAGCACAGACCCCACCATCCCCCAGCAAAAAGCAAAAGCTATCACAGCTCAGAGGTGAGGAGGCTGCTGCTCTACTTGGCTTCACAGCTTTCTCGCTCCTGAACCTTTCAGTGACAGAGAACAAGGCCAGACTCTGGGAGGACAGACCCTGGGCTCTGAGGAGGGTCCTCTATCCTGTCTTCTCTCAGGTCTGTCGGGTAAAGCCGTGGCTCTTCAGTGAGTCCTCCCTCTCTGCCTGCCTTGTTTTCCTGCCTCCCTCTCTCCCTCCCTCCCTCTTTCCCTCCCTCCCTCTTTCCCTCCCTCTCTTCTTCCCTCCCTCCCTCCTTTATTTATTTTTTAAAGGTTTTTTTTAAACATTTTTTATTTATTTTCAAGAGACAGAGATAGACAGAGCATGAGTGGGGGAGGGGCAGAGAGAGAAAGAGAGAGAGACACAGAATCCGAAGCAGGCTGTAGGCTCTGAGCTGCCAGCACAGAGCCTGATGCAGGGCTCGAACCCGTGAACCGTGGGATCATGACCTGAGCTGAACTCCGCCGCTTAACCGACTGAGCCACCCAGACGCCCCCCTCCTTCCTTTCTTTAAAGTCACTTAGTACTAATATTAATAAACAATTGTCCAGATAATACCAAGACTACTTTTATTTCCCCATCAACTTCAAAGATAAGGAAAACTCCCCTAAAAGATGTTGACTGATGCAGAACTTCAGATGCTGGTAGAGCTGGGCTGTAACCCATATCTGTCTGTCTGTCTGTCTGACCCTGGAATTCACGAAAGCACATGTAACTATTGTATGTTATATATACTGTTTCTTGTGTGGAAGGACATGGCAGACTAAAACTGCATCACCTTGCAGAATTTGGGGGGAGTGTGGTATGGCATGGGGATCACTGTTCTGTTGTTCTGTTCTCCAGCACACTCCAAGAGCTGACTGGAACTTGGATACTTTAGGGAAGGAGACATATTAAGGGGCCAGGCAATGTCTGGGTTGACCAACTCAAAAACTACTGATGTGGGTTTATTAACCGTTTCTTTCCTGAGTAGATTATCCAATATCCAAAGTAAAGTTCAGGGGCAAAAAGTGCTATTTAGCCCTTATTTAGCAAAGCAACCTGATAGCTGTAGAGAAAAATGATTCCCCTTTGTCATTAATTTCAGTACTTTTCTTCAAGACCTTAATTTGGACTTAGGGCTTCCCCATTAGCTATATAAATGGGATTAATGACTTGATTCCAGCAGAGAACATAAGGTACTTAAGGAACTGTTTCAGCCTGATGATGCATTATTATTACTAGTAAAAGGTGGGAATATTAGCATTTTTATGGCTCTTTATTTGCAGAGACTATTTTGATGGCTTATTCACACACATATTATAATCCTAATGGTCATTTGGTGCTCCCCCATTTGTCATTTGTCATGCTTGTATATATTTTCAACATTAAAAATTTTGTAGTACTAAGGATAACTAATGTCCACAGAATCCTGCAATTGCCTGTCCTGTGTGGTTCATAGAATGCTCCTTTCGCCTGCTGATGATCTTAATGGACTTTCCGCCCACCTCTAAAGGCCTCTGTAGGAATGTATGGATTTAGAAACCCTAGAATCCGTTGTATTCTGCTGGCAGAAAGTTTAAATGATGCTTTTCTGGCTCACTAAGAGGCCTTCTGTGTGGGGTAGCTTCTCGCAGCTGGGCAGTGGGGAGTGGGGCTGTTGGGGTGGTGGTGGCCCTTATTTCTAGTTACAAAGTTTGAATGACTATTTTTGCTTTATTTCTATAGGTTTTTTAGTGCACTATAATAGGCTTAGACTTTCTTTTTTGGAGGTATTATCTCTTTAATTGACTACAGTCACAAAGTTTATTTGGAGTAACAGTCAGATGCTGGTTTGCCATCATTGATGTTTCCTGCCACTTTGCATTGTAATATCACTTCCAAGATTGCTATTTCCTGGTAACAAGTTGGAGGACCATGATAATAACACCAAGACATTTATCAGGTACTTAAATGCCGAACACTTTGCTAAGTAACTTAAATTCATTCTCTCATTTTCCTCTCACAATGGTGTTGTGAAACAGATCCTGTTATTCCCCTCTCACGGAGGATGGAGCTGAGTCTTAAATGACCGCTCAGCCAATTACTCAACCCAGTATTATAGCCAGACCGCACCTCAAATCTACTGAGTCTCAGTCTAGAAAGAATTCTGTGCTGGATTTTGAAAATAACTGCTTATAGTTTAGTTCAACTTATGGGTTCTTCAGGAACCTTCTGTGCACTCAAATTGCATATATGTACAGGGTTAAAACCTATAGAATGTTCTCAGTGCTGGATGCTTTGTTTGTCATAGTTTTTGCTCTTCTTCTTTCTAATTTATTTTCCTTCCGAAATGATGGTCTAAGCCCCAGTTTGTACTTCCTTGCTTGGTTTAGAAATCTGAGTTTTCTTCATTTTGCAGTCAATCCCTCACATTAGAGTGGGCTTTGGGGTATTGCCTCCTTACCACTCAGTTGTGTTAATGAGGTAAACTGGCAGTGGCCCCAATTTCCCTCCTTCATTCTCTACTTCATGCTGACACCCAGAACTTTATTAGTGAGGAGCTATGGTCTGGGGAGCAGGGCTGGAATGGACAGACCAGCACCCATGTCAGGGGATTTTCCTGGATATCAGGAGTTCCTCCACGCAGAGTTAAAGCAAACACCTACACGAGGGCAGCTCTGTGGCTGCCAAGCAGCTGGAGAAGGAGGAGCGCCCCGGCGCTGGGATGGCGGGGCGACGACTCGGCCGCTTGTACGAGGTAGGAAAGCAACGGTTGTACCTGCGCACAGGCACATCGTTGGGGCCCTCCAGAAACTTCCCCAAGTTCCAGGCAATCTCGTTGCCGCACACCCGAGACCAGGGATGAACTTGGGGTCAGCCGGGAGGTCAGTGACCTGCCCACGTGGCGCGGGCGGAGCCTCCCGCCAGCTGGTGAGGAGCAGGTGCACCTGCGCAGCTCAGCAGGTGATTCTCAAAGAGCCGGAAGTCGGGCTCAATCCCGGTGCCAGGTGCTGCGGCTGTGAGGGTTTCAGGATCTCGGCCTTCTGGGCCTTCTTGGCGTTCTCCTGATGCTCGAACTGATAGCACGGGAAGCGGAGCACCCCAGTCCCCGCGCCGAGGCGCCCCTGCAGCTGGTTCATACGGGTGTCCTCCCGGAGTGTCGTGCCTCAGAGCCATGCCTCTTGCTCGGTGTTGGTGGGAGCAGCACCTTGCCCGCAGAGGGCCCCGGGCCCGCGGCTGGCAGGCCAGCGGCTTCGGGAATTCTGCAGCAAAGAGTGTCTTCGGAAGTTCCAGCCTTGCGTTCACGTGCCCCTTTTCTGACCTCGAGGCCGCTCCAGTGTCCCTGCAGAAGAGTGATGCTGAGGTGTTGGTACCTGAACATCGCACCTCTGTCGGGAGGCAGCGAACTGTTTGTGTGTGGGAGGAGGGCAAGATTAATTTAGCTGAGGGCACCTCAAGTGGTCGAACTCCAGGTCCGAACGGTAAGGGTTAACATTTAATATATGTACTTCCCCGTATAGTCACACTTGAGCCACACCTCAGCTTAGGAAACACATACCCGACTCTCATTTTACTAATGAAGAAATTGTAAATGACTTGCCCCTGTGACACAGCTGGTAGGTGGGGGAATGGGCTCGAGTTCCCCTCTGTCCACTTCTTCTTTTTTGTTTTTGTTTTTTTTAACATTTATTTATTATTGAGAAACAGAGAGAGACAGAGCATGAGTGGGGGAGGGGCAGAGAGAAGGGGAGACACAGAATCTGAAGGAGATTCCAGGCTCTGAGCTGTCAGCACAGAGCCAGACACCAGCTCGAACCCACAAACTGCAAGATCATGACCTGAGCTGAAGGCTGACGCCCAACTGACTGAGCCACCCAGGTACCCGGCTCTGTCCACTTCTGACCCTCAGCCTCTGCGGGGACCTGAGGAGGGAGAGGGGACAGTGTGGCGGGTGAGTGTCCCCGGTGACAGTGATGGTCAGCTAGAGGCCCCATGTGCAACCTCCACAGAGCTGGTCTTCACACAGTTATCTAGGACTCTTCCCTCCCCACCAGGGTGAGGTTTCCCTCCCATGTGGGGTGGGAACTTACCTGGGGGCTTGAAGTGGGCAGAGGATGAGAGCTAATGCTGATCCTGGCTATTGAAGAGGAAGCAAGTTTTTTTCAGTGACCCAGGGAATCCTCAGACCCAGCTCTCCTTTGGAAAGAGTGAACCCGTTCCCCTCTCCCATGCTCAGAAGGAGAGGTCCTATACAAGGAAGAGGAGGGGACCTGTTTATTAAACACCGCCTAGGTACATACTCTGTGCTAGGCTCTTTCAGACTTCCCTTTTTAAAAAGCTCATTCCTCTCTTCCTTGATAGGGCTCAGGTGCCTAAACAGTGGGGGAACAGAATCCTGAAAACAAACCTGGGAGAGCTCATTTGGCTTGGCTTCCTCACACAAGGTAAGCCATTAGACTGAAGACTTCATGGGTCTGAGGATTTTGAAACTCTTGAAAGCACATGATAGGAGCTAGGGATTCTGGGAGCAACAATGTTGCCTCTGCTTGGCCTCTTGGATGTTATTCTTTAATCCCCCAGGCATTCTTGGGTGTCACTGTCATCATCTGGCTCAGGAAGTGAAAGACACCAAGTTTCTGAATTCTTCCACTTCTACTCCCACCCTACTGAAAGGTTAACAAGAACAGCATGGCCGTGTAGTAGCCATAGTGTCAGGAGTTTTGTGTCACTGTAACATTGTATAGGGTGGACCTCTTTCAAAGGAGAGGGGACTGTCTATATTGTCTCTACTCCATTCACTAATGCAGATGTTATTCTAACAGCCTTGCCGTCTTCCACAGAAAAATGCCACCTTAGAAGTCTGTTATTTTTAATGCTCTACACCTCAGAGCTACTACTAATTGTAGCATTGAGTTAGATTTATTAGATTTCTTGCCAACATCTAAGAACCACTAAGCCCTGTGAAAGAGCATCTGAGGGAACTGGGGAGGAACAGATTTTCCTGTCTTCAAAGGGAGCAGGTGGAGGACTCCAGTAGTGAGGACTCCACCAGTTATAACCCACACGTCTGCCAGCAAATGTGATGCTCCACAAACATATTAAGTGAACTTTTCCCCCTTTAGTATTGTCTCAATTTATGTACCCTGTATTATAAGTGAGATCAACCACTTCTTGGCTGATAGTTGAGGCTTTGGATGACAGGAATGGGTTTTATTTTCACTTCATCCTGCTTCTGATTCAGGATTTAAGGTGAGATATAGTGAGGCAGCAGGTTAAAGAATGACCTGTATTAGGTGAGTGCACACTGTTTTCCATTATGACCTTGGAAGTGTACTTGGTTCTGACAGTGCTCGGAGTTGCACTGAGTTTTGTATCAGACTGAAACCTTGGTGACAGGTTTGTGTGGCCCCATCTGATCTCCTATTTATGAAACATTTGCATGAAAAATATGCATATGTATCTGTCCTAACAATAACTTTTTACTCAGTGCCTGTGATGCAGGCATCTGTTATTATTATTCATGTTGCAAACTCCAAAAAAGCCCCAGCCTAGGGAGAGAGTTGGGGCAAGAAGCCAACTTACAGTGCATTTGCCAGGCTGTCCGCCTTGAGGAAGCATATTTTGTCTCATTCACACAAGGAACTGTGTGGGCAGGCAGTAGGTCTGCTGCAGTGCAGGCCTGTGGGATGATGTTTATAAACACAGTTAAATTTAACCTGCACAAAAGCTGAGCAATTATTATTATCCTCACTTTATAAGGGAGCAATTGGCTCAGAAAGGTACAATCACTGACTTTAGTTTTATGGTATTGGAGAAGGGGGATGGGGCTTGATAGGGGGGATCCCGATGGTGCTGAATTAGAAATGGGGACATTAGTATGGACTCATGTTTTTGTTTTTGTTTTTTAAATAGATACAGAAATAAATGTAGGCTAAAAACGATGACATGCCACAAACAATGAATATATTTAGCATCCGGATCTTCGTTTCTAAGTATTATGTTCCACTCGTACAAACCAGATCTTCTTGGGGAAATGGCTCTTTTTGGGCTAGGGCAAAGAAAGTACAAGATGAGTACTTGTCAAAAGGTGCTCAAGGAATGATAGGGACATGCCCAGAGGACATAGAAGCCAGCTTGAAGGGCCCCGCTGGCCAAATTGGGGGCTAGTACAGCATGAAAATAAATAATGATAAAATTGATCATTACCCATTGAATAAAATAAGAAACCATGAGACTGTAATGATAGAAACAAACAAATACATAATTAGAGCATAATATAAAGATCTTCCTTACTGGAACAAAACAGCAATTGACCCAAGTCCACGTGGTTGAATTTCAAACCATGGTCTGTGCAATTTCAGATCTTGTATTTATTCTCCCTGAGTCACCGGGACTCTCTACATCAACACAAAGATGCTTTGGTGGGGAAAAGTGAGACGTCTTCACTTAGTGGGACAGGATTCAATGTGGGCTTCCCCATGGCTATACCAGCTGGCTCTTGATATTTTGCATACGTATACTTTTTCTGGATCATTTTCAAAGGATCAGCTAGGGTACAGATATCTTCAGAAAAGGAACATGGTATTTAGTTGGTTCTTTTCTGCTTCTTTTAGAAGCAATGAAGGGATTCTGAGTTTTTAGGACTGTGATTGTGGCAAGGAAAAAAAACTCAAATAAAATCAGTGGAGGCAAGTGTTGGGCAAAGCTAAAGCAAAGATTCCAGAAAATGCTGAACACGAGGCCCCAAGAAGATCAAGAAGCAAATCTCCCAAAAGATGGTTCTATAATGTGTTGGCTCTGTCATCCTCCTTCTTGTGGTGTCTCTGAGCCTCTCTGCTCCTCTGCTCCATTCTGTGTCACCTTATCAATTTTCTTTGAGATTCCACCCTTCCTAAGAGTGTTGTGCACATGAGCCAGTAATTCACTTTCAGGAGTTTTAACTGTACCACCTGGAATTTCCCATTGTGTTTCTTGGTTGAAATCCCCAAATGCAAGGAGTCTTATTAACTTTATACCTTTTTTTTTTTTAAAAGCCAGGCAGTGGTCAGTCCATTGCTGTCCCACTGCTATGCAGGTGTTGCTCATGGTCCAATCAGCTGAAACTGGTTGGAGAGGGAGAGGGATTGAATTGGATCACATGTTAAATCACATACTCTGTAGGGATTGTGGTTAGGGTGATCCCATCCTGGGAACAGATGGGCCCCAGTAGACTCAAAACACAATAAGAGTGCTGTAACCACTATCCCATTGCACTGATCAACTGACAAGATAATCTTAAGGTGAGGAGGAAGACACTATAGCTTGGCTATTATGATTTTGAGAAAATGAAAGAGAGCATTTTTTGACTATTGATGTGTAGTCAATCTACACATCATTTGACTACTGCTCCTTTAAGAATTTAGGCCCGCCATTGAGAGTGACCAGGGGACCCAGCAGAAAGGAGCCCCACACCCATGGGTCAGCCTTGAAATCGGTCTAGGAACCTAGTGCCCACTTCCTGCTTCAGACCTGATTTCTCATCTATTTTCTGTGGCTGAAGATCCCTGCACTAGCCCTGTTTTGTTTGCAGTCAAATCTCAGATGCTCTTCTAGGCCAGGGACTCTTTTAGGTTGCTAATTTCTGTATCCATCCTCGAGTCCCATCTGATTGTACACAGTCTTGGTATTTTTTTCCTATTTTTAACTGTTAATAGCTAATATTTATTGAGGATGTATTACATGCCAGACATTGTGCTAAGCTCCCTTTCTGCATTAACTTTTATGTTAACTCCCACTCATGTGGCATTAGCCCTACTTTACAGATGATGAAATAAGGTTTAAGAAAGTTAAATAACTTGCCAAAGCTAGCACAACTATTAAAGATCCAAGATAGAATTCAAACCTTTATGTCTGAATATATGAGCCTATAAATTTCTGGCTTGCAGAATGCTTGTCAGCAGCAAAGACCCGGCACTTTCTGCATACGGTGACTGTTTGTCCAGTTGTGATGTATGTCTAAGATTGGTCTCCTCACCTGAGTGCTCCAGGAAATTCATCTCTTGAGTTGTTCAGACTTAAGCTTAGTTCTCAAATATTGTTCTCTCTCAGGACCTTCATTGTCTCCCATTTGTCAGTCACATCACATGATGTTTTGTTATTTTTTTTTTTCCCATTTAGCTCCAGGTTGGTTTCCAAGGAAAAGAAGGTTTAGTGTTTTTCTTCTTAACTTGAGACTCCTACATTTTTACTAAGGATAATGGGCAAAATCATATGCCTAACATAAATTCTGAAGCAATTGGCCCTCTTAGAAGAGGGAAATGTAACGATATGACCCCTGGTCTTTTCTGGCAATCGACTTGCTTGAGAAAATTTGATAAGAATAAAAAATATAATTGACTTGGCTGACATCTCTGCATTCCTGTATTCGTACCTCTGTCCCCTTGGCCAAAGCAGCACTAGATAGTGAGACAAAAATGGCATTTTCCATTTGCCAATTACAAAGCCTGCTCTATTAGTAAAATTTTTGAACTAAAATTGTTACAAAAAAGTGTTTGTGCAGGACAGCCAAGTAACTCTCATCTTTCAGGCAGCACCTCATGATTCTTCTCTACTTCAGTTTCTCTAAGAATAAAGTCATCAAAGTCTAGACAAGATGTCCGGGGGTGCTTCCCTCTCAGCGAGTCAGGATGAGCACAAACCCTGTGATTGTACCACATGGAAACCTGGGTGAGCAAGGGTGAGTCTGACCACAGGAAAACTCAGCCTGCTCAGCATAGCCTGACGGAGCTCTGCCAAGAGATGCCCCTACCCCCCTTTTCAAACAATTGCTTGTCATAAATGATAAAATTAAAGAACGCCTCCATAGTTTACCACTTTAATAAAATAATATGTGATACCTGAACTGGCTAATGATGTCAAGGCCTTCCATTTGGGGCAAGCTAATTTCCTCAGAGCATGAAAGGCCACTCTTAAATGAGACAGAAGTCCTTTCCTAACTGGTTCATTCAAAACATGGTACCACAATTAATCAAAGCAGCCAGATGATAACATTTTAAGCATGAAACCGCCAAGGAAAGATTCACACCGAAGCCTCTGCAAAAAGAAATATAGGCAGCTATCAAAGCTTGTGGCTCCTTTTTGGAAACCACATCCTTCCACCCTCGTTAGACTGAATGTCTGGGTAAACATGAATCGGGAAGGGCAAAGTGTGTTTACCTGCAGCTCATAAACCTGGAGAGAGGCAAAATGGTATTTAAGAAACTTGGAATAAGACTGAGGATTGTAAGGCTTTATAGATAAGGCTTTTATATGTCATCCCTGATGGGATGGAGTTTTCTTGTCAGCCAGTTCTCTTGACAATACAATACAATTTTGGGAATCATTTAAAGAAATGGTATTTAGGTCACTGAGAAATCATTAGAAGTTCTTAAGTACCTCATGTATTCAATATCTTCCTTAGGTTTTCTTTGGATCAAATCAAAAGAGGAACATTTCTTCTATAAATGTAATATTACTCTTAAAAGTAGTATGCAACTAGAATCTTAATTTAGTTGTTGATAGTAATAATACTGGTAACAGCAAATAATACTAAGGTATTATGCATCTACATTCATTATTTTGTTAGTTCTCCACATTCAAACCTTGAAGTTGATGTAGAATTTTAATAGTGTGGTCGACAGATCTACTGTAATAGGTTCTACAGATTGGGGTTTGGGGTGGTGCATTCATGTTTTAAATACAGATCCCAAGTCTCCATCAGAATCTGCTGAGGTACAATATCCATGTATTTGGATTGGGAATCCACATTTTTAACATGCTTTATAGATAAGTCTATGCATTACTTGTAATGATAAAGACTTGCTGACGATCTCTTCTCTGGAAAGAGCCCATTTGGTATAGCTCCTGACTTTTCTCTACCTCTTAATTGACTTCAGCCCAAGAGAGGTGGGATAATATGTCTGCTTGGTAAATTTGTAAGGAGTCATCTGGGCTCCTTTATCTTTTCTCTAGAGTGGGAACTGTCTT
The DNA here is from genome assembly GCA_028646485.1 of Cryptoprocta ferox. Taxonomy (NCBI): domain Eukaryota; kingdom Metazoa; phylum Chordata; class Mammalia; order Carnivora; family Eupleridae; genus Cryptoprocta; species Cryptoprocta ferox. The sequence continues at coordinate 62,352,345 of CM053561.1, read as the reverse complement.
CAGAAAGGAAGGTATTTAATTGGAACCCTCCTGCAAGGTGGGGACATAACTACCCCAGCCCCATTCGCTCTGGTTAGAGAAACAACTGTACTTTGAAACACTGTTTCAAAGTACAATTGTTTTTGTTTTTCTTTGTTTTTCTTTTTTTTTTAATGTTTATTTTTGAGAGAGAGCAAGAGAGAGTACAAGGGAGGGAGGGCAGAGAGAGAGAGAGAGAGAGAGAGAGAGAGAGACAGAATCCGACACAGGCTCTGACACAGGCTCCAGTCTCTGCACTGTCAGCACAGAGCCCAGTGCGGGGCTTGAAATCACAAACCGTGAGATCATGACCTGGCCAAAGTTGGATGTTTAACCAATTGAGCCACCCAGGTGCCCCTTTCTTTTTCAGTGTTGAAGTACAAACTGACGTGGTTTTAGTTTTCCTGCAGGATGGGAAATTCACTTTCCTGTTAACTCTCCCTTTTCTGCCATTCTCTATAAAATCTTACTGTCTCCTCAAAGTTATTTATTCTAGCAGATATAAATATATGTGTTAAGTGTGAGGAAACCTTACTTCCAAACAAATGTTAATTCATTCATTCCAGCTAAGGATGTGGTCATATATATTGACTCTCCAGGCGACCCACTGAAACTCTCCTAACAACCATTCATTCTTTTCTTTGCCCCTTCCCTTTGGCCAGTCACTGATTATTTCTTTTATTCAACTTACCCACACCTGTTACTTGCAGCTTGATGGAAAGGTAATTTCATTCTGTCATAAATAAATAATTGTTTACATTTTTTATATTCTTAACTCAATTGTAAGCTTAAGAAAGGAACAAAGTGTTATCTTTATTTCTTACAACTCCAGATTCCATCACAATGCTAAGTACATTATGTGTGCTAGGTAAATGTACATATTAAACTGAATTGCACTGAAATTATTTTTTCATTATGTAGGTAGTACATGCCATTGTAAAAAAAAAATGGGGCAGTCTTGGAAAGTATAAGAAATAAATGAAAACAATCTAATACATCTAATAAAAGTCACTAGTTTTAGTCTTTTTTTTAAATACAGCTTTACTAGTGCATAACTTACATACCATACAAAGAGTATGTGTAGAGTTCAATGAATTTTAAGTTTATACGATTTCATAGCAAACACCATAATTCAGTTTCAGGACACCTCTACCACTCAACAAAGTTCCCTTGTACTCGTTTAAATCATATTGTAATAAATACATTTAAGATACACAGCTGGCTCTTTATAATTCTATGTGGAATTAATTTTATATGAAATTTTGTACGTAAAAACTACTAATGTAAATATTTCCCCTATGGAATTAGGAACATAACATGTGAATATTTGAAGGGTGTCTGGGAGGCTCAGTCAGTTAAGCTTCCGACTCTTGATTTTGGCTCAGGTCATCATCTCATGGTTTTTAAGTTTGAGCCCTGCTCTCTGCTCAGAGCCTGCTTGGGAATCTCTGTCTCCCTCTCTCTCTGCCTCTCCCCAACTCAAACATAAATAAATAAACATTTAAAAAATGTAAACATTGAATCTTTGCTTTATAATCCACTAATGATGTGCCCCAAATTACCATATTGATTCTAATTTTATTCTAATGTAAACTATAATGGAGAAAACATATTTGTGTATAATTTCGTAAGGTCAAAAAAATGTACATGTATACTGATTACCATAGGTAGAATCACTGGATTTTGACATATCATATATCATGTGATTGTTTTCCCAAAATTTACAACTTTCTTTACCCCAAAGAGCATACAAAAGTGATTATTGCCACCTTTGAGTATAAATAGTCTTTGTAATTATGTTAAGTTATATAAACCTTTGCAAATTTAAAGGCCGATTCCAGAGAAGATGGCTGTGTATTGGACTGGGGCTGATATGTACAGTTTTGAGCAGTTTGCATGTTCCTGCTCATGAGAATGTGCTTGGGACTGAATTCAGCCTGTGTTGAATTAGCCAAGTCAGTCATGAGGCTGCATACAGCCCAAGACTCACCTTGTCTACATCATGTGAAAGCACGCCCCACCCACCAAACCGTGTGCTTCTCTGTGGAGGGCACTTTTGTCTAATTAGTTCAAAGGCTTCCTAAGGGCCAGCTGGGGCCTTGATGGGGGTCTTCAGAATGGTTACCATCTGAGTCTTTGCTTGCTCTTCATATGCTACTTTCTAGATGTGGCAAAGCTCAGCTGTGGAGACTAACGTAAAAGGGCCCAGTGAACAGACCTTGGAAAAAGTTCTCCATGATTGACTTGTCCAGCCTTATCTCTCATTGCAGTTCATTTGGGTTCTTTCCTCTTGCCCCCGTTCCTACTTCTACCTTCAGGCTGAATTTCCTCATTGTGCCATCATCTGTATTCCTCTATCTGTCCAAATACTCCTCAACCTATAAGAGCTGGCACACCATCCTCATATCATGTGGAACCTTTTTTTGTCACCCCAATTCTTAACTATTCTTGGTGTATAATTATTCCAGCTAATTATCCTACCTCTCTCTCCCTTAAATGCACAGCATTTTTTGTCATTATATCATACGGTAGTTAAGGGTGCATGCTCTGAAGCTGGCTGATTTGCATCCTGGCTCTGTTACTTGACCAACAGTTTTCTTGTGTGTAAAATAGAAATAATAATAATAATAATAATAATAATAATAAGGGCCCCTGGGTGGCTCAGCTGGTTAAGTGTCCAACTTCAGCTTAGGTCATGATTTCACAGTTTGTGAGTTCGAGTCCTGTGTCAGGCTCTGTTCTGACAGCTCAGAGCCTGGAGCCTGCTTCGGATTCTGTGTTTCCCTCTCTCTCTGCCTCTCCCCTGCTTGTGCTCACTCGTGTGCTCTCTCTCTTTCTCAAAAATAAATAAACATTAAAAAAAGTTAAAAAAATAATAATGCCTACCTCTTTGGGTTTTTGTGAAGATCAATAAGTTGATGACACTATTTTTAGAAAAGTACCTAGTGAATGGTTATTTTTATCTTTTATGTGAATTACTTTGTTTACGAAATGTGTTGTAAATTATTTGAGAGCAGAAATTGTACCTTACATTTCTTTGTATTTTCAGAGACAGAAACTAAACAACTATTGTTTCTACTTTGCAGACAAGGAACAGTCAGTTCAGAGAGGTCATGACTCACTAGTGTCAGAGCTGACATTAGGATGGGGGTCTACTCGTTGTCAGCAATGTGTTCTTTCAACTTTTACTGTTTTGTCTGAAATCAATATTGTTCCTCTCATAATGCAGTAATAATATTGATAGTCATAACAGATGTCTTCAAAATGTGTTATGCCTAGTATTTTTAATTTGTGCAAATAAGCTCTGTCTTTATGCTTTGCATAAATGAGAGGTCATACATTTCATATCACGACCTAGATATTCTTCTTCCTTTTTTCCCCCCAGGCATCCTCTTCCATCCTCTGAAATTCATTTCAGTGCTGTGTTTTCTTAACTTTAAATAAGATACAACAGGGAGTGTTCAATCAAAACAATTCTAATTGGCTACAAACATAAACATAACCTCATTTCACCCATATTGTTAGAAGAGTTAATTGGACCTGCAGAGCCACCAGCTAAATACATTGGTTTATGCAAACAGTGAATCTAATTTCCTCTAAACACATCCCTCTGCAGGAGCAGTTGAAGGAGATAGTCTGCTCTTACTAGATAGACTTGGAAAAAACCTGTTATATGTGAAAAAAATGTATTTATGTACACACACGTAATTCCTTTAAAATGGAAAAGCAAACCAAACAAGGAAATAATAATTTTTACACTGCAACTGAGCTCAGCCAAAACCAACAGGGATGGACTTAACCTTTTTCCTGACCTACTCTCCCAAAATCTTTCATAAATATTGCCTCAGTCAGTTGAGCATTCGACTCTTGATTTCGGCCCAGGTCATGATCCCAGGGTCATGGGATCGAGACCTCTGTCAGGCTCCACGCTGAGTGTGGAGACTGCTTAACATTCTCTCTCCTTCCTTCCCTCTGCCCTCTTGCCTGCTCATGCTTGCTCGCTCTTGCGCTCTCTCTCCCCCTCTCTCTAAAATAAAGAAAAAAGAGTTTATTATTAGGAGACTTCCAATGAATACGGCAGAATAGGAATATCCTAAACTCACCTTGTTCCATGGATACAACTAGATCTCACTCACATCAGTGTCAATAACCCAGAAAACATTCTGAAGACTGGCAGAACAGACTTTCCACAGCTAAATGTAGAGAAGAAGACCTATCGAAGGGGGTAGGAAAGGTGGAAACATGTTTGGGACCTAAGTGGTCCTGCTGCACTGTCCATGGGAGGGAGGGACATGGTGGATATGGAGAGGGGAGAGAATCAGACCTTCACCCCAAGCCTCCCAAGTATGTGGAACTTGCATGAGGAAAACGAATCCCCATAACATTTGGCTTTGAAAACCAGAGGGGCCTAATTTTGCCAGTTTTTAAAATCTGTGGGGGTTCACACATGGCACTTTAAAAATCAGTGGGGAAGATGGAGGGTGATAGGAAACAATCCTCGCTCTTGAGGAGACAGCATGACAAATAGCACCGTAAAGATACAGCATAGAAGCAACAGTTTGGAAAATGCCTGAGGCATGTGGCAGGGAGACTTATTTACTAATATGAGAGTGTGCTGGAGGGGCAGGGATCTTCAGGAGACTTCTCTAGGAGCAAAGGAGCTGGCCGGTGCCATTTACCTCCCCTGCTTTCCCTGCAGCCTATCTTCATTGATAAACAGGTGAACCAGCACAGTGCCAATGCTCTTCACTAACTTGCTAATAGCCTCTTCCACCCTCCTGATCTCCTGCAGACTTGGCCCCTCCCACAGCCGACCTGAGCCCCAGGTCCCTTCCTGCAGCAGACCTGTGCAAACCTTAATGCTGCATACCCTGCCCTTGCACTCTTCTGTGGCTCTCCCCCTTCAGCCAGGCCTGTTGAGGCTCCTATAGATTCCCTCCTGTACTGGGCCAGGGAAGATCTTGTCGGCACTGTGCACCCTGAACCCACACTCTTCTGTGGACTTGCCCTTTCCACAGGAGTTTTCTAAAGTAGTTCCGGGTCCCCTCCTGCAACACACCTGTGCTGCAAACCTTGCTAATACTGCCTACCCTGCCCCCGTGTTCTCCAGTGAACCTGCCACAATTACACCCTTGGAGAGAACCCATTTAAAGCAGTGTCATAAGGCTGCTGGTGTGCAAGCAGCCCTAACAGTGGCCAGGACTCCTCCAAAGTGACTCCTATCTTGAGGAGAGAGGAAGATAACCACATACACCAGTCTGACTGCAGCCCTGGTCTGACTACAGGCCCTGCCCACCAATGAAAGCTTCTCAGGGGACAACAGAGGGAAAGCCCCCTACAGTTCGCTGCTACTGCATCTCTGCTGAACACCTGGCCTTGACACAACTCAAGCTCAAAGCAGCCCCAGACTGGTCCAATAACACCACAGGGACCAAACCACTAGACCTCTTCTTCATAAGGCCACAACTTTCAAGAGCAGAGGACGTACCTGACTTTCCTAACACGTAGAAGCAGACAGAGAGAGACAAAAAATGAGACAGAAATATGTCCCAAATGAAAAAAAAAAAAAAAACAGGACAAGACTACAGCAAGAGAGCTAAATTAAATGGATATAAGTAATATGTCTGATAGAGAATTTAAAGTAATGGTCATAAAGATACTCACTGGACTTGAGAAAAGAGTGGAAAATAAAAAGAAAGCTGGGGTACCAATACATTAGATAACGTAGACTTTAAAACAAACACTGTAACAAGAGACCAAGAAGGATACTATATAATCATAAATGGAGCAATTCACAAGAAGATAGAACAATTGTAAATATTTATGCACCCAAATGTGGGACCTGTAACCATAAAGCAGCTAATAATAAACAAAGGAGATAATGCAATACAGTAAGAGTAGGAGACTTTAGCATGCCATTTACATCAATGATAGATCATTGAAATAGAAAATCAACAAAAAAACAGTGGCTTTGAATGACACATTGGACTAGATGGATCTAACAGATATATTCAGAACAGTCCATCCTAAAACAGCAGAATGCACATTCTTTTCAAGTGTACACAGAACATTCTCCAGAATAGATCACATATTAGGCCACAAAACAAGTTTCAACAAATTTGAAAATATCAAAATCATCATATGAATCTTTTCTAAGCACAATGCTATGAAACTAGAAATCAACTATAAGAAAAAATCTGGAAAGAACACAAAGATGTGGGTTAAACAATATGCTACTAAGTAATGAATAGGTCAATGAAGAAATCAAAAGAGGAAATAAAACCACATGGAGACAAATAAAAATGAAAACACAACAGTCCAAAATGAGATGTAGCAAAAGGTGTTAAAAGAAGGAAGTTTATAGTAATATGGGCCTATCTCAATAAGTAAGAAAAATCTCAAATAAACAACCTAAACTTACACCTCAAGGGGCTAGAGAAAGAAGAAAAAACAAAAAAAACAGTAGAAGGAAGAAAAAAATGAAGATTAGAGCAGAATTAAAGATATAGAAATGAATAAAGCAATAGAATAGATCAATGAAACCAGGAGGTGGTTTTTTGAACAGATCAACAAAATTGATAAATCTTCAGGCAAACTCATAAAAAAAGAAGAGAGAAGACTCAAAATCAGAAATGAAAGAGGACAAAAAATCAGAAATAAAAAGGATTATAAAAGGAAATATGAAAAATATGCCAACAAGTTGGACAACCTAGAAGAAATGGATAAATTTCTAGAAACATATAACCTCCCAAACCTGAATCAGGAAGAAATAGAAAATTTGAACAGATTGATTACCAACAATGAAATTGAATCAGTAATAAAAAAGAAAAAAGAAAAAAAATTCTAACAAACCAAATTCCAGGACCAGATGGTTTCACAGGTAAAATTCTACCAAACATTAAGAGAAGAGTTAATACCCATTTTTCTCAAACTATTCCAAAGAATAGAAGAGGAAGGAAAGCTTCCTAATTCATTCTGTGAGGCCAGGATCAGCCTGATACTAAAACCAGATAAAGACACTACAAAAAGTTAGAACTACAGGCCGATATCTCAGATAAACATAGATGCAAAAAATTTTAACAATATATTAGTAAACTGAATTCATCCAACGATACATTAAGAAAATCATTCACCACAATCAAGTGGGATTTATTCCTGGGATGCAAGCGTTGTTCAATATTTGCAAATCAGTCAACGCGATGCATCACATTAACGAGAGAAAGCATAAAAACCATATGATCATCTCAATAGATATAGGAAAAGCACTCGAAAAAGTACAGCATCAATTCATGATAAAAACCCTCAACAAAGTATGTTTAGAGGGAATATACCTCAACATAATAAAGGCCACATATGAAAAACCCACAGCTAACATCATATTCAGTGGTAAAAACCTGAGAGCTTTCTCTTAAGACGAGAAACAAGACAAGGATGTCCACTTTTACCACTTTTATTCAATATAGTACTGGAAGTCATAGCCACAGCAATCAGAAAACAAAAAGAAATAAAAAGAATCCAAATTGGTAAGGAAGAAGTAAAACTTTAATTTTTGCGGATGACATGCTTACCATATATAGAAAATACTAAGGATTCCACCAAAAACCTACTAGAAATAATAAATAAATTCAATAAAGTCACAGGATACAAAATTGATGTAAAGAAATGTGTTCCATTTCTAAACACTAATAATGAAGCAGCAAAAAGAGAAATTAAGAAAACAATCCCATTTACAATTACACCAAGAATAATAAAATACCTAGGAGTAAACTTAACCAAGAAGCTGAAAGGCCTGTACTCTGAAAATATAAAACAGTGATGAAAGAAATCAAAGATGATACAAAACAAATGCAAAGTTATTTCATGCTCATAGATTGGAAGAAAAAATATTGTTAAAATGCCCATGCTACTCAAAGCAATCTACAGATTTAATACAATTTCTGTCAAAGTACAAGTAGCATTTTTCACAGAACCAGAGCAAATAATCCTAAAATTTGTGTGGAACCACAAAAGACCCCGAATAGCCAAAGCAATGTTGAAAAAGGAGAACAAGCCTGGAAGTATCACAATTCTAGATTTTAAGATGTACTACAAAGCTGTAGTAATCAAAACGGTATGGCACTGACACAAAAGTAGACACATAGATGAATAGAACAGAAAACAGAACCCAGAAATAAACCCACAATTATATGGTAAATTAATCTTCAACAAAGGAAGCAAGAAGGTGTAATGGGAAAAAGACAAACTCTTTAACAAATGGTGTTGGGAGAACTGGACAGTTTTGTGCAAAAGAATTAAACTGTACCACTTTCTTAAACCGTGCACACAAACTATATTTAAAATGGATTAAGAGCCTACATGTGAGACCTGAAGCCATAACAATCTTCAGGTCTCAGAAGAGAGCACAGACAGTAATTTCTCTGACATTGGCCATAGCAACATTTTAAAATATTTGTTTCCTTAGGCAAGGGAAACAAAAGCAAAAATAAACTAGTGGGAGTACATCAAAATAAAAAGTTTCTGCACAGCAAAGGAAATATTCAACAAAACTAAAAGACATCCTACTGAATGGGAGATGTTTGCAAATGGCATATCTGATAAAGAGTTAGTATCCAAAATATATAAGGAATTTATGCAACGTAATACCAAAAAACAAATAATCGAATTATTAATTGGCATAAGACATGAATAGACATTTCTGCAAAGAAGACCTACAGATGGGTAACAGACACATGAAAACATGCTCAACACAGGGAAATGCAAATGAAAACCACAAGGAGATATCACCTCATACCTGTCAGAATGGGTAAAATGAAAATCTCAAGAAACAACAAGTGTTGATGAGGATGTGGACAAAAATGAACTGTTGTGCACTGTTGGTGGGAGTACAAAGCCAGTGGAGCCACTATTGAAGAGAGTATGGAGGTTCCCTCAAAAAATTAAAAATAGAATCACCCTATGATCCAGTAATCACACTGCTGGCTATTTACCTAAAGAATATGAAAACACTAATTCGAAGGGATACATGTACCCCTATGTTTATAGCAGCAGTATTTACAATAGCCATATTGTAGAAGCATCCCAAGTGTCCATCGATAGTAGAATGGATAAAGAAGATGTGGTGTATCACACACACACACAATGGAATATTATTCAGCCATAAAAAAGAATGAAATCTTGCCATTTGCAATGCTATGGATGGATCTAGAGAGTATAATCCTAAGTGAAGTAAATTAGTTAGAGACAAATACCATATGATTTCACTTAATGTGGAGTTCAGGAAATAGGACAAGCAAAGAAAAAAAGAAACAAATCAAGAAACAGACTCTTAGCTATAGAGAACAAACTATGATTACAAGAAGGAGGTGGGTGAGGGGATGGGTAAAATAGGTGAAAGGGATCAAGAGTGCCCTTCATATGATGTGCACTGTGCAATGCATAGAATTGTTGAATCACAATATTCTACACCCTAATCTAACATACGTTGTATGTTAACTCTACTGGAATTAAATAAAATAAAAGAGTTTAGGGAATTCAGGACTGAAAAGTGTTTTTCTTTTTCTTTTTTTTTCCCCTTGTCTCCCTTGTTAATGTTTGCTGTATGGGCATACATGTCTTTTAAGAGAAACAAAACAAAAGTGAAATTATATTTATTTAGCCTTGTTGGACTTAGAATTTGTTCAGATTACTTACCTCATCTACCTTTGGCAAGTCAGGAAAACTTATTTTCATTTTATTAACCTGTGAAAGGGGTAAAACGTCATATAAAAGTTACATGATAATGTTCAGCTAAATTTCAAAGTACTGCACAAATTTGAGGTACTCCAAGGAATTATATTCAAGACATAATAATTAAGGCAGATAGGAACGGAGTAATTTGCCTTTTCTTTCTTTCTTTCTTTCTCTTTCTTTCTTTCTTTCTTTCTTTTTTATACAAAAGTCTGTTTCAGTCAGTCTGGGAGCATTGTTTACAACCTAACAATAAATATGCTAATATAAAATTTTCATAATGAGATGAGTTCACTAAACAAGATGCTCTCTGTGGAATAGTTTTCCTTTACCATTTAGTTAATCGGATTCTAGTTTTTGTTCCTTTTAAATATGCCACATAATTTTCACTTTTCAGAGAGTCAAAATGATGGCCATTCAGTAAATGCAAATTCATGATCTGTGTTTTTTGCTTTCTATACCTTAGTTGACAAGTCTCAGATTTGGAAATCTGGGTTGAATTACAAGCTTCCATTGCTTTGTGGAAAGAGTGTTCCTTTCTGTAAATCTTTTGAACTTCCTTTTTTCTTTGAGATTTCTGAAAACAGGAAAAAAAAAAACAAACAAAGGTGGGGGTAAGTGTGTCCTCATTCCTGGCTCATTATCAGCATAACTCTTTTATGGGGCACCAGGTTCTGTCACATATATTACAATTGCCTAAGGTCTTTACTTTGCATATTCTTGGTGGCTTGTGATGTTTTTTTCTTAGCATATTATTCAGTGCATGTCCCAGGCAAAAATCAGTAACTCATCTGATCTGCTTGCTGTGGTGCTGTTGGTATGCTTTGTGTAAATAATTCTAAATTCCATTTTCCCAAGGTCTCAATCCAAACATGATTACACTAAGGCTACACCTAACATTGTGCTGCAAGTTGCATGAGATAGAATAAAGGTCATATTTGATTATTAGCTTTGTGAACCATTAATGTTATAAAGGTATTTAAGGGGCTTAAAATCCAGAAGAGAAGATGAGCTATATGCATGTAATAATTAATAAATAAGAGGAGGATCTGGGGGTGCCTAGGTAGTTCAGCTGGTTAAGTGTCCGGTTTTAGATTTTGGCTCAGGTCATGATCTCACGGTTGTGAGATCAAGCCCAGAGTAGGGCTCTGTGCTGAGTGCATAGGGCCTGCTTGGGAGTCTCTCTCTCCCTCTCTCTCTCTGTACCTCCCCCACTTGCATACTCTCTCTTTCTTTTTCTCACTCTCTCAAAATAAATATATAAACATTAAAAAAAAAAGCAGGATCTGATCAAGGGATAAGACACATGAATCAAGATATCAGTAGAGGCTAGGGATAGATCACTGAGGTATATGATCCTTGTGGAAGGCTTCTGGGAGTAAGCCTTATGGAGTGAGTAGGGATTAAGCAAAGTTAAATGTAACAAGAGAGTTGTTCAATTGGGTTTGAGATACAGGCCTGCAGGAACAAAATTGTTGTTTTTTTGAGTGTTTGTTTGTTTGAGTGTTTATAGGATGATACTTTTTTCAGGGGACTTTGATTTTTCAAGAGATATTCAATGTAAGTGATATAAGTTGTTTTTTTGAGTGTTGAGTTTTGTTTGAGTGTTTATAGGATGATACTTTTTTCAGGGGACTTTGATTTTTCAAGAGATATTCAATGTAAGTGATATGAGACCTTCCCTTATATATAATTTTAATAGGCACTTATTGTTGTCAGTTTACTTTTCTGGGGGAAAAGATATTTCTTTTTTTCTGGAAGGTTCTTGCTATACACCTATAGCTGTTCATTTCATATATAATGCCTTCTAAGTAGTTATTTTTTTCTATAAGATCCTGCCATTTGGGGACACCTGAGTGGCTCAGTCGGTTAAGTGGCTGCCTTAGGCTCAGGTCATGATCTCACAGTTTGTGGGTTCAAGCCCCACATTGGGCTGTCTGCTGTCCATGCAGTCCCTCCATCAGATCCTCTGTGCCCCTCCCCCACTTGTTCGCATGCACTCTCTCTCCCTCTCTCTCTCTCTCAAAAATAAATTAAAAATTAGAAAAAAATAAGATCCTACCATTTTGGTCATGTTTGATTGGTTGAAGGGTAGGCACCATGGCTATCTGGCCCCAGCTGGACCAAAAGCCTCTTGCCCAGGAATTTGGTTTTGGAAATAGAAAGAACACTAAGCCAGTCTTCTTCTGGTACTGAAACTGTAAGATATAAACCTGGGGAGCTCTTGGCAGTCATGACTGGTTATGTGGAGCAAGGTGCTCTGCAGGGAGAAAGAAGAATCAGGCCGACACTTAGAAATAAGCCTAAGAAAGACAGTAAGGAGCATCTTGCTGAATCTGATTTCCTGAAATCCAACCCTAACCCTGCCCTCAGTTTTCATGAGATATCCCTGCATTCTTCAGTAGTTCCCTTTCTGTTTAAGAAATTGAAAGTGTTTTCTTTTTTGTCTTTCAATCAAAAAGCCTTTCTTTTACTTCAACAAATTTAAAATTTGGTTAGAAATTAGATCCTGAGCCTCCTGGTGCTATTTTGCAAATTAGGAGAAGGCTCTAACTCCAGGCTAACTTAACCCCATGGGTTCAGAAACTGTGGAGGGGAGTAGAGCTAGCTTTCAGGCCCTATTGCCCCCTCAGCTATGACTTCATATCCAGTTTACTGCACAGGCATTTGTGGGACCCCTTCAGAGACCCAGGTATAAAGTGTAGCTATTGAGATAACTTACCTTTTTTTTTTTTTTGAGATAACCTACTTTTAAATCAAGATTTTGATCCTCAGGAAATGTTTTTTGGTCACATCTATCCATGGTGGTCTTAAACACGAGGGTCAATGGACAGGGGTGAACCTTGTTTATAAGGATAAAAAAATATGGGGCAAGAAAGGCAAGGGACTGGCCTACCTTCTACCTTGTGATTTGAGCAGGAAGAAAAGTTGATGAGTCAAACATAAATACTTTTTATAGTTACACTAAATCTGGACATCAAATATTGTTCCCGTTGCTATTGCAAATTGGTATCTACACATTATATAGTAGAAGAAAAATAATCCCTAATGCAAACAGAATGTACAAAGAAAGTTATGCCAGGGCTTACCAGATCATGATCCAAGCCCTTGTACATGGACTCCTCTTCAAACAGGTGATGCTGTCCCTTCGCCATGGTCAGCTAGAGTCTTTGCAGGCACCAGGCATAGCCAGAAAATTCTACCAAAACAAGGATATATTTTTCTTTGAGACTCGAGAAGAGGTCACACAGGTCACACGGAGAAAATTTGTAGTACAGCTCATTTTCTCTATAAACTTTTTCATGAAGAAAAATATAATTTAGGTTCTTGATGCAAGAAAGGAAGAGCTCATTTTCTCTACTGGAGCAAGCAACCTGGTTGGCAAGTCTCGTAGAAGGCTAAGATGGGGCCAGTGGGCTTATGTTGAGCACTGAAATTCTCTTGCTTCAGATTTTTCTGAAGTTTGACTTTACAAATATAAAGGTAAGGAAAAGAATCTCAAAGGGATGTAGGTGGCTTGTAATTTGTGAAATCAGTGAGTCACCTCTCCTCTCTTGAGTTTGTATACAGTGTCTCTGCATCCCTATCACCATTCTAAATTGTCATTGTCTCTTATTGTGGGTATTACACAAGCTTTTGGACTCTTCCTGTTCCTTTTACCTCCCTGAATTTTATAAGCCAGAGTTATTTTTCTAAATCATTTAATGTAAGAGACATTATATAGCATGGTGGTTAAAAGTTTGGATCTGCAATACAGAGCTTAAAAGCAAGCCATAAAACTGTCAAAATCATTGTCAAATAACTTGGCTGAATGCTAGAACAAAGTCCAACATACTTTAAAGGAATAAAAAAAAATCCAGCACTCAATAATGTAAAATTCACAGTCTCTGCTATCCAAGAAAACATTAGCACTTTAGCAAAGAAATGTGAAAATATGATTCAAAAACCAAGAAATCTAAGTCAATAAAAATAAACCCAGAGGTTACAGATATAGAATCAGCAGACGAGGAATTTAAAGTATTTATTATAAAATAGCAAATGGGGGGCGATGCCTGGGTGGCCCAGTTGGTTAGCATCTGGCTCTTGATTTCAGGTCAGGCCATGATCTCATGAACCATGAGATCAAGTCCCACTTTGGGCTCCATGCTGATAGCAGGAACCTGCTTGGGGTTCTCTCTCTCCTCTTTCTCTGCCCCTGCCACCACTGTGTGCATCATGCTAAATAAATAAATAAGTAAATAAATAAAGCATATAGTTTCAAGGGTTTAAAGGAAAACATATAATTAACAGAAACATTGGAAATTATAAAAAAGACCAATATTGTTACTGCTAACTATTCTACATATGAGTTAACTTGATCCTCATTTTCAAACCGTACTCATTTGAGTAATTTGGATGTGGTGAAAGGGAGAGAAAGAGAGAAGGGTGGGGGAAAAAGGAAAGACCTGGATAACTATTCAAACAGTGAGAGAAGTGCTTCCTGTATGCTAGAGTGGCCAAATGTCCTATAAGCAAGAGTCAGGAAATGGCAGGGCCTGTGGATTGTATTTGAATTTAGACTCTGATTTATTTGCCACCAAATCAAGCTACTTAACCTCTAAGTCCTAGTTTACTCATAAGTCAAAAGGAAATAATATTAGAGAATATCTCATATACTTGTTATAAGAATTAAATAATAGATGTAAACTATTTAGCAAGTGCTAGCATCTATTAAGTATTTGTTAAGGCTAACTATTAATATTTCCCCACTGTTGGTACCCTGTCACCATTCTGCAGGCCTTTCTTCCAGGAATCTTTGCTTTTTCTTATATCACCATCTATATTTATTTCCATTATTCACTTTGGCTACCAAGACTTGAGAGTTGGCAGGCTGTGTAATGAATAATTTTCTTTCATTTAGCTTCAATTGCTGACACTGTATTTCATTAACTTTTGCTCCAGTGCCTACAGACTGGGATTTCAGGTAAGTTGTTTGTGGTCTGTGCTGGGATTTATATTTTAGCTGGACATATTTCTTTCTAACCTGGAAACTTGCAGTAAAAATACAGCAGTTGCTAAGAGAATCTGAAGTCTTTAAAGTAGCCTGGATGACTTTTATTTTGCAAGATTCTCCTCTCTCTTTCAAAGCAGTTTGACTCAACTAAGGAGATTTACTTTTCTCTTGTCCCTAAAAAGAACACACCTCCTGAAAGAGTGGAGATGACAGTAAATGTATAATAGATGGTGAATGTACTCACTACATTTCAAAGGACATCCAGTCACCCCTGTGACAGGACACTTTGCTTTTGAAAATAAACAAAGAGAGGCTCCTGCTGTATTTGGATGTGTCCATTGCCTGAAGCGCAAAAATGCTACTTAACAAAGATACAGAATAGATTCAAGCTTCTCCACCAAATTCACTTTTAAAAAATATATTCTAGTTGCTGAATAATTTGAATTACTTTTAGAAAAGTTTGATTCAATAGTACATTATCCTATTTAATGTTAGTCTGGTGCTTGCAAAAATGTAGCTCAAGATGAAACTGTCTATAAGAGGCAACAGCATTGAGTAAATTAATGAATTGAGGAAAATAAGAATTTATTAATGAATTTGATTCTGCTTTGACTTATAAAAGGTATTAGGTTATCTTTTCATTTAATTATAGAAACATAACCTAAGTAGACTGCTATAGAATGATAAAATGTTTGAAAGTAAAGGACAAATGGGGGAAATCAGCATTTTAGATTTAATGTTGTTCATTAAAGATTTAATTAATGCAGAACATGTCACTGATATCAGATGGTTGGCATTGACAGATTATAGTGTGACTAATACTTCAGGTCATAGTTTACTCCAGACTCGTGAGAGTCATGGGATTTCTTCAAAATCCTGTGACATATTTTTGATGCATTTGTCACTAGTCTTTGTGTTTGAGGATGTGTTACTATGCAGGTGGGTTCTTTCCACATTGTTGTCATATGACTAAACTTTTCTGTGGTCAGAGGTTTGTTTTTTTTTTTTTTTCTTTTTTTAGGGTCTATGGTTATACCTGACATTGTGCTTGGATTCTTGATTGGCACATATGACTGTTTACACTCAATACTTCAAACATCTTATTTTCATATAATTATGACCAGCTTATTGCTGTGCACTCCTACACCCACCTACCTTCTGTCATGCCTCCGTGACAGTAATTTGCTGTCCATAATGCAGCTGTTGGTATTTAAATAAAATGTGACAAGAAAACATGGTCCATACTGTCGTGACTTATCTTACCCAACAAACATTTTCCTTTCATTGCCTGGAAGAAAGCAAAAATCAAATTGTAGCTCACCTTTCAAGAGCGTGTGTTACATAGAAGACAATTCCTTATGGAATAAAGTTGAGTATTAAGAATAAGTTTCATGGTCCCATGGACTATATCTTCATACCCTTAATCCCTTTTGGGTTAGCTCATTGGTGGCACAGCATTCCCTACATCACCACGGACACACCACAAGTCAACAAGACACATATGGATCTAACAGGAAGGCTTGTCTAATTTGGAGAAATCTTCTACCTTAAAGTTGAAATTTTATCACACACCTACCTAAGTGCTATGGATGCCATATAGGCTTTTGGGAAATCTTTAGAAGATAGTTGACATGCCCAGAGACGGCTAAGGACTGAGAATCTTGCTCCCTTTTTCCTCTGTTCCCACAAAGTTTGTGTTATGAGTGTTGTTCCATTTTTCCCTTTGGAAGGCTGGTGTCCCATGATGATATATTGGTTTCCCAACAAGATCTTCATGTACTGGCATGTCTCCTGGTCTCCCTGCCAGGAAGACAGAAAAGGTTCAATGAAGGCAGGAGACCAGGATAAGACAGCTGGTTGCGGCAACTGAATTTTCATATTGGATGTGATGCTGATCATGGACATGCCTCAGATTGGGACACAGGTCCCCTGCGTGGTATTCTTGTCATCTGTAATGCCCTTTTGTCTTGATCTGTTTGGGCTGCTTAACAAAATACCATAGACTGATGGCTTAAAAAATAGAAATTTATTTCTCATAGTTCTAGAGGCTGGGAACTCAAAGATCAAAGTGCCAACAAGATAAGTTTCCTTCTGGGGACTGTTCTCTTGGCTTGTAGGTGGCTGCCATGTCACTGTGTGCTCCTATGACTTTGTTTTGTGCACATGTGAGGAGAGGGAGAGTAAGCTCTTGTTTCTCTTCTTATAAGGACACCAATCCTAGCATGAGACCTTACCTTTAACGACCTTATCTAATTAATTCCCAAAAACTTCATCTCTAAATATGATCACAATCTAGATCAGAGCTTTGACATATGAATTTTGGGAGGACATTACCATTCAGTTTATAACATTATGGTTTACTCAGGAAGCCTTTATGAGCAACTGCAAGGACTTAAAAGCTAGGCTGTGCTCTGGGACTAGGTGTCTTTAGGTATGGTGGAAATAGGAGGAGCAGGAGGGGGATTTGGATTTTTAAAGAAGTGACTCATGTAGCATGAAAACAGTCATCCCAGATTTATTACACCCTCCTGAAAAACGGCATTAGTCTGAAATACAGAATTCAAGAGAAAATCAGATTTCAATTAAAGAAGAAAAATAACTCATTCTGCCTCCAAAGAACAGAGCACTGTGAACACTTAACTACCTGATGGTTGGGAGAGAGGCTAGTGAAAAGATTAATTGCTTCATTTGTCACTCATGTACCTGGACTTTCCCTCCTCTCTGTCCCCAACCTTCTCCTCCTAAATTGTCTTTCCAGGACCCTTCCTCATTTCCCTTTACCTGACTGTCTCCTCATATTTCTTTTTGATTTGAATTACATGTTAGTGCTTTCTAGGAAGCAAAGGCTGACTTGGGTTCTACAAGGAGACTCTACTTAGAAACTCGTGTTCCTAACTGCTGCTGCATGTTCAGGTGGAGGTGTGGCAGGTTCCTCACTTGTCATGTCCCACTGAACTCCTTTCTCAAAACTGCTTCGTCTGTATTGGTCATCTCTTTCTCTTTGGTCATCTCTGGAAGAGACTTTCTTTCCATTCTCACTCTCCTTTTCAACCCTCCAGCTAATTTTTCATGAAATCATATCAATTTTAGATTCTCATAAACCTCTTTCTTCTTGTCAGACAACTGTGTCCTCTATCCACTGTTTAATCAAACCCCCCACTACCCCCCTTTATTTTTCTTGTCTGAATTAATGTAGTACCTTGCTAGCTGGTCTCTCTTTCTCTAGCTTTGCCAATTTCAAGTCCATCTTGCACAATTTTAGTGTGGTTTTCCTACATGCCTCTCTACCAAAAAAAAAAAAAAAAAATCCTTTAGTAGATCTTTGGCTCTCACAGGATAATGTTCACAGACTCCCCAGGCTGGCATACATGGGTGTGCTTTCTGGCTTCATATCCTATCACTTTTATCATCTTTGTTTTTGCCATAGTGAACCACTCATATTTTCCCAAAGTATCATGTTCATGTTTTATCAGACTCTGTGCCTTTGCATGTGTTATTCCCTTTGCCTGGAATGCTTCTTTCTCATTTCTTTATCCAGCAAACTCATATTGAGACTTCAGGATCAGGGTCAAACATCACCTCCTTTTGGGACTGTTTCTCCCTGACTATACTGTCTTCCTTTTTCCCTCACTCTCTCTACTGAAAATAAGTTAACTACATCTCCTTTATGCATTACTTTTTACATACATATTATAATACATACATACATAATTATAGTATTTTGTAATCTGATTTTTTTGGTATTTCTGCAGGACTCTGAGATCATCATTCCCTCCCCCTTATTTTTTGGAGGACTAGTTCAGTGCTTGGTACATAGTTGGTGCTAAAATATGTTTATTGAGTGAATGAATAAATGAATTAATGAGTAAAATGAAGAAAACTATATTTGAATGAACAACCAATTTATCAAAGATTTCTTGTTTTTATTTCTTATATTTACATGTTTATTGAGCAGCTAATTTCTCCATGAACTGGATGACTTTTATCACCTAAAGGTTTAGAAGAAACTGGAATTACTTTCCCCTCTGAGGCACAATGGACACTACAAACTAAATACATCCTTACAGAGAAAAAAAAAATTAGTCTAACACTGGTTTTAGTGTTTTCCCCCTGGAAATCACAGCTTCATGTATCACTGTCCTATCAGAAAAGTGTGCCCTGTTTATAGATTTGAAAGAATAGAAGTATAACTGTAGAGCTAAGAATCAACCATCTCTGAAATTCACTCTTCTACTAGTACATTCCCCCCGCCCCATTGTGAAAGCAACTTTATTATTGTTTCTATTTGTATAGTTAGTTTGTGCTTTTTGGAATAATCTGAATTATGCCCAGAGGTATACAGAAGATCCTAAAGATTCACTAAAAACCTTCCATCCTAAAATGATTCCAGTAGCCGTTTGTTGACATTTTTGCTTCCTCTTTGAATACATATCCATACATACATTTTGTTGGACAGAGATGAGATTATTTCAGGCATGATATATTTGGGATTTGGGAATATCTTTTTAAAAATTCATTCTTTGGTTATTTTACTTTCCTGCTTCTCTTCTGCATGCCCTTTCATCTGCATCCACCCTTCTTTCCATTCCAGAAAACCTGTGATAATCATCTTGTGGACGAGGCCCTGCTAGAGGACAGGCAGGCATGAATGGATGCATGAATGAATGAATGAATGAATGAAGTCATTTTTCATGAAAAAGTATTCTAGAAATTTCTCCTATTTTTCTGATATAGATCTAATTCCTTTTCAAAAATTTACTTCTAAGGAATTTGTTGTGTTTTTGTTTATTTGTTTAGACTTTGTGATTTTAATTGGCCACTTGGACCAAGTCTGCTTTGATTATCATTGGATAAGTGACCATTACGTTCCATAAACTATTGCTTCAATTTCTATCAGATAAATTTCAGAGAGGTACTGATGTATGAAAGAGTTTATGGATTTTTACATATAAAATATAGAGCAAAGTTGATCTGTGGAAGGTTACTTTTCACATTTCTACTTATAATGAGAGAGAGCATTTTTGGAGAGCCTCACTTCAACATTCTCCCAATTGTAGCTGCTTTCACTTTCTTTAACTTTTTGCTAGTCTTGTAGATCGAAAATGGTACCTTATACATTTTAAAATTTGCATTTCTCTGATTATTAGGGGTGCTAGCCATTAGGGGTGCTAGCCATATGTTCACATGTATTTTGCAAACGTGTTCTATAAATTATCTGTTCATAGCTTTTGCCTTCTCCTCTCCTCTTCTAAAATACTTGTAATTTTGAAATAATTTTAGACTTAAAATCTACATAACTGGTGATATTAAGCCTTGATTATTTGATTAAGGTGGTGTCTGCCAGATTTTTTAATTGAAAAATTACTGTTTTTCCCTTTGAAACTAATAAATATTTCAGAGAGAGGTACTTTGAGGCTATGCAAACATCCTTTCTTCTGAAACTTTTGGTCACTAATTTTAGCATTCATCTGTGTATCTCACCTACAGTAAGTACTACTTTGTTATTCTAGTAGCGATTTTCTATTTCCCTTATGACTTCTACATTTATTAATTAAAATTCTTCTGTAAGAAGGACATATCACTTCTTTCCTATTTATTTACTTATTCCATAATTTATTTATATCAGTATATCCTTATGGAAATTTATTTTTTCTTTGTTTTAAAAAAAATTTTTTTATGTCTTTGACAGAGAGACACCAAGAGCAAGCAGGGGAGGGGCAGAGAGGGAGACACAGAATCTGAAGCAGGCTCCAGGCTCTGAGCTGTCAACACAGAGCCCTACGTGGGGCTCGAACCCATGGACTGTGAGATCATGACCTGAGCTGAAGTCAGATGCTCAACCAACTGAGCCACCCAGGTACCCCTTTATTTTTTCTTTGGATTATAATCCCATAGTAACATTATTTTCTTGCACAAATTATTACAGATTTGGCTGTTGGGAGGTCTGTCCATATCCCTCTGCTGGAAGAAGTTCTTTAGATAATTCTTAAAGAGTAGATCTGCTGGCAATAAATTCCCGCAGTGTTTGCTTGTCTGAGAACATCTTTATTTTTCCTCAGTTTTGGAAAGGCATTTTTCACACTCACTTCTCTCACACCTTACTCTTTCCTTTTCCCCTGGCAACTACTAATCTGTTCTCCATTTCCTCAACATTGTTATTTTAAGAATGTTCTATAAATGGAATCAGACAGTAAGTAATCCTTTGGGATTGCTTTATTTGCTCGCTAAAATTCTCTGGAAATTGATTTAGGTTGTTGTGTATGCCAAGAGTTTGTTCTTTTTTTTTTTTTCCAAGCAGTATTTCATGGTAATGATATATCTTAGATTGTTTAACCACTCACCTGTTGAAGGACTTCTGGGTTGTTTGATGATTTTGGCTCTTATAAGTAAAGGTTCCATGAACATTTGTGTATAGGCTTATTTTGTGAATATAAGTTCTTCATTTCTCTTGATAAACAACTAGGAATTGCAGTTGCTGTGCTATGTGATGTAAGAAATTGCCAAACTGTTTTCCAGAGTGGCTGTACCATTTTACATTTCCATCAGCAATGTATGAGTAATCTAGTTTTTCTGCATCCTCACCAGCATTTGGTGATGTTACTATTTTTTTATTTGAGCCATTCTGATGGATGTAATATATCATTGTGGTTCGAGTCTTTATTTTCCTCATGGTTCACAATGTTAAGCATCTTTTCATGTGCTTATTTTCCATCTGTGTATCTTATTCAGTAAAATGTCTCTTATGTCTTTTGCTTGCTTTCTAATTGGATTGTTTTATTACTGTAGAGTTTTGAGAGATTTTAATATATGCTAGATACTAGTTTTTTGTTGGAAGTCTGGTTTGCAAATGTTTTCTCCCTGCCTGTAGCTTATCTTTTCATCCTTTTAACAGGATCTTTCACCTTGCAAAAGTATTTAATTGTGGTGAATTCCAATTTGTCAATTTTTTTATTTTGTGGATTGTGTTTTTGGTGTCAAATCTATAGTATTTTTTCTCTGAAGTCGCATATCCCTTTGAATTATTTGAATATATTTTAGAATTCCATTTTAATTTAGCTATTGCTAAATATTTATCATTTTAAATGTTATTCATTCCTTATGATTGTCACTCTAGTATCATTTTCTTTAGTTTGCGAAAATTCTTTAAATTTTTTTAATGTTTATTTATGTTTGAGTGACAGAGCATGAGCAGGAGAGGGACAGAGAAAGAGGGAGACACGGAATCTGAAGCAGGTTCCAGGCTCTGAGCTGTCACCATAGAGCCTGATGCGGGGCTTGAACTCACAAACCAGGAGATCATGACCTGAGCCAAAGTCAGACACTTAACCTACTGAGCCACCCAGGACCCCCAGTCTGAGGAAATTCTTTTAGTACTTCGTGTAGTGTAGGTTTACTGGCAGCAAATTTGCTTAGTTTCATTCATCTGAAACAATCTTTATTTTGCCTTCATTCTTTGAAAAGTATTTTTACTGCCTATAGAATTCTAAGTTGACCTCTTATTATTTTTTTCATTCATTACATTAAAGATGTGCTTCTAGTGTCCTCTGGTTTCTGTGATTTCCGATTTGCTCTTCTCCTTATATCATGTCTTTTATTTCTAACTGGCTTCAAGAATTTCTCATTATTTTGGGGGTGCCTGGGTGCCTCAGTCCCTTACACGTCTGACTCTTGATTTTGGTGCAGGTCATGATCTCCCAATTTGTGAGTATGAGCTCCATGTCAGGCTCTGCGCTGACAGTGTGGAGCCTGCCTGGGATTCTCTTGCTCTCTCCTTCTCTTTCTGCCCTCCCCCAACTTGCGTGTATGCTCTCTCTCTCAAAAATAAATAAACATTTTAAAATAATGGTAAAACTGTTGATTATCCACAGTTTGAATAAGATTTTCTTAAATGTACTTTTCTTTATCTGTAGCCTGCTTGGAATTTGCTGGGCTTGCTGAATCTGTAAATTTATATATTTCATCAAATGTGGATAATTTGCCGCCATTATTTTTGTTTCTACTTCTCCATCAGCAGTTTCAGTGACAGGTATGATAAGAACTTTTGATATTATCTAACATTTTTCTGAGTCTCTGTTGATTTTTTAAACATTTTTTTCTTCATATTGGATATTTTCTATTCAGGTATTTTCAAGTTCACTGACTGTTTCCACAGTTCTTCAAGGTAACTTTTTTTCAAAGGTTGTGCTTTTCACTTCCAATACTACATCTGTTTCTTTTTATATTTTGTTTCCATGTTGAGACTTCCTTGTCTTTCACTCATTATGAGAATATTTTGTTTTACCCACTGACTGTGGTTATAAGAGCTATTCTAAAAGTGCTTGAGACTTATTCTCACTACTGGGGTAACTTGGATTGTATTTTGAACTATCTTTTCCCTTGAGAGTGGTTGACCTTTTCCTTTCTTTTTGTATGTTGAGTAATTTTAGTCTGGTTCTTGAATACTATAAATAATATGTTTTTGAGACTCTGGATTCTGTTAATTTTCTGTGAAGAATGTTACTGTTTTTATTTAAGCAGGCAATTAGCTTGGTTAGTCTCAAACTGAAAACTTTTTTGGATAGAGCAGGTAATGGTTAATAGCCCAGATTCTAGTTCAGATTGCTTTTGGCCGATACTGCACATAAACAATTTAACTGACAAAGATTTTAGCAGAGTTTATACATTGTATTTGGCTTTTGCATTCTGTAGTGTTCTCCTGTCTAGGATTTACCTCTTGCTGGTGATATTGGCTGCTTCAGACAGCTCATTCAGTTTTCTCAGACCAGAATCTTGGCAGACCTTCCCAAAGAGGTTTAGTCCCTCTCTACCTTTCCACAACTACAGTTATTCTCAGAGCAAAGTCCCATAAATGGGAAATTCATCCAGGAGCTGCCATTTCTTCCAGATTTTGAATCCTTTCCAAAGTCTGCTTGACTTTATTCACTCTCCAGAGCTCTCAGGTAGTTGCCTGATATATTTTCCCTGTAGTTGATAGTTATGAGGTAGGAGGACCATTCTGCTAGGGTCTTATTTCCTCATACCATTAGTGGATTTAAATTAGGGCTACATTTAGTTTCTTTTAATGGTATTGATTTGCCAACTTGTGATGGTAGTAACCTGGATGTATTTAGTTGTTCCTGGTTGTTGAGTCCAAGGGTTTTTTTCTTTCAAAATTTCCAGATAATTCGAAAGTTACCTGGAGTGAAAGTGTGCTAGCTAGCTAGTGGTTAACAGCTCAGACTCTAGACTCAAGCACCCTAGGTTTAAATCCTTGCTCCACAAAATTTTAAACTATCAATTTTGGGAAGTTGTTTCACCTCTCCCAGCCTCAGCTTTTATCACGTACGAAATGGGGATAAAATCAGTATCCACCTCATAGAGTTGTTGATTGAATTATAAAGCACTCAAATTATATATGACACCTACGAATGAACATTTGGTTTTTGTTATTACTATACCCTTGTACCACTCCACTTCATCTACTATTTCAGAATTTGAGGCAACACTGTCTTGATTGAGAGTCCAAAGTAAAAATATACATGATGATTGGATAGTGACTAGAAGAAAAATGTCACTGCTTATAGTTGTAGGGATGCAGTGGAATGGGCCAAATGGTGCTCCCCAGTGCTGGATTCCAGGCTTCATAAAGATACCAGATTCAGGAATTTTGGGAGAAACAAAGGTGGTGTTAGGAGTGAGGGTAAACAGGGAAAGGAAAGCATATTGCATTTCAGTATTGCTAAGGTCTGAAACTATCAAGAAGAAGGTGGCTGGTACAACTGCAAAAATGCAACCTCTTCTTTCAGCCAAGAGAATGGCCTTCTTTCTTTGGCTATCGCATAGCTGGGATGTGGTCCTGAGGGATGACGGAAAGAGAAGATTGAGAAACTTGAAGGACTGAATTGAGGCTCTCATTGCTCTTTACCCTGCAAGTCAATGACACTGACACTCATAGAGTTGCCACCAATTCCCTAAGGTGATCTGGTCAGGGAAGTTCAAAGCCAAAATTGTTTTGGAGAGGCCAGTAGGATTACTGGCCCCATTTGAGACAAAGCACTGTTTTGAGCAGAGCTGTCTCAGGATACACCAGACAGGAAGTAGTGCACTCCTCATCAGGTTCACATTCCTTTTTACTGCACAGTGTCCTCTGCCCTTAATAATATTTAGCATTTATCGAGCAATTGAGCATTTTCCAGGTGCCAGGCCGTATACGTAGTCCTTCACATGGCTTATCACATTTAATTCTTATAATCCTTCTCTCAAATCATTCTGAGAATTAATTACATAAAACCTAGCTTTTATAAGTAATTTCCAAAATCTCAGATTCCCAAATGCAACTACTTCCTGCAATTATTTTGTTCCATTTTCCCAAGGCAGCCTCTTGATTATTTCGTAATTCAGAAGGAACCTTTGTTTTTTCTCTGACAGCCTTAGCACACTAATGATACAGTAAAAATTAATTAAGACCCAAGTACCCCAGTGAGTAAGGCAAAGGAAGAAGCAGGAGCCTCAAGACATGCACCCCAAATTTCATCTCATAATTTTTCTCTGCATTACATATATTAATATGTTTCTCAATACTGAAGAGTGTGTGAGAGAGAGCAGGAGAGAGAATGATAAGGTAGCTTGTAGACTATGTCACTCAAGGTAAAAGAAAAGAACATGAAGTTGATAGGAACAGGAGCTTGGCTGGCTCCCTTGATAAAGACCTATTCTTTCCATTTGTGAAGGTTACACACAAGCGAACATCCCAGGAATGTTTTTCTCCTTGTGTGTTTTTTCTTTTATGCTTAACAACTCTACATGTAGAAAATCCATTTAGCAAAATGCTACCTTGGGTTTCAGAATTTCTAATACTGAAAAGGAGCAATTAAGATCTCCTGTGACTCATAAAATATGCAATAAGGGGTTTTGAGTAAGATGGAAAAATAGGAGAAATTCGTGTTCTTCTCAGGGAAATATTGCTGACATATTTAGTAATAATGAAATATAATGCCTCCTTGGGGCAAAACTAAAATCCATTGTGTAGTGAAAGGATAGATCCATTTCATTTGTTTAGGTTTCTTTGTTCATTTTGTGTTTCTTATTAAATCAGTTCAAGGTTATGACCAGTATTGCTAATGTCTAAATGGTTGAGGGCAAGCATGGTACAGAGAATTGACTTTCCCAGACAGATTTTGGAAGGTGAGATATTTATTCAAAAAGTGACTTCTACCCCTTTGCTGTGAGAATATAATTTTGTTTCATGTTTAAAAAAGTCAGCAGGAAAACAACTTTCTTTTATATCTGTGTTCTCCTAGATATGCATAAATTTAAGGGTACAATTCTGTCTCTGGCCTTAATGGTTTAACATTATATAATTGCCATATTTCTGGCCTTTTCTCAGGAAACGTGTCACAACACAACCCTCTAATGTTAACCATTCCATGGTGTCCTAACTTGTTATTGATAGGATTGCTGGTAAAATACAGGATCCCAGTTAAATTTGATTTCAGATTAACTACACGTAACTTTTTATTATCAGTACAACTGTGTCTCATGCAATAGGTGAATCATACCAAAAACTTATTTGCTCTTTATTTGAAATTTAAATGTAACTGGTCATCATGTGTTCTCATTAGCTAAATCTGGCTATCTGAATTTTTGGTTATTCTTGTGCAGAGAGTGATGGTAAGACGGGGCTGGAGTTTCTCCTGAAGTTAAACTCTGTAGGGAAGTCTTTAGATTTGAACAAATAAGACCATTTCAGTTGGCCCTGGAATGATGTAATTTTAATAGTGCTTCTGAAAACCCCTAAAGTAAATTTTGAAAATGCTGTATGTATGGACACAGTAGAGTTGGAAGTGAATGATAATGACACTATGTTCTCAGTGCTGGCTGGGTTCCAGAAGACTTAAATTTTTATTATTTTTTTTAAGGTAGAGTGGGAAGGAGAAAAAAAAATCACATTATTTCAAATTTATTCCTGGGTAAGATAATAATAATAATTATAGTATTAGAAGGTACCTCACAACAGCCACACAGTATTATTGCATGTTCCCACAGAAGAGCTGCTCTGGTTTAAGATAACACCTATTGGGGTGTTTTAATGTGCTTGGAGGTTATTATTTATCATTTGATGTTTGAGAATTTGCCTGTTCATTCTAAATCCCGTCCACATGTTGATGGGCTAAAGTACTTGCTGTTTACACTTATTCTCAGTTTAAAATTTTTATTGGCTTTTGGGAGCAAACGGATGTGACAATTTTCAGAAAATAGTAAGTACAGAATACTAAAATAGCTACAGAGATGTATGTATGGAAAATACTGAGACAGAGCCTCTAAAAGACAGAGCAAATGGAGCATACCCAGAAGTATACTCACAGAACTGCAGACTAACTTTCACAAGCTCCACAGAGAGAAATGAGAGCAGAAAAATAATAACAACTCATGATGATATGCCCTCATTTAATTTGCATCCTTTTGAAGAAATGTCAGGCAGGAATCATGTTATTCTAATTTGATGTTTGGGATAACTGGTGTGGACTGGTCAAGTGAATTTCCCCCAAATGTTAGTAACTTAGAGACTAAGCCATGAACTGTGGTTCTTAAGCTCTTGTAGGATATAGAACCTTTGAAAATTATTTGAAAGCTATAGATCTTTTTCCTGTAGGGTGGGGGATAATTTTACATAAATTGGCAAAATTCTGCAGTTCATTTCAGGGAATTCTCAGACCTCTAAAGCCTTTGGAATCTGTGTTAAGGACCTTGCCTCATCTGATGGTCATATTTCAAACTCTTGACTCTTTGTCAAGCTTTAGAAGGTGATAGTTTCAGAACCCAGCGAAGTGCCATTGAAAATAAAAGAAGGAGAGGGATTAAATTCAGGTATTGTGCGTAGGTGTTTGAAGGTCATTTCCAAAATGAATTAGGATCAGCATCCTAGCAATGACTAACATGGGTAAACCCTTACTCTACAATGTCTGGAGTATAAGTCTGGGATGAGAATGGAAAACCTCCATGTTGTGATGTTTTGGTGTTGGGGCTCCCGAATGTAGGGTGGTGGTCCAGCAGCAGTTTTTGACAAAGCATTTATCAGTCTACAGTGAATTGGAAAAAAATAAAGACAAGTGAATTCTTCATAAAAATAACTGTACTCCTAAGTTATATCCTTGCATTTTTTTTCCTTTTCTGGTAGTGAATGAATTAATGAATGAATGACGTGGCCATGTTACAAAGCAAGGCAGAGGTAGGAATGCAAACTCTGGTGCCGGATTCATAGCCTGGTTCCATTGCTTACTAAATGGTCACAAAGGACAAAGTATTAACATCTTTTAATGTGAGGTTCCTTATATGTGAAATAGAAATGAGAGTGGTACCCACCTTAAAGGCTATTGTGCTGATAAAAATAAGTTAGTATATTTAAGAGGCTTAGAAAGTGTCTGGAACATGTTAAATCTTCAGTAACAGCTGGCTGATAATTACATTAGTTGATTATATATGTATAAATACATACATCATAAAAAGATATGAAGTATTCTTTAATGGTAAATTATTTGGAAATCTTAGCTCAATCCCCCAAATTCTCTTAAATCTAAATATCTAAGAATAATTGTTTTAGTAAACAAAAATAATAAAAGGGAAAAAAGGAGAGAAGTGTGGCAAGAAGGAAAAATTTGTTCTGACACCCCAAATCTCCTACCCCTTCACCTCCTACCATCTTCTTCTCAAGAAACAGCCTCTTTGCCTAGAAGAGTCTTCAGGGACAGGGACAGGTAATTTCAGTTGCATTTGACTTCAGATTTTGTTTACCTGGTGTTAATTTTTTATCTCCCCCTACTGGGATGCTAGCTTTATGAGAAGAACAGTCTAGTCTGTTTTGCTTGCTGTTTCATGCCCAAAATTTAGAGCAGTGCAAGGGACAGAATAGATATCCAAATTTGATGAATAAATGAATGTAAAGGTAATTGAGTTAAGTGCCAAATGCCCAAGGCATGGATTTGTGTTAATCATGTAGGCTCTCTCTCCTCCCTTGGCATTAAGTGTCTCCAAGGGACCTGCTAGATTAGGGCATGGTCTCTGCTAAAGCCAGTATGAAACCCATCACTGGGTGGGTGCAATTGGAACCTTCCCTGTAGCCTGGATGCAACACAGTACAAAGAACAGTTCCATTTAGTCACTCTCCCCACTCTTCTCTCAGTAGAAATTCAGCTTTAAGGGTGACTGAACCCAATAACTCACCAGACACAGGTAACTGGTTACAATTGGGTTTTAAAGTCAGGTAGCTGCCAATTGAATATTAAAACATATTTGTCTTTATTCAAGTGGATAGAAGAGCTTTACCTTGGATGAATATATAATGGCGAGATGGGAGACAAGTTATTGGTTGTGTTTTAAAATAGCTGTGTTTATGAAAAAGAATAATGTCATTCCGACTTCAAGGGCTAAACTGCTTTTTGATAAGTGTTTTGGGTGTGTAGAGGTTATATTTCTTTTATCGTCATGAAGTAAAATACATTTATGTCTTAAGACATTCTGTGAAGCAACAGAGAGTATCCAAACACTATTAACAAAACAAGTGTGATGAGTAGCAGGTGTCATCAGAGTTAAAGAGCAGAGCATGTAAGCGAGTGCATCCCATAGGACCCACATCTATGAGTTCTTCACACTAATGGATTTTGTGTCTATTGCCTATTCTTACCTGACTCAAACTGATTTAAAGAGCCAAAGCCAGTGTTCAAACAAATAAAGAATTACTAAAAACACTAGGGAGAAAAGATATTATCTAGATCTTCATCCCAAACCAACGAAATGCTATTTCTCAACCATAGAATCTATTAATCAGAGCCCATAGCTAGTGAGTTTGCATCCCTACTGCTTACATATAGGCATAGGTGGGTAAGATACAGATAGAGGAGAGGAAATAGAAAATAGTTACTTTACCTATTTAATATGGAGACAGAGGGCATACATTGTAGTAACACATTTGTAAACAGTATTGTTCCTTTTGTACAAAAATGACAAATTTCAAAGTATCATTGAAATTTGCAAAAACCCTACTTTATAAGCCCCTCCCTGCTAACATTCAGTAATAAGAGCTTCAGGTCAATGGCTAGAGAATAAAAATTTGAAAATCAAAACTCATCATTGAATACTGAAGGAAGCATATGTAAACAGGTTGAGAGAAAGATCCTAAGGTTTTTTTGGAGGTCTTCATTCATTTTATAGTGGCTGAGCTCGTTCACCAAGGAGAGGGAGAAGAGAATTCCAAATTACGGGATGGGATAGAAAAGCCAAAAAATTTTCTCTTTTCCTTCAGCATGTGGTTTCTCCCATTTAAATCAAGTCATGTACCAAGTAGAGAGGTGTTTTGTTCTATCTGAAGCTTTTAATCTGTATTATTCGTACAGATTGGAATTTCTAAACTATTTTCTGCTATATATAATTTATATATTAATGGTTGCTATTCAAAAGATAACAGCAGTTTTAAATAAGTGCACTGAGCCTATATTCTCCTAAATTTAAATATATACAGTTCATAGCAGGAGTTTTTGGAGTCTTCATTAGTTAAAGTGCATTGTGCTATCTAAGGTATAGAGAGTGAGTCTGTTTACACTTTCCTAAAGTTATTTCATCATGGCCTCCCCATCACCTTTTTTGAGATTCTTTTCATGGGATGTGATTTTCATAGAATATTCTGTGGGGCATGCTAGGATAGATAGATTTGGGAAATAATCATCTGGAGCTCATTGTCTTCTTTGTCAGACTCAGTTTATCTCATCCAAGAGCCCAGCCAGCAGCACAGAATTCCCCCAAACCCTCCTCCAGCAACTATGAATCTTCCTGGGGCCAAACAAAGGTGTCCTTCCCTGCAGGGAAGGTTGTATTTTGTTACTGGAGATGCTTGTCTCTCAACTTGTCTGCTATAGATGGATTAGGTTGTAAAAACCAAACTTCTCAGCAATACCTGCACTTTCACTAATCATCCAACTAATTATAGGAAAGGGGAAGAAGCGCAAACATTGCTAATAAATTAAAAAATCATTTAAGTGGATTTTAAATCTCATAAAGAAGATGGGGAGTGGTGAACATTACAAAGATGTCCCAGTTACTAAAGCTTCGGTAGGAAATGACATACAAGGCATTTTTTCTTTCTCTTAGGCTAGTATTTACTGAGCATCTACTATGTGACAGGCCATATGCTAGGGGCATTCAAGGGTGGTATCTCAATCCCTATGACAGTCCTGGGAAGTAGGACTTATGACTTCTACCACGCATTTTTTTTTTTTTTTTTTTTTGTGGAGCTGTCTGAAGATAATACCCCAGTTGTGGAGTTTATAAATAGCAAAGATGGGAATGACACACAGCATTTCTGTTTCCAAACCAACATCTTCCTACTATGACCAAATTCAGCTGGCCCTTGTTGGTAGTTCTTGGTAGGAGAAAGGACCTCAGAGTGGCACAAGGAAAAGAGCTGCTTTAAAAAAATTAAATGAATTGATTCACTGAACAACTCTTTGTTCTCTGTAGGAGTAGGAAGTTCTGATTTCTAGTATTCCATTGTATAAATAGACCATAATTCATTTAGCCATTCACTTCTTTTTTTTTTTTAATGTTTCATTTATTTTTGAGAGAGAGAGAGAGAGACAGTGTGAGCAGGGGAGGGTCAGAGAGAGAGGGAGACACAGAATCCGAAGACAGGCTCCAGGCTCTGAGCTGTCAGCACAGAGCCTGATGCGGGGCTTGAACCCACAAACTGTTAGATCATGATCTGAGCTGAAGCTGGACACTCAACCGACTGAGCCACCCAGGCATCCCAGCCATTCACTTCTTGGTGAAGCTTTTTTTGGTTGTTACAAATAAGGCTGCTGTAAGCATTTATCTACAAACCTTTTTGAGAAAGGGATGGGGCAAGGGTAAGGATTCCCGTATAGAGGCAGGGGCTTGTGTGGTTTGATCTCCTAAAAGTGCCAAAGGAGGAAGCCCCAGGCTTTTGTATCAGCTTGCCCAGATGTGGAGCAGTAGAGAAAGGGGGTGGTGGTGAGGGTTAAAAGTTATCAGCAGTCAAATATCAAGAATATAAAGTCATATTCTTATTAAAATTCACCCTTGATGTTTGACTGATGGCTGAAACATGCCACATTTCATTTAATTGAATTTGAACTTAGGTAAGCCAGTATGGTATATTATGAGTCCTACAATCTGAAACCTGTAAGAAAGATGGAAATTTCACTGAACGTCTTATTCAAGAGCCTAGGATTGTGTATCCTAAGAAGTAAAATGAATGCTTTGGTCACTATAAGTCATCTTTGGAACTCATTTATTAATTGGTGCCTTAATAAATACAGGCACATGTGTGACCTTGATTTATATTTTGGTATCTGTGAGGCGGTAGATTCTCAGAGGTTTTGTTTTATTTTGTTTTGTTTTGTTTTGTTTTGTTTTATCCCCAAGGGTAAAACCTTGACTATCGGCAAGACCAGACATCTAGACTATTAGCAATGGCTCAAGAGTTTGCAAAAATGGGGGCACCTGGATGGCTCAGTCGGTTAAGCATCTGGCTCAGGTCATGATCTCGCGGTTCATGAGTTCAAGCCCCGCATCAGGCTCTGTGCTGACAGCTCAGAGCCTGGAGCCTGCTTCGGATTCTGTGTCTCCCTCTTTCTCTGCTCCTCCTTAGCTCGTGCTCTGTCTCTCTCTCACACAAAAATAAAATAAAAACATTAAAAAATTAAAAAAAAAAGAGTTTGCAAAAATGTATAGAATGGGTCAGTTGTTGGCCATTGCATTCAGTGCTGAGATAACTGTGTAAAGTTTGGCCAATTTTGCTTATTCTTGCTTATTCTATCCTTTATCAGGGATGTCATTTATCAAGGATAAAGATCAGCAACGTTCCACTGAGCTCCATGATGTTGATGGTGATGATGTTGTCTACAAGTGTATGAACTTTAATTACTTTTACTCAGTTTACTCTAAGGGGCTTCCCGGGTAATTAAGAAGTCTGGGAAAAGAGAGATCTCATCCAGAACCACATCATATGGCAAGGGACCTAAGACAGGAGGCCCAGATTTGGCTCCATCCTGTAGCAAGGAAGCCTCAGTTGCTCTACCAAGTTTGCAGGATACTGCTTCCATGATCCAAAGCATACTAGGTAGTCGGGTACAGAAGATAACAGACGTAGGGCCTCTTTTTCCAAGAAAACCCAGTATGTGGCTAGCAATTGCTGCTCTAATGGCATATAGTATGAGGCTGAGGTGGTCATTTTCTTGCATTATGAAAGGCCCATGACCAATTTATGGCCATTGTGGGTGGTCCAAAGACTCCAGAAGGCATAAGAAGACAGAGCTAAAAACTTCATAATGAAAGAGTCTTTGGAGGGCACTAAAGGGATGCTTATTGTATTCATTTTAGTGCCTTCTTTTTGCAGGGGTCCCATTTAAGATGGGTCAATTTACAAGTAACAACAAGAAATTGGCTCAGGTAAAATTTGTAAAGAAGGACTATGTTGACTCCAGAATCCAAAACAAAGGCCTAAAAGACTTGGGTATTATTTTAACATTGTGAGTACCAAAAGGAACATTAACTGTCTCTTGACAATTCAAGGATGGAAAGGCCCTTGTTTTACCAGGTAATTTTCAGGAATTTTACCAAGGTAGCAGGGCCTTGTGTTATGTGAAGGGCAATGGCCCATGCTTTTTTGTGAGTATTTTTCCTGAATGAATTGCCTCTGGGGAGGATGCCATCAATAAAATATCATACCTGTGCTCCTGGAGAAAGGTGGATGTGGTTAAGACTTGGTGTGCAAAAGCCGTGAGTGACCGTAAGACTGCTAAGATGCATCCTGGATAGCCAGGAAAAGATTATTTTGTTCCTTCAAAGGTGAAGGCAAACCATGGCTAGGAGGCCGTTGAAATAGGTGCTGATAGACATTAGCAAAATCTATAATAGGAAATGATTGCTGATTAGATGGAATTAGTAGTTTCAGTAATACTGAGTATGGAGGTATTAATGGGTGGGACTAAGGTATTAAAGTGGTAATCTACTATGTGGTGTCATTTATTCTTCTGATAAAGTTTAACAATGGACCAAATTGGACTGCTAAATGGAAAAGCAGTGGGCATTATCATTCCTTCTCGAAATGGGTCTTGCATAATAGATTCCAATCCTTGAAGGCCCTGTTTTAATTTAGATTGGGCCATACTAATTTTTTTAACTGGGAGAGAGAGATGGTCCATAGGGTCTCATTGTATCAAGCCAATTTGTAAGTGCCTAAGACTTAATTTAATTTAAATTTATTACTCATTGAGTCAGCGTGTCCATGTGGACTATGGGATATAATAGGGTAATAGGTGATGTGACCATGGGAAATTTAGGCCAAGATATAGTTCTGATGGTTACGGGGTGGTATCTCACCCTATCTACTTTATGTTTAGGAATGCCCCTAGGATTGTAGTGGATACTTTGATTAGATTTAGTGGGATGCCAAAGTCTAAGTGTAATTTGAGCCCCAGTATTGATTAAGGCCATGAATGTTTGCCAATTGGTGCATTTCATTAGCTGTTAGAGTTAATCCTGAATCTATGCTGTAGAGGCACAGAGCCAATGGTATTCTTTGTCTTTCATTGTATTCTTTTAGTAAAGTTCAGATTTCAAATTGGATCAAATTGTGGACCTTTGTTTCAGTTTTTTTGTTGTCATTGTTTCCTGCCTTTGTATCCAGGTTTCTTCTTTGTTTTTTCCTCCAACCCCGCCACTGAATAGACTTTAATGGTGTTGGGGGGATACCCAATTCATATTCATACATTTCTTCCCCCAGAGAACCTCAAATCAGTATCATCTGGGTTAGAGAACTCCTTCATGAAGGTAGTTGATTTATAGTGTTTAAAGACTCCCAACTTATGTAGTGTATTTAATTCACCCCTGTGTTTTGCCTCAGGCATGCCATGGGTAATTTTTTCCTATAATCCTGAAGATCAGAATCTTTGTTGCAACAAAGGCATAGGCAGCAGTAGCAATAGAGGTGTTAAAAAAATAACTTTTGCCAGTGAATACATTTAAATAGAGATTTATATTCCTTGTCACCCCCCAAATATTTGTTTCTCAAATATTTTTAAACATTTTTGACCTGATACATGGATGGGCCAGGAGGTTGTAAAAAAAGAACAAAAGCTTCAGAGAAGGGAAAGAGTGAAATTAAAATATTTGAAAGGCATAAATGAAAAGTATTGTGGCTTTTTCCCACAGTGGCATATGCCATATCATTTTAGGATTATCATAACATGTGTTGGGTAAAAATAAATTGGTACAATTATGTTGAACTGGTCCCAATGTCTGTTATTTCAGCCTTCACCTCTGAAAAATATTAGTGGGAAAAATTAGTCTTGTGGTATAATTTACAAGTTCATAGTCCCTCCTTCTCTGCTCATATACCTGAGAATCACCACTTGAAACATAGATTAGATTATTTTCCCTTATTATATGATGTATTATTTCCATCATTGCCTATGGAAACCTAAAGAACCCTAAAGAAAAATCTCAATAGTATTTTCACGATAAAACAATAGCTGTTAATAAGTAGCAGAGTTCTGTATAATTCTTACATTCACGTGTATTGGAAAGGCTACCATGTGTTGTGTTGTCAAAATTGTATTACAAGGCAAATCAATTTTTACATGGAGATTTGTTATTCTGTAATTAAGGCAAGAAATGTTGACTGTTCTTGAATGCTATAGGTACACAAGAAGATAGAGGAATAGATGGTGGGAGAAAGATGGATTATTTAATTTATTTCTCAATTAAAACCGACACTTTGAGTAGAAAAATCTGTTGTCTCATCTGTTTTTTTATGGTTCATTTGTAGCTGTGTTTATTATTTTAATAAGTAAATATATTATCTCATTAGGGCAGCAGTTTTATAAATACAGCAACATAAGTTACTCATATCCACCCACAACATGTATGCCCCAAATGGAATCCCAATAAGATGTATCAAATACGATGAAGTTGAAGGATAGACCTTGTGGGGATAGAAGCTGTAGGCATCATGAGGCAGTTACAGCAAAAAGCAACATGTTGCCTTTTATGCAAACTAGCAATGGTTGCAAAGGTTTACTTATTTATTCATTTATTTCATGAGTCCTTTTAATAAACTACCAACTAGGGGCGCCTGGGTGGCTCAGTTGATTAAGTGTCCAGCTTCAGCTCAGGTCATGATCTCATGTTTGTGGGTTCGAGCCAGCCTTGGGCTCTGTGCTGACAGCCAGAGCCTGGAACCTGCTTTGGATTCTATGTTTCCCTCTCACTCTGCGCCTCCCCCACTCATGCTCTGACTCTTTCTCAAAAAGAAAGAAACATTTAAAAAAATTTAATAAACTACTATCCAGATTGCAGGTGGGTTATAAGCTTATTGCATCCCACTTTAGACACTCTTTACAATGCCTAGTGCCATGGAGCCTGAGGAGGAGGGCCCTCAGCCAACCTCTGGTGCCATAATTAAAGTTTTAAAAGCTGCAGCCTTTGGATTAGGAAGAGTGGCCTTTATTCTTAACCAAGCATCTGCTCTGGTAAATTCTTTAAAAAAAATTTTTAAATGTTTTTATTTATGTTTGAGAAAAAGAGAAAGCACAAGGTGAGGGGAGGGGCGGGGCGGAGAGAGAGGCGAAGCGGGCCCTGTGCTATTAGCACCTCCCAGTGGAGGGCTGGAACACAGGAGCCATGAACTCATGACCTGAGCTGAAGTCAGATGCTTAAGTTGGCTGAGCCACATAGGCGCCCCTGCTCTGGTAAATTCTAACAGCATCTCCATTAGTAGGGGTGGTGGTAGACACAGATTGAATCGATCAATCACTTACACCTACTATTTTCTTCAGATGCAAATCCCAGCTTGTTATCTGTAAGACTGGTAGAGAATCCAGTAAGAAAAGGGTGTTGTTTCTAAACAACATAGAAATGTAGTTTTCTGTTACTATACCTCCTATCATCTTCCATTTAAATGTCTCAGCAGTGTAAGGTCTCATTTCCGTAAACAGTGATTGAGCACCTACCACGGGGAATATACCATGCAAGGCGATGTGGAAGACACAAAAATGAATTAACACATGGTGCAATCATGTGATACATACATTCTTATTCTTATATATGTTTTTGTGTTCATTAATTTTTATCTATCTAAAAATAACTTTTCGTTATTTGTAGAAAGCTGTCCTAAAGCGCTAGGAGCAGTACGTTATACAATGTGCAGATAGCAAAATAAAAACCCAAAAGACCCAACGGTATGATAGGAGGAGATATGTTACAGCTCTTCTGGCCTGACAACAGGAAATTAAATAAAGTTTTTAACTGTGTTCCTATATTTTTACAAGTTCTGAACTCTTAAACTTGATATTCAGTTTTTATGATAGGAGGATGAAACAGTCAAATATATAAGAGGTCCCGGGTTTATTAAAAGTGTAGATGTCCTGCAGGTGACCCGACTCAAAATGCTGATTTTAAAAGTAGACAGTTCTATATATATATATCTAAGGTATACTGAAATGAACATTTTTGAAGAATGTGTTAGTATGAGAGAAAAGGTGTTTTTTAATGAACTTTGGCCAACTAAAGCTGGCTATATCCAAGGGGATGTAGAATGAGACAGATGTAGTCCTGGAACCCATGGAAGATATAGACAATCCTGAAAGGCATTTGTTGAGTAACTATTATAGTTATATAATGTGAGCAACAGAGAGGTGACTTGAATTTCTATGGATCTGCATAAGATGGATATGATCTTCCCTGATATTTCAATTAAAGAATAAGTATGAATTTGCTAATTTCCCAGGTTTTAGTCTGAGAGAAGGGACTCAAGGCATAAGAAAGTTCGTGTAAAAGTCCTGTGATAAGAAAGAAAAAGAAATGGAAAAAAAAAAAGCATATGAGGTAGATTGTAAGGGGGGGAATGAGGATGGGGCAATAAATTGATAGGTGCTGGTTTGAGAAGCAACTAATTTACATATAAGGTCCTTACTATAACTTCTTGCTAAAATTGAATGTTCAAATGTGTTAGTAAAATTATCTTTATTATTCTGCAATAGATTTGTTGATTCTTTTTAGAAATTTATTGACAGTTGACAAATACAATGATATATATTTAAAGTATACAATATGATGATTTGGTACACATAACCATTGTGACATGAATACCAAGGTCAAGATAGTTAACACATTCATCACCTCCCCAGAGTTAACTTTTTCTGAGTGTGGTGAGGAGTCACCATCCCGTACATTAGATCATCAGAACTTACTCTTCTTCTAACTGAAAATTTGTACTAATTTGACCAATATCTCCTCATCCCTTTCCCTCACTCTTCAACCCCTGGTAATCACTATTTTGTTCCATTTCTGTGAAATCAACATTTTTGGATTTTTTAGATTTCACATATAAGTGAATATTAATGTTGATTAAAAATTGTTTTAACATTTTGTTTTTTGAGAGAGAGAGAGAGAGAGAGAGAGACAAAGCACGAGCAGGGGAGGGACAGAGAGAGGGAGACACAGAATCTGAAACAGGGTCCAGGCTCTGGGTTGTTAGCACAGAGCCCGATGTGGGACTTGAACCCATGAACCACGAGATCATGACCTGAGCTGAAGTCAGATGCTTAACTGACTGAGTCACCCAGGTGCCCCTAATGTTGATTGTCATAAAGATTTTTTTTTCTCCTGCCAAAATTGGGTTGGTTTAAGGAAGGAGCAACAGAGAGGTGTGAAGCCACCGTGGGTCATTGGAGCAGTCCTCTCCACAAGGCGTTGCCTTCTGCATCTGGCTTCAGCAGCAGCTGGGACTTGCTAGGCTATTAGGTGCTGAGAAGAAATCATTTCTTTTCTAAACCAAGGAGCTGGTCTGCTTGGTCTGGTCTTTGAAGAGCACCCAAACATACTTACTTTGAGGAACAAAGTTTGGTTTACGCTAGTTTCATTGAATTATGACAAAAGAAATCCATTAACCTGCTTTTATGATCAAAATTATTTCCAAATGCTGCTTTATTTTACAGTTTTTTCTTCAAAGTGTTCTTTTGGGGTACATAAATGAATATCTCCTTAATTAAAGTATAATCTCCAAGAAGACGAAGGACCTTGTCTTCAAAACAAATAACATCTGCATGGTGCTTTTCCCCACTTACGTAACACTTTGTTTGTATCTTCATAATAAACTTAGCGAGGTGGGTTTTGCTAATGTTTCCATTTTCAAGGTCAGATATGCAAAGTTCTGATGGGAAGCCTGGCAAATATTGTAGTGTCTCAGGTCATCTGAGACAGAATCTTCCAAATCTACACCCTGCGTTTTATGCCTTTTCTTTCCATATTTGGGTCAAGCAAAAGAACTGACTCATCTAAACATTTATTAATTAATTAAACATAATTAAAATTTTTGATTGGATAATTTATGAATACTAGCACTGGAGGGGATTGGTGAATCTGTAATGTAAACCTCTAAATTTAAATACAGCATATTAAAAAAAAAAGCAGAGTATAAATGCACATCTCAATGAAATTCTACCCATATAAGCAGCACCCACGTCAAGAAATCGAAGATTACCAGATGCAAAGTTATCTCTCATGCCTTTTCAGTAATCCTGCACACACAAAGGTGTGTGCTACCTTGCCTTCCAACAGCACAGATCGATTTTGCCTGTTTTTGAATTTTATATGACTGAAAGCATACAGCAAAGTATAGCATGTATTTTGTGGATGGTTTATTTCATTTGATGTTATATTTGTGAGATTCTTCCTTGTTGTTAAGTGGAGTTGTGCTTCCTTCATTTTTATTGATGCACAGAATTCTACTGTATGCTTTTGAGTTGCCTCCAGTTTGGGCAACTATGGGAACTGCTGCTCTGAATATACTTATTCTTGTGTTTTGGTGAGCATATGCATGCATTTCTGTTGTGTGTAAATGTTATCACGGAATTTCTGGGGCTTGAGGTGTGCATATGTTCAGTGTTAGTGAGTGCTTGCAAGTAGTTTTCTGATACGGTTGTACAAATTTACTCTCATTAACAGTGTATGGAAGTGACCATTGTTCTACATATTTGCCAACTCTTTGTATTTTGAGGGTTTTTTCCCTTTAAATTTTAGACGTTCTGATGGGTACATAATATTTTCCTGAGGTTGAGATTTTAATTTTCTTTCAGATAATTAATAGCACTTATTGAGATTCTCTTTTCCCTAGAAAATGCAAAGACTGTTAGGGAATAAATACATGTAAACAGATATTTCAAACCTAGTATATCCACAACAGATCTTGTGCTCTCCCTATCAGTCTCATTTTATACTCAGCTAATTCTTTATTATTTTCTGTCATGTTCCATGGCATTCATAATCAGAAACTTTGGAGTTGTTCCTAATGCCACTCCTTTACTCCCTATTCCCTGATAAATCACTAATTCAATTGATTTTACTTTAAAATATCTCTTAAATACAGGACTTCTTTCTAAGGGCACTGCCCCTGCCTCAGATTTGGTCCTTGTGTTCTTTTGCTTTCTTATAGCTGTCTTCTCTCTTGTCTGACTAGTCTACCTCCCTCAAGAGTTAGCTTCTCAAAAACACATCTGGCTATGCTATTCTCCTGCTTAAAACCCTTTATGAGCACCTGGGTTCTGCAGAATTACATCTGCTTACTACTTGCTGCTCCTTGCATCTCCAGGCTCATCTGCTGCCGCTGTTCCCATGCCCATATGTTGTAGTAACAGGGGGATTATGTGCTATCCCTGGAGAAACTGCCTAAGATACAGTATGAATGTGTCTGTCTAGCAGGATGTAGGAACTACCATATGGTGCACTGAAAAGAGCTTTTGGCTATGGAGTCTGATGATCCTGGATTAAGAGTCCATTTCTTTTACTTAACAGCTGTTTGACATTTGGCCCATTACATTGCCTTTTATGAGCTTTAATTCACCCATCTGTAAAATGGAAATAGTAACTCTCACTCTGTGGCTATTATATGGGTTATTCATAATGCTCAGGAAACAGGGGCATAATCAACAAGTAGAACGGATTGTGGAAGATAGAAAATTAAGGAAGAGAAGGTGGGGATTATGGAGGAAAGTAGCAGTTGACCATCCCATGCCCCTTTTGACTCTGGCAGGAAAGATTGGGGTGATGACCTGTTGGTCTAGAAGGGGAATATCATAACAGGTATTATCCTTCTGAGTTGAAGGAACTCAGCAACTTAGGAACCACATACAGGGCAGCTGCCAAAGACCTCCCCTCCTTTCCCACTAGTCAAAGGACTGTCAGCACCTCCCACAAATTTCCCCACTTACTCTCTCAGGTCAAGTGCAGTAGACATATTATCTGTTTCCTAGGGTTCCTGGGAGAATCTCCTCTCAATCAACTTTCCCTGAACAATTGCATCAATGCTTATTTTGTCCTACCATCTCTATGCAGATACACCAAGATAATACTATTTTTTTGGAAAGTACATGGGCTTATTATGTTGTACATGTCTGCTTATTCTTAAGTTTTGTGACTAGCAGATATAAGAGTATTAAATATAAAAAGTAAGATGCCCTCTAGGCACACAATAATACTTCTCTTTTTCCAAGCATTGGGCCCTGAGACTCTGTGAATTAAACTTAATTTTTAATTCTTCAACACACACAATTCAGTGTGATTTTCAGTGAAATAAGAAATCCTTTCAGGGGTATATAGGTCTCCTATTCTTTGTCTGTCAAGTGGGCTTAGATTTTAAAGTCTTGAGCTTGTCACTCTCTTTGTGTATGCTTTTTTGTACAATAAGATCTCCTAGCCCATATGCATCAAAAGCAGACGCTTGGTTCTACAAATGTCTGTAGACACTTAATAACAATCAAACATAGGTGACAGTTTAATTAATCATGATGCATGGAATTCCATGAAGTACTGATTTCTCTTTTCCCATTAGTGAGGAGCTCCACACACTTGTCAAGGTCAAGGATACAGCCAAATCAATCCATCAATCTCATTTATGAGGTTTTGTTTCCTGGGATTATGTTTGTATCAATATAGTACCCAACTAAGGATTCAGTTAGAAACAGAGAAATCACATTAAATATGGCAACAGAAAGAATTTAGTGTATTGAATTGGATAGAGATACATTAGAGAATGAAAAGATCAGAATAGAACACAAAAGTTCAACAGAATTATATCCCCTAAGGACTAAGTCATGAAGTTTAGGGGCTGGAGTTTCCAGAATCTAGAAACTTAGAGAAGATGCCCTGGAGAAATGAGACTCAGACCTTTGAGCATGGGCTGCCATGCAGCTACAGCTCATAGCACAGGACTTTAGAGAAGGGGCTTTGCAGAGCTAGGGTCCAAACTCTGAAGAGGAAATATTGCATGGCTACTCTTGGTACCTCAGAAGATCAGATGTTGGACACCACAGTGTTTAGACCTTTGGGAATGGGCCATCTCCCAGTAAGTGCTACTAGTACTTATGAAGGAGCACATCAATGTTGTTTCCTGGAGGACTAAAATTACTAGAGACTAGGGCTAATAGCTCCCTGATGGAGTTATAGCCACTGCTGGAGTGAGGCTGGAGTGAAGCTGACGGAAAGAGCAGCTTCCTGCCTTCCAGCTTCAATCTAGCACCCCTATCAGTGCAACTGAACAGGAAGCCATCTGAAAAAATGAGAAATATAGTTTTCAGAATTCCAATCACATCATTATGAAGCAGAATATAGATGGATTGATTTAGAAATGAGGGATATAACTTAAAATAAACTTAATGTGGCTTTTAAACAGTTTGTTCATTTATTTATTTATTTATTGAAAATCTTTTTTTTTTTTTTCTTTAAACTTTATAGTTTATTGTCAGGTTGGTTTCCAGAAAATCTTTTTTTTAAAAGTTTATTTATTTTGAAAGAGAGAGACAGAGAGAGAGAGGAAGTACAACTGGGGGAGAGGCATAGGGAGAGGGAGAGAGAGAGAATCCCAAGCAGGCTCCACGCTGTCAGCATGAGCCCAGTGCAGGGCTTGAACTCATAGACTGCAAGAACATGACCTATGCCAAAATCGAGAGTTGGACACTTACCTAACTGAGCCACCGGGGTGCCCCTAAACAGTATTTTTTTAATGAAATTGAAAAAGAGTTGGTCAGCTGAAGCTTGGGTAAAGGTATAAGATTGGGATATGGGGAAGAGAGAGAATGACTATAAAATATTAATACATTAATATGTAAGATGAAGGCAAAATTTATGTGTCAGAAAATGCTCAATATTCTGTGAACCTATTTGAGGCAAATGTGTGTGTATGTGTGTGTGTGTGTCTGTCTATCTAGCTTCTTACTTCCCCCAATAATTATGACTTGAATACAAATAATTCAATTTATATTTACCTTAAGTTACTTATATCCCTGCTTTTTTGAAAATTACTTTTATTGACTTAAGTATAATGTAGTATAATACAGCAAATCATCATAAGTCAAGATAATAAAATCCAACATAAACATAAAACATAAACTATAAGGTAAGGAAAGCTTATTGAGAAGTCCTTATGGCTTTTCCTTTTTCTGGGAGGATTCATCATCTGTAATGAAAAATGTATTAGAACCCAAGTGTAATAAGCCATTCGATTTGTCTTTGCAAGAATAAAAAAGGAGAACTATTTGAAATTTCTAAATCGTGTGTTTTGCTTTTAAAGTATACCACCATCAAAAATACCATGGTAGTGTGCACAGTCTTTTTGCATAAACAGTGGTTCCATTCTCCATGCATAGAAAGTGAAAGGAAACAGAAAAGTATTGTGAGAGTTCAGTGTTGTGAACTCTAGAATTTCTCTAGAATCAAGTAAAAGGTGGAAGAAGATCCTTCTGGAGATGATTTAGGATGATGAATGGAAGGAAGGAATGAGGAAAAGCTAGGGTTTGAGAACCAAATCAAAATTGACAGAACCAATTCTGAGTTTTCCTCAAGCTGTTGTGTTGATAAATAAGTGTATGTTATTGCTGTGAACCCTGAGTAATCAGCAGAGAGGAACACTGAAGGTGTCTGGATGTAAAAGGAAAGCATTTTGCAAATGATCCTTAGTTGACTGAAATTTTTCTGCTGGAATATATAAAGGCTCTGCAAATTTTTTAAAATTGAGCCCCTGAAGAGAATTCTATGAATGGTGATCAAGCTCAGGGCATCCTGATAAGACAAAATAGAAGAAAATGACCTTCTCTCTAAAGGAACTGAGCTTTAAAACTGCAAAAAGTTCTTTGAGGTTAAATAGCATATTCCTAACCACAGAGATAGTGATTTTTCTAGAGCAAAGCAAAGTTGCCTACACAATAAAGGCCATCCTGAAATTTTATATGGAAAGATGGGAAATGAGTCTCAATTTGAGTTTATCATTCTTGGAAAGTTAAAAAATTGGCAGATTCAAAAACAAACAAGCAAACAAGCAGAAAAGGGTACATACATTTTCATCTTGATTTTGGTGAATATTTCTTAGGTTTGTTCTAAATGCCAATTTCTCTGTGGCAGGAATTTTTTTTTTCTTTAACAAATTAGCAGTTGGTGTCTTTCTGCCCATTTGGAATTCCTTGAGAAGGAATGAATGCGAAACCACATGGAGGGGCTAGAATTATGTCAGCTGCTGATGGTGTGACTTGGGACTGGGCTCCTTCACATTTATTTGGATCCAGAGTCCAGAGCAGACCCTTGCTTTATAAGCTCTTGACGTTGTTGATCAGTGCTCACCTGCCAGAATATAACTCCCAACTACGGATTTGCAAGTCAATTGAGTGAGTAGCTTCCATCAAGCCAAAAATGCCAAAGCTCTGGCAACCTGCCTATGAATAAACATCCTTTGGACACTGACTTTCTGTGACCTCCCATGAGAGGCTCAGGTGCGCTGAATGCCAACAATGAGCAAGATGCTGGCTCTGCAGTTTTAAGACGAATGAGGTACAACTCCTGCCCTTAAGATGCTAACAGTCTTCTGAGGGGAGACAGAAGACAGTATATGTAGAATGAAAAAAGAGGTAAAATAAAGGTATCTTCAGACCAATGGGAGCACAGTGGAAGACTTAGGATGGGGTGGGATGGGGTAAAGCAAGTCAGAGAATATTCTTGAAGCTCAGTGGTCTGAGTCTTGAAATATGAGGAGTAATAATGTTAACAC
The DNA here is from genome assembly GCA_028646485.1 of Cryptoprocta ferox. Lineage (NCBI taxonomy): Eukaryota > Metazoa > Chordata > Mammalia > Carnivora > Eupleridae > Cryptoprocta > Cryptoprocta ferox. Next base: position 62,307,526 of record CM053561.1, on the reverse strand, counting down.
CAAGAGCCAGTATGGGTAAGTGCTTATTGTGGTTGAGGCACTAGCTAAGTGGTTTGTGGGCTGTACCTTCAGTCCTCAACATCACTATGAGATAGATGCTATTATTATTATCATCTCCATTGTATGGATAAGAAAATGGAAATTCAGGCAGTTAAGTGGTAAATAGAACAAACTTTTTCTGTGAAGGGACAGATGATAAAATTTGGGGCTTTGTGGGTCATATGGACTTTGTGACTCAATCCTGCCATTGTAGCATGAAAGCAGTCATGGGGCAACATATAAATGAGGGAAACTTTATTCATAAAAACAGAGAAACAGATCTGGTGGGCCTGCAAGTGAAGATGCCCAATGTGTGGAGGTATCCGGGTCTGGGATCTAGATGAGAGATGGGAGTTTGCAGGAGCTAATGAAGTCTTTGACAGTATTTCCTTATTGGAGATGTTGGGAGGGGATTTTATTACCAGTTGGACTGCTAAGTAAGTTGCCATAGATATTTCCTGGGCATGTTCTAAGAGTTCAGCAGTGTGTTTAAGTTAATGGATCTTACTATTATTTTGCATTATGATAATGATGACACATGAACCAAGTGAACCATGGGTACTTTCTCAACATTAAAGCCTTGATGAGAGTTTGCTGTACAAATTCAGAGAGAAAATAATCACTACCCAATAAGATGTGAGCCATTGTCAGGATTTTAAATTATATATGCATTTATAAATATATGCAGATTTTGTGTATTATTATGCATATAAATATATTTAAAGTACACATTGTCCCAGATTTGGTTTGCCCCACCTAAAGAATATAATTTCGGGTTTCTCTAATTAGGGATTATTAGGAATCTGTTTGCTGGAATCTGAAACTGTTGTTACTTAGCAAGAGCAATAATCATTCAGAGTTGTGTTGCCACTGCTTGTTTCCAGAATCTGCTTTCACTTCTCCACGTCTGGTTGACAAGAGTCATAAAGGTAAATGAAACATATCTGATCCCTGTTTTCAGCATAGTGATAGAGGTAGAATTAGCCAATTACCTATGGCATTGAATGCATATTTATAGCTGTTATTTATATTACAAAGGGGAATGGTTTTATGAGAGCTGGTAAAGTGGGGATTTCTCCTAGTGAAAGGCTAGGGAGTTGGGAAGGCTCACATCAATCCAAGAAAGCAGGGCAATTTCCATGGAGCCAGCTCAGCAAACTGTGCCTCAAACAAACGCTCTTTCTTTGAGGTCTCATCCTTCCCTTGCAGCTGAAGATGCAAACCATGCATGGGGAGAAGAAGGCACATTACCAGGGGCTCATCTGCAACCAACTCCATTGCCAACTAACTGCCTAACCTTCTCTTCTTGTGTTAGCTTTGACAGGAATTTATTATATCTTTGGGACAGAGAATATATCAGCTCATATATTAGTTTTTGAAAATAGGCAGTATTTTCTGCTTTGCTCAGCCTACACTGACTAATGGGAACCTTAATAGCTTCAGAACATTTCCTCAAAGTGAAAACCCAGGGAAATTCATATTATATGAGTTGAATATGGGAACTCTCCTGCTATTAAGGGTACTAGGTATTTTTCATAATGGGCCCTTCATTTCCCTCAGGGGTGAGCTGCAGAAAATGAAGCCTGTTTTAGTATAAATTCTTTCTGTATGACAACAGCATTCTAAATTAAAAATTTAGGAAAAAATAATTTTTTCTCTGTTTTGAAATTTGCTCTACAAATATATTTGGATTTTAAACGTGTGTACAAGAAATCAGAAGAGACAGTTTTCCTAAAAGTGCCTTTCTTTTCTTGTATTTACTGTGCTTCCATATTATGGCTTGGGTTGTGTCCCCCCAAAATTCACACATTGAAGTCCTAACCCCCAGTACCTCAGAATGTGATTGTATTTAGAGCTAAGCTTCGTTTTTAATTTTTAAAAATGTTTTATTTATTTTTGAGAGAGAGAAACAGAGGATGAATTGGGGAAGGGCAGAGAGAGAAGGAGACACAGAATCTGAAGCAGGCTCCAGGCCCTGAGCTGTCCATACAGAGTCCAGCACAGGGTTTGAACTCACAAACTGTGAGCATGACCTGAGTGGAAGTCAGAAGCTTAACCGACTGAGCCACTCAGGCACCCTGAGCTAAGCTTCTTAAAGAGGTAATTGATTTAATGAGGTCATCAGGTGGGCCTTAATCCAGGGCCATTATAAGAAGGGGAAACCTGGACGTGGACAGTTACAGAGAGAAGACCATGTGAAGTCATAGGGAAAAGACCACCATCTCCAAGTCAAGGAGAGAAGCCTCAGGAGACACCATCTCTGCTGACCTCAGACTTCTGGCCTCCAGAGCTGTGATAAAAATCATTGCTGTTGCATCTCTCAGTCAGTGGTACTTTATTATGACAGCCCTATCAAACTAGGACATCCCATAAAAAAAACAGTTTAAGGCTAACCTCAAATCACAAGGTAGGTGAATTTAGGAGCTCACTTTGACTAGATTGTAATTTTGCACTAGTGTACCTAATGTGTCTCCTGGGGACGAAGACCCTGCCTTCTACAAATAGTGGACAGGAACATTTCTCATGACATGATTGTTTTTGTTTTGCTCTCTGGGTGACACATCATGTGGTAATTGGATTTACGTATCCCTCCATTTACTCTGGATTTAATCTAAAATAGGGCATTTACTACATCCAATATTTAGCATTATAGCATTAGAGATGTCAATGTAAAGGACTGCATTTCAGGAAAGAAGCATGCTGGCCACAAAACAAAACTAATGTTGTCTATATAAAACGAAGAACCACATGCATAACAATGAACAGAACTGCTCTGAGCAGAAGTCATAGGCGTCTTCCATTCAAAATGCAAATCTAAACACACGCTAGTTATCTAAATGCAGCTAGTTAAATTCAACATCATCCTGAGAACCATGGCTATTTCCAGAATAGGGGAATCTGGGTCCCCAGAGGACCTGCCTCAGAATTCCCGCAAATACCAACTTGTTTTACATTAAAAATAAAATTCAGCTTATGGAAATGAAATCATCTCAACGCAGCAGGAATGTGACAGACTCTTGTGCAAAGGGATGTCCGCACCGTGAGAACTGAGTGGATTGTAGAGTCTCATCCCCAGGAGAAGCTCCATAAGTCCATAAGTAAGCACAATTTTACCAGCAGAGCTTTCTGGTGTGAGGAGACTAAGGCATAGCCTAGAAATGTTTCTTTCAGTCACCTCTGTGGGGGCAGCCTTGGAGAGCTGCTGCTCTACCTGCCATGGCTGAACACTACCGCAAAATTCAGGAGCAAATACAATCAAGGGTGGTCCTGGGGTCCAAGGAGATTCTATGAGGCTTTTAGTGCTTAATTTTCTTTGGCTGCTATTCCCTGAAAATGGGAGAGGATTCTGCCCATCAGATGTTGTACAGGCTTTGGATGAGACCATTGTCCCTCTGTAAAGATCAAGAATGAGGGACATGCTCTCACAGTCTCATCTACAATTGCTGCAAAGGGTTAAATTTGAGGTTAAAACCTGTGCATCTGAGACTTCATTTTCTAATTTGTATCAATATGAAGGAAGTACCAAACTTTCCCTTTGAGTCTCCAAGAAAAGTCTGTCTTCATTTAATGTTGTGATTCAAAAAACCCATCTTGCCTTTTGCGCATTGTTGGTAACCTCCCCAGTTCAATTCAGTTCAGTACTATATTTATTAAAGGCCACCAAATGCTGATCTCACTGGGCATACAGAAAGTAAAAACTCAGTGGTTCAGGACCTCCTGACTCTATCCTAGTTTCATTTACATGTGAGTCCAGGGCAGGGCTGGCTTCTGGGGTGTGTAACCAGTGCAGCTGCAAAGGGGTCCACACCCAGAGAAGAGCACCTAGTCTCAGGGTTTAATGCTGTGCAATTACTGTCTTGAAATTCTGAATAATTTTATACATGACTCTATGTTTTGTATTTGAAATCTGATGGGACAATGGAGCATGCGCTGAGGGCTGGAAGTCTTGTTCATGTGGCTCTCCTTAATGGGTTCTTAGGCTGCTCCCTAGCCCCTCTGCAGTGGCTTTTGACACCTTCCCTCCCCAGCAGGGGCCTGGACACAGGCAGGGTCTGTACTTGACCTGAAAATATCCCCATGTCCAATGGTGTGCAACATTAAACAGCATATAAAAAACACCACCGCGAGTCGAAAAAAAGTCCATGGAAGAAAGGGAAAAAACCTCCCCTCCCTACACTTTTTAACAAGGAACCCCACACTTGAATTTTTCATAGAGCCCTGCAAATTACATAGCTAGTCCTGTCCCAAGAACATTTCACCCAGTAATAAATAAGTCATCTGTCCCCCTTGATATTTTCAGCAAACTAAAGTCTCTTTCAGTTGTGTCTCCTCTGATTTCAAGGGCTTTGTGTCTGCTGCCTCGTCAATTCCTTCTATCTGCCCTGCCCCAGTTTAGCGAGACCACCTGCTTTGTGCTGCGGTCTGATTTGATATAGAATCATAGTTGAGTGTTGTAGCCCCCAAGGAATTTATAGTGCATGTGGGAAGAAGTGATATAAATTTATGTCCAGGACTTAGAGGAAAAAGAAGTTAAGAAATTTTTAATTAATGTAACAGGGGAAAATGAAAAGTCTTAGAATAAAAGCAGCTGAGTTTAAACCAGGCTCACCAGAAGGATAATACACACTCGGTAATTTGGTGTCTCTAATCCTCAGTGTCCTAACCTGAAAAAAAATGAGAACAAAGACAAAACTGCATTATAGGGTGTAATGAAGATGAAATGCTACCATGTATGTGAAACTGTTATGTAATTCTTAGTTCCTACAATAATAATTTAAAAAATAAAAATAAATATGTGCTGACTGATTCTAAACAAATGTGGTATAAGAATAATATATTCAGTAGAGGAAAGCAGTAGAGTTGCCAGTAAACCCTTGGAATTTGGGTAGGTTCTAACCAGAGATTCATTTTATTCTTTCTGAAGGTTGGGTGTCACCTATTTTCCTGATTGTTTTCTTACATTTTCCTCCATTAAAGCCTTTCCTTCAGGTTTTCCAAACAATAGAGCAACTGGGCAAGCTCTGAGCATCCCCAAATGAGAATCAATTGCGTACTTTATGCACTCTCTGAATCCCCAGGAAGACGCAGGCATCTGCCCCCAGCACAACAGTCATAAAGCTCTGTTTTGGAAAAATACAGCTTAGAGTACTTGCAGACACTGGTTGAGGGAACTTGGGAGTTAGGTGAGATAGAAAAGGGCTATAGATTCCCTCTATTCAAGGTTCTCTAGAGTGGAAGCATGCTTACCGAATTTACCAGCAAATGTATTGGGTCCTTCCAGTGGGTAGGACTTAAACAGTATATTAATACCCATATTCAGTCCAAATAACAGTCTTTTATGCTGAATATCATTAAGCCTAACAAAGGCAGAGCTAGGACCAGGACCCAAGCTTCCTGATTTACAATTACTCAATAAATCTAATAAATTTTACTGATCACACTGTGCCAACTCTGAGGATACATTGGAGAGTATGGCAGGATTTGTCCCTCTATCATGGAGCTTTCACTCTAGGAGGAGATTCACGTTAATCAAATAATTACACATCTAAGTTAATTTATATTATATATATTATATGTTAAATATATTCTCAGAAGAATATTGCATTGTGAGATCACAGAACAGAAAATATTAATCTTGGGATGCCTGGGTGGCTCAGTCGGTTGGGCATCCGACTTCGGCTCAAGTCATGATCTTGTGATTTGTGAGTTCGAGCCCCTCATCGGGCTCTGGGCTGCTAGCACAGAGCCTGCTTTGGGTCGTCTGTTTCCCTCTCTCTTTGCTCCTCACCTGCTCATTCTCCTTCTCTCTCTCAAGGATAAAGAAACATTTAAAAAAATTAAAAAAAATATTAACCTTGTCTGGGAGGTTGGAGTCAGTGAACCTGAGGGGTAACATGTGAGCTGTGGTCTGGAGGAGGAGTGCCAGTTAGCTAGGAGGTGATTGGGGAAGGGAGAGAAAAGTTCCTTCCATGGCAGGAAGGAGTGTGGCAAGCATGAGACATAAAGCACAGTAGTGAGGTTGGTGTGCTAGAAGCAAAGACAAAATGTGGAGTAAAGTGTGAGGTAACACTGGACAGATAGGAACTGGCTAAATTGCCCAGTGTCCTGTGAATCATGTTAATATTTTTTTAAAGAGCAGTGAGAAACCACTGAAGTGTTTATTTTAAGCTGGGAACATGGAGATCAAGTGTCAGATTTGTTTCCACCCCCACCCCTTTTTTTTTAAAGGAAATCTTTTGTTTTAATTTGGACGTGCATGATGAATATGGAATTCCTTCGAGACATCCTGTGGAGATGCCAATGGGACCCTAGTTAAGGGACAGCTCAGAGGAAAGGTGTGATGCATACAGACTCTCACACAAAGCAGGAGAAAAGAATGGGGCCTAGAGTTGACCATCACCAGCATTTAATGATTGAGGTTAGAAGATGAGCCTAAAAAGGAATCTGATGAAAAGTGGCCAGAAAATATAAAAGGAAAGCAAGTGCACTGGTGGTCATGGAATGTCAAGGGGCAGAATGTTCTAAGAAGTAGAGTGGTCATGGTGGAATATACTTTTGATGGGTCAAGTTAGAAGATGGTTTAGTGACTTGGAGATCACTAATGACTTTGGTGAGAGCATTGGGGTAGAGTGATGGAGTAGTAGCATGAGTGCTCAGAGAACTGATAAAGAGGTGAGGAAGGGAGAAAAAGACTCTTCAGAAAAGTTAGGCTGTGAAGTGGCAGTGAGAGGGGAGAAGAAGGGGGGGGATGACTAGATGAATTTACCACTACAGCAAGCATCCCTGCTCTGACTCCGAGAGTCTGGATTTCTACTTCTATATTCCCTTTACAAAAACAGATGGGGTTTGACTTCAGGCTGTTGCAGAGACATTTTGAGGTTCAGCTCAGAGCATCATGTCTGGTTCTAAAATGCCAGTGTAATCCCACATAAGCAAACCATCTCATGAAATAAGCCCCCAATATACTTATGTCCCACAGTCAGGCTCCTATTGGAAGGGTTTCAAAAATGAAAAGATAACATTCCACAACCCATAGAATGTCTATTTTTATAAAGAAAAGAGCAGCTCTGGGAAATATCTTAATATGAACCAGTAATGCTTCTGTTAATACAGCTTTATTTGAAAGTAATAGATTTACTCTCATATGGCAAGTGATGAGAACTGTTCTGTTTTCTTAATAGCCTGTTTCATTAACCCAAGCTGTATATTTCTTAGCATTAACTCACTGATCCTGACAGGAGGATAAGCAGAGACTGTCTAACATATATATTTATTTATGATTCCTCCAAATCCATCTGCTCTAAGGGTCTTTTAATTTTTATTGAATGAGCTTTGTATTGGTGAAATGTTCCACTCACTTGTCATTTTCTGGAAGCTATAATTTAGCATCTAATGAATGTAGTTTACAGGTTACTGAGAAATGCAGATTAGCAGCTGATATTGGGGGTACAAATGGGCTGAGAAAATACTTTTCAAGGTGACCTGGGCAAGGAAATAAAAGTGAGGAGTTTTCAAAGGAAAATACTGATAGATGTTGAATGCACTGAAGACAGATACTTGTTATGGTAGTAGGGTTAATTTAACAAATAATCGTAAATAGATTAAAAGCCCTTATTTATCACCTGCCACACAATTATGATGTCATATGGCATTCTATGGGTTTTGCAAGCTTATTTGATTTAATCACTATAACAATGCCGTAAATTGGGCAAATTGCTTAACTTCCTTGACTTTCGGTTTATAAATCTGCATCATGGAGATAATTGTGTTGACTAAATTTGTAAAACCAGTTTAAAGTGGGAAACACAAATTTTAAAACTAGGTCTAGACTTCTACTTCTGGTTAAGATAGAGTAACCAGAACGTACTTACTCTCTGACTGGAAATAACCAGAAATACCAGGCAACATGGCTGGAACACTGCTTTTTAAGAAATTGGTAGGGTGACGAACCATTTCAAATTAAAACGATACATCAATAGAGAAAGGATATGCTTTCAAAAATAAAGCTGGGACTATTGGATATCCATTTGCAAAAAAAGTCAATATTAATCATTCTTTCCACCATATAGAAAAATAAACTAAAAGTTGTCCATATAAGTAAATGTAAATTGAAACTATAAAACATCTTTAAAAAACATAGAAGAAAAGGTTACCTTGACACAGTGAAAATAAAGTTTCTTTTAGATCCAGCACCTAAAGCATTATTTATAAAGAATTGCTAAATTATACTGTATAAAAACTAAAAGATAATTATGCTTTTTAAAACATATTGTTAAGAGAATGAAAAGATAAGCAATAGGCTGGAAGAAATTATTTGCAAAACACATGTCTCATAAAAAACTTGTATCCAGTTCTTTTGAGGAAAGCTCAAAACTCAATATTAAGAAAACAAACAATCCAATACAGTATTGGGCAGAAGAATTCAATGGATGTTTTCTCAAAGAAGATACATAGATGCCAAATAAGTACATACAAAGATGATGACCTTCATTACTCAATGAGATATCCTTACATAGATATTATAATTACTAAAATTAAAAAGTCTGATCATATCAATTACTGGTGAGCCTATGGAGGAAACAGAACTTTCATATACTTCTGTTGGGAATGTGAAATGGTATAACCACTTTGGCACACAGTCTAGCTGTTTCTTAAAAAGTTAAGTATACCCCTACCATATGACCAAGCCATTCCATTCCTAGGTATGGTCCCATGAACAAAGAGAGCATATGTCTATGTAAAGATTTATAGAAGAAAGTTTATAATAGCTTTGTTTATAATAGCATAAAACAGGAAAAAACTTGAGTGTCCCTCAATAGGTGAATATATAAGCAATCTGTGGTGTGTCCATACAAGGCAATACTATTCATCAATTAAAATGACTTTAACTATTTAACTATTAATAACAGGCAACAACATGAACAAATCTCAAAACAATTGGGGAGAAAATTTTAAAATATTATCATCGCTCATGGTGGGAAGTTTTAGCCAGATACTGGCTAAAGACTAGAAGAGTAAAAAGAAATGTATAATTAGACCAGAGGTGTACTGGTAAATGTGAAAACTAAAACATAAGCAAGAATTTTTACTGCAACATCCTGTAACAGGAAAACATGAGAAGTAACTAAAATACTCAGCAATCAGAACTACAAAACTGTGCAACGAAGCCACTGGAGAGACTGAGGTGAGTCTTTGTGTACTCGTGTGGAATGACCTCTGAGATGATGATTAAACGGCAGAAGCAAGGCACAGAACAGCGTGTACACAATGCTACCTGTTGGGTGAGAAAATCAACAGCATACATACACATATCATACAAACTATATCTGGAAGGATAACCAACAACAGTGTGTTTATAACTGAGAAGTCTATGGGGAAGAACACTGTAACTAGGGACCGGGAAGAGAAGGCTATTTACTGGATACTTTTTTATACTTTTTGAAATCTGCATCATCTGTGCATGTATTAACTTTTAAGTGATCATTGGTTTTTAAATTTATTGTGTTAGATAAAATTCACATAATATAAAATTAACAATCTTAGAGTGTACAACTTGGTGACATTTGAGATGTTCACAGTGTTGTGGAGCAGACACCTCTATCTAGTTCCTAAACATTTTTATCACCCCCAAAGGACAACTCAAATTCCTTATGCAGTCACACCCCATTAATAATTCATTTTTAAAGGAAAACAAAACAAAACCCTGGCCACTTGCAAAGCCATCTGCCATCTACACCACTGCCCCCTGCAGCCTTAATTCCAGCTATACTCCTGCTTCCTAGGTTGAATCTCAAAGGTCTCCTTTCTGTGCTCCCTGAATTTGCTGTATCTTTTTCTCTTCCCATTATCTTTTCACGTGCAGCTCTCTCTGCTTCTAACACTGAGCTTCCTGCTTTTCATTTATCAAACTACTAAGCCTTGGGAAGTTTCCATGAATGCCCAGGCAAGGTTTCTATCCAGGTTTGCTGTCCAGCCTGGGAAGCTCTCCCTCCCTTAGCCACAGAGGTCATGAAGCTAGTTAGTGATGTAGCTGGGATTCGGACCTAGAAAGACTGATGCAGAAGCCTATGCTTTTAGTAACCCAGCTCGACTAGCCATTCTCTGGCACGTCTAATTATATTCAATTCACATCTGACTGTACAGAGTTAATTTTTCATAAACACAAACCTTAGTTCTCAAATACATGCACTCTGAGTTCTGGGACATATTATGTGCTTCCTGCACAAAGCTCCAAGGCCTGCCACAAAACAAGACACCCCATAAGGTAACTTATTTTGAGCATAAATGAACATTTGTGGAGTGAGATGGAAGCCAACCATCCAGTCCTGCAGTGACACTAGTGGTCAGAGGTGAGAAGCCAGCCCTGACTATACTGCCTGTTCCTGGGTTCTACACCATTATCTGCCTCTAATGAAGCACATGTGAAATTGGACAGGTTTTAAGGGAAAGCCACACACAGATCTTGAAACAGTCATGAAGGACTTTAATGTGGGTCCCATATTTTAGTGCATAGGAAAGCAAACCACAGAAAATTGCACCAAAGAAGCCAAACTTGCATTCCCTGATGGGCAGTTCCTTTGGGATTGAGGATATGAGCAAACCATTTTGGATCGTCCCCCGATTAATCGGTCCCTGGCTACATGTTTTTAATTTTTTTTAAAATATTTATTTATTTTTGAGAGAGACAGTGTGAGGTGGGGAGGGGCAGATTCTGAAGCAGGCTCCAGGTTCTGAGCTGTCAGCACAGAGCCCGATGTGGGGCTTGAACTCTCGAATTGTGAGATCATGACCTGAGCTGAAGTCGGATGCTTAACTGACTGAGCCACCCAGGTGCCCCTGGTTACACGTTTTTAGATGTCTGAATTGCACGCCAGGCTTCTGTAAGCCTTCAGCAGGGAATGGGTTGGCACAAAAGCCATTCTTTTCATTGTGCATGTGATTACCTATGAGAGTGATACCAGGGAATTTGCACCTTTTTGAAAAGTGGACACCACAGCTATATGTCCTATAAAACTGGCTGGCATGGTGCAATAAGAGGAAAAATAAATCTTACCATCTGGATGACAGCCTGTACAGTGGAAGCTGGGGATATAGATGGCTTGGAGAAAACAGAACCTTGTAGTCTTTGACAGTGTGATTATTACCCTGTGTCAACTTATATGGTATTTTCACACACAAAATATCACTCATTATACTTCATGCAGATATTAATTTTGTCATCAAATATCACTTAGGAGAACATTAACAGTTTAGGAACTTTTACATTAAAACTGGCTAAAGTGACTATTTCAACAAATGCATGAGATACCATAACCATAGAGCCTTTTCATTCTGAGAAATCTGTATGATTGCTTCAGTCTCAATATAGGGCATCAGAGAGAACAAGGGGATTGAACTAACAAGGCAGTGTCTGGGATTGGGAAGCCAAGGAGATAACAACAGAATAAAAAATGCTTTACAAGGGCTCTGTGACTTTTAAAGAGAAAATTCTCCTCTCAGCAGCAATTTTAACTTTTACTTGGTGTCTTTTTGAAACTTAAATAAAAAATCTCATTTTTGTGAAGGCTTTAGTATTTGTCTAATGCCCACTGGTAGGGGAAAAATGTATTTTTGATGCAATATGGTGATGGTGACAACTAACATTACTGAGTGCTAACTAAGAATCAGGCACTGTCCTCGATGCTTTATACTTCCTGCCTAGTTAAATTCCCATAACTACCAAAAGAGAGAAGCAATATCATTATCCCTGTTTTACAGATGTGAAAACTGAGGCATAGATTAACCAACTTAAATAACAAAGTTGTACAGCTAACCAGGCATATGACTATTGTAGGCCCTGCATTTTGCCACTTTCTATTTATAGCAACCAATTACTGACTACTTGCCCTTGAATCTCATGATAGTATTTTTTTCACTTGACTCTCACCACACGTGAGGTAGATCTCATCATTTTATAGATAATGCACCTGAGGCTTATATAAATGAAACAACTTGTCCATTGTCACCCTGTTAATGTCACCCAATTTTCAACCTAGTAATAAAATCTAACTCTCAGTTTATTAGAGAGTGTTTATTTTGGTCCTTTCTCTGAATATGAAATTTTTGTTCTTGTGTCCAAGGACACTGCATTTCCAAATCACCTTAGTGTACAAAAGGCCAGTGCAGAAAGAAGGATATTTCGGGCCCTTGTAGAGAGTTTTCCAGTCTTTAAGATTAAAGGCAGAAGGTACAGGTTCAGAAGAGGCTTTGTCTCTGTTATGGTTTATCTCCACAATGAAAAAAAATCTCATGCCCTGAATCTAATTGCATAGAATTGATCTGTGAAGTGTAATTTTTTATGTGTTTCATCTTCAAGTTTTTCTTCAAGAGTTTAAACCTTTGTTCCAGTAAGAAGATAAAAATAAATTTTGCTGCTAGATTGCTTATGTTAATGCATTATCTTGATCACTATAGAACTGGAAACTTTTCTCCCAGCAGAGATGTCTATAGGAAAGATTTGGTTGTGTTTTTCAAGTGTATTTACAGCAATAATAATGTGCTTGGCTTTCATTTTTTAACACTTTATGTAAATAATTAACTCTTACTGTGCTCAAGACACAGATATTGAATCTATTTTAATAAGGCATAGAAAGTGAGAAGCAGGAGCACCTGGGTGGCTCAGTTGGTTGAGCATCTGACTCTTGATTTTGGGTCAGGTCATAATCTCAGGGTTGTGGCATCAAGCCCCATGTTGGGCTCTGCACTGAGCATGGAGCTTGCTTAAGATTCTCATTCTCTCTCTCTCTCTCTCTCTCTCTCTCCCACACATACACACACACTCCCTCTCTCCTCTCCCCCAATTGCTCTCTTGCTCTCTCTCTCTCTCTCTCTCTCTCTCTCTCTCCCACACATACACACACACTCCCCAATTGTTCTCTTGCTCTCTCTCTCTCTCTCTCAAAAAATAAAAAGAAATTGAGAAGCAATTGGGAGGTTATATGGTCAGAAATATAATTGCCAAAGGTCACATAGTTAGTAGGGACAGAGTCACTGACACCATAGGCGCTGCTTCCTGGGCATAGGAATTACATCATTAAAATTAGTGACATAAGGGAACAACTCAAATGACATGCTAGAAGTAGAAGCAGTGGGTAGATGATTGAGGGGTTTCTTGCCAGAGGAGGACATGATAAAGTTAAAAATAAGGTGTGTGTGTGTGTGTGTGTGCGTGTGTCTCTTTCTCCCTACACACACACACACACACACACACACACACATACACACACACAGATGGAGGATCTCTCTGCCTTGGAAAGACAAAGCAAATGCTGAGAGAGGACATGCGCTATGACAAAGTAGAACTTTTAAAAGTACAAAATGTTGTTTGCCATAGTGGAAAACCATGCGAAGCTCCACTCTATTATTTACCAGCTGTTAACTTGGATTGGACAATTTGTCTAATAGAGGTGGTAATTCTGTCCTCCTAGTGTCAGTGTTAGATGCTAATGAGAAAATGTGAATAAGACTCTCAGAAACCTTTGATAAATCTCTTATAATGTTATGTTGTTCCAAGTTTAAAAAAAAGTTAAGAAGTCACAGTAGTGGTTATCAAATATTTAAATGCACTAATGTGGGAAAGGGATTAAATGTTCTTTTTGGTTGCTGGTGAATAGAAACACATTTTGACTTAATGACAATCCTAGATTCAGTAAAGACTGACTAGAAAGGAACAGTCTTCCCGCAGAATGTGTGAATTTTCCGTTACTAGAGAGATGCAAAGTCACTGTCATCACTTGGATAGTGTAAAGGAGATTCAAGTGTTAGATCAGCACAAATTCAAATAAATTATAAAGTTACTTATAACATTTAGGGTCTGTGGTGATAGCAAGAGTTAATACCAGGAGAAAGTGAACTTATCTACTGATTTACCTATCTCTAGGCCAAGGACTGCCTCTTTAAGGTAAATTTGTAACAAATAAAAGAAAATCTCATATAACAAGTACTTTGCCCAAGGAATTATGTCTTACAATATATATTTTTGGAAGGCTTCTGGGGTCACTTATAAAATTTGTCACCTTCAGATATGATACAAGTAAAAAAATAGGGATTACTTCAAAATAGGTTTTAACAAAAGCTTGGAAAATAATATATTGGAATTGCATGTTTATTTGCATGTCTACCTTTCTAAGACAGGTGTGTGCAAATTCTTTCTATAAAGGGCCAGAAACTAAATATTTTAGGCTTTGTAGGAGGGTTTCTGTGTCAACTGCTCAATTTTTCTGTTGCAGTTCCAAGGCATCCATAGACAATACAAAAATGAATAAGCACTGCTATCTTCTAATAAAAATTTTTTTTAATTTTTTTAAGTTTTTATTTATTTTTTTTATTTTTTATTTTTTTTTAAACTTTATACTTTATTGTCAGGTTGGTTTCCATATAACACCCAGTGCTCTTCCCCACAAGTGACCTCCACCAAGACCATCAGTCCCCATTACCTTTCCCCCTTCCCCTTCCCCCTCAGTTTGTTTTCAGTATTCAAGAGTCTCTCGTGTTTTGTCTCCCTCCCTCTCCCTAACACTTTTTCCTCCTTCCCCTCCCCATGGTCTTCTGTTGGGTTTCTCCTGTTAGACCTATGAGTGCAAACATATGGTATCTGTCCTTGTCCGCCTGACTTAT
>CM053561.1:62255357-62292332 GCA_028646485.1 Cryptoprocta ferox | reverse complement strand
GCACTCATAGGTCTAACAGGAGAAACCCAACAGAGGACCATGGGGAGGGGAAGGAGGAAAAAGAGTTAGAGAGAGGGAGGGAGACAAAACACGAGAGACTCTTGAATACTGAAAACAAACTGATTGGGGAAGGGGAAGGGGGAAACGTAATGGGGGGTGATGGTCTTGGTGGAGGTCATTGTGGGGAAGAGCACTGGGTGCTATATGGAAACCAACCTGACAATAAAGTATAAAGTTTAAAAAAAATAAATAAATCAGCTTTTCCCAAATGGACACTTCAGAAGATTGGTCCTCAGTGATAGTCTGGGGGGTGGGGTGGGGAGAAGGTTTCTGTTGTATGTATGTATGTATAAATAATTTAATTAATGAATGAATAAATGAATAAATTCTCATTACACACAAGCACATTAAAAGCTTTGATAGTTAAATGTCTCCCAAACAAATCCATAAAAAATACCCCAAAATAATACATCATACTATATAACATATCTCATTGACTGCACTTTCAGAAAATTTAGCAAATGATGTCTCTTCTCTCTGCTCCCTCAGAATGCACACAAGATTCTGGATA
Source organism: Cryptoprocta ferox (assembly GCA_028646485.1). Taxonomy (NCBI): domain Eukaryota; kingdom Metazoa; phylum Chordata; class Mammalia; order Carnivora; family Eupleridae; genus Cryptoprocta; species Cryptoprocta ferox. Next base: position 62,291,761 of record CM053561.1, on the reverse strand, counting down.
GATTTTTAATATGTAACTAAGGAGAGATCTGAAGGTACTACTGATAGCCCACCTCACTGCTAATTGTATGGCATATCAACATAGCTGGTGTTTATTCTTCCGTCTATGATCAGACCCAGCAAGGTATAAATTAGACTGGAGTGGGTAAATAGTCTTACATTCTTTCAGTTAAGGAGTCTCTGACAGAAACTGATGGGTTTAACCAAGCAGAGGCAACACTGAAAATTAAGCGGCTGGCATCTTGAATTGTAATGAGAAAAAAAAATGATGGTAAGATTTAGAGAGATTATGAAAAGTGGATACAACCAATTCGAGTTGTGCTTATTGCATGGATGCTTTCATTTAAGTGATTTAGTGACAGATCTTATTTCCCGTTCTCAGCTCTGTAAACAGCCTGTAAGAAAAGAAAACGTCACAGAGGTAGAAGAGCTCTGAAATTACACCCTGTCATTCTGTCTCCCCTTTCCAGAACTTCTCTGGTGCTCCCTTCTTACCTTTCACCATTTATATTCCTAAAACACTCAACCTGTAGTCCAGCCAGCATTCAGAAGCCAGGAGAGTCTGTCATGTTTTTCTGGAGCTCAGTGCTATCCACCCCAGACCTCATGGCCTACATATGCTGATGCACAGAAAATACGTTCTTTGAATGTTCTAACTGCACTTTTGAAAGGTGTTCCTCAGTGCTGTCACTAACGGATACAGGGAGACATTAAAAATCATAACAGAACCATCAGGTAGACACTGGACTTATGTATTGGAATACCAGGACCCTATGTGTTTCCCAAAGAAAGTCTACAGATGCTTCCTCAAGCTATCAGTCACTGTGCGTGGGAAAGAAACATTTTAATCCTTTGAACAGAGATAGTTCAGTGCACACTGAAGCAGAATTAACTTTTCTCCAAGGCTCATAAGATTTTCTCAACCACTAAACTCCTCTATAGCCAAGAAAACCAATGTCTCCAAACCTTGGACCATTGTCCTGTGGATACCAAGAGTGAACAGCCTGGTGGATCAGAGTTTTAGAGCCTCAGACTCCACATATGGAAATATTCACATATCTACTGGATTCCTCCAGAGACTTGGAGCTCCAAGGACTTGTCAAAAATGCTTTTTCCTCCCTCTTGAACCACTCAACTGACGTTGAACTCTGTGGTTTTATTGAAGATACTGTATGGCTTGAAGAGCCTAGAGGAGGTCGCAGTAGGTAGATGTTGGAAGTGTAAATACAAGGAATATAAGAATTTGGTTCTTACAGCTAATGACCATCTTTACCACATGATATCCATTTTTACAGAATATCAACCAACCAACTCATCTAGGCACTGACTGCCAAACATAGATACTCAGATATTAAGTGGCAGAGCTGGGGTTTGAACATGGCCCTATATGCCTAACTCCAAAGCCCATTTATCTCAACCACAGCCTCAAATAACATTAAATACATAGCTCACTCTAGTAAGAGATGACTTGGCATTTTTAAACAAGGAAACCTGAGCTCAGAGTGTCACTGATATTGGTCAGGAACTGGTAAGAGAAATCATATCCACTAAAACACAATCTTTCTTTTTAGACATAAAGCACTAAGATGTTTGTGAAGTGAAAGAAGGGTCACTAGAGAAGAGATGAGAATAAATAACACAATTGGGACACCAACAGGTAGTATTTCTACCAAGGTAAAGGCCGACCAGTGGCTTCATTGGCAGTTCCAAACCTGTATTTCAGACATTCCCCAGGCAAAGGTTCATTATCAAAGTATATTCAAAGCAATGAGTCAAAGGTACTATCCTCCTCACAGTATCATCAGATTCCCTTACTTTGCATACTGGAAAACTATAGATTCTTACAGGAGCTGGTTGTCTTCAGGAAGAAGCAGCAAATACAAATGCCATTCCAAAGAGAAACTTAGGTGCTTTCCTGTGTGGGGTGTCAAAGGCATGTGGCAACCAATCTGGGTTGGAGCTGTATTTAAATCACATGCTACTGAGGCCATTTTCTTCTCTGTGCACAGCCTAGAGATGCTAAAATCTGTATCTATGTATTAAACATAGCTAACAGGAAAATTTAAACATCTACCTCAAAAATGTCATCAGGGATTTGGATCTGCCACAGCTATTTAATTTAGCCATCCCATGAGATGCTGAGGTAGCATGGTACTTTACAATGTATTCAATTTCTTGTCATCTCTCCAGAACCAGCTCATTTCATCTTACAGCTGTTTTAAGTATCATGCACCTATAAATTAAATTTTATAAGCTACCCTGAGTTCATTTTCAATGACAATCTTATGGATCAAATCTAATTTCTAAACATTCTATTGAAGAGTCTTCATGGAGTTTCAGTTTCATGATTACACTGTTACCTTCATTTCTGTAGATCCTATGCACTGTTAAAGTACTTTTAAAGATTTTCCTCCAATACCTGAAAGAATTCTTCCCTCTTCTGGACTCCCATAGTCTTTGTTTATCCTTGGTCTATGTCATTTATAACCTGCCTCTTTTTAGAATTACTTATTTATATCTCATGTCCTCTTCAAAATGCAAACCCCTTAAAAACATTCAGGTGCATTTATCTTTTCGAACTCCCCTGTGTCTAAATCAGTCCTGTACATATGCCTATTTCAATCCATTCTTGCCAAATAAGAATATGATTTTTAACTCAATAAATTTAGTAGTAAACATGATACAGAGAGTCAGAGAAAAGTGATGTGGTGTAGGTATTAAACACATGAACTTTATCATCAGACAGATTTGCAACTTATTAATTGTGAAAACATGGTAAATAAACTTAAATATTCTAAGTCTTGGTTTCTTAAGACCTCTTAGATAGTGATGTCTCTGGGACATGCTTCATAGGGTTTTTGTCAGAATTTATGGGGTGAAGCCCTATCAGCAACTCAGTATAGGAAATGCCCAGTAAATGTTGCTATTATTTTTCCATCGAAAAATAAAGTACCAAGACATATAAAATATGTTCATTCCCTCGCTCTCTTTATCCCTTTCTATGTTTCTCAATCTTTTTCTCTCAAAACACACACACACACACACACACACACACACACACACACACACACATTCATACATCCCAGATATTATATATGTGGTCACATTGGTAAAAATAATGCAGCACCACAGAAGGATTAATTATCACTTACATTTTATCATTCCTCAAAACAAAACTTCTGCCAAACACAAAATGAATCCAGACTTAATCGAGGTCAGATTTTTTTTCATGATGACTATTTCAATACAGCATTCTCTACTCCAACCTCCAGATTGGTAAGTGTCTCAAAACTAAGCAGAAAAAGGCTTTCCTTTTACCAAGAGATTTGAGTAGAGCTGCCAGGAATGTTGTTGAGGAAGGCAGCAATCAGTGGGGACCAGCAAACAGCATGATTGTGGTGGCTTAACAGGAAATACTCTTCTCTGTAGTGGGCTGATTCTCAGAGTGAGCTGTTACAGGGTGGAAGGATGGAAAGCTATATTCTGCACTTGAGTGGTTGCTTAATCTTAGGGGCAAGCCACCATTTAGGGAAGAGAGGAGCCTGACTAAAGTTTGGCCAATCTAACTCAATAGGTAAATTGTAGGCAATTATGAACACTTGTTCATTACATATCACTTATATTTCACTGGCCAAAGCAAGTCATGTAGCTATACCCATTTTAGAGGAGGAAGGGAAGTACCATCTGGCAATGTGTCAAATAGGATAAGAATATAATATTTATGAATAGACCAAGTGATGACCACAGGAGCTCTCAATCTTTCCTCTCTTCTTCATGGAAGAAACAGATCTCCTGCCACAGGCAACTTCTACCAGTGTGTCCTTGCCTTACACCAGGAAGTTTCAAAATGCTATTCATATAGGAGCTTGACCAAGGTATTTTACTGTCAAAATTGAGAAAATGAGAAAATAATGTGTTTTCTCAATGTTCATTAAGAAACTAGAACAACAGATTGAATTATTTGCAGTTATGTATTTTTCCTTCATAAATATTTCATGTTAATGACTACTATAACCTATAACCTATTACTGTTTGAAATTAAGATAATTTATTTAGCCTCAAGGTATTCTGTAGAGACCATCACCTTTATAGGCACTTTGCCACATGAATAGATTTGAGTAGCTCAGCTGCATCTTATAGGCCTTGGGGAATCTCTATCTTCTCTATCCAGTAGATCAAAAGCTCTGACTAATAAATCTAGATAAGTCATTCATTTCTTTATAAGTCACATGAGCAAGTAGAGATAAGAATATCTGCCCAGCTGAAGGGGTGGTCATGAGGATGGAATGATGTGATGTGAATTTGTTTTGCAAATGTAAAGGAGTAAATAAATGGAGGGGATTATAATTTAGATGTTAGAACTGTCCTCATTAATCAGAGTTGAGCTGCATGCCAAGAAGAGTTTATATACTTTTTCCACTTAATTTTTCCTAAAAATTAGTGAGTTACTATTTTCATGCTACAGATGAGGAAACTGAAGCTCAAAACATCAAATTCACTTACACTCTTTTAACCGATAAATAGTATGGTCACGTTTCACATAGCCCTCTTCTGATCCAAAAGCCTACAATCAATAATTCATTTATTCCCTTCCCTCTGACTCACACATAGCAGATAAATAAAAACCCTTAAAAGTATTGCTTAATTTTGAGAAAATTGTAAAAACCCAGTACCCCCCACCTGTCATAATCCTCATCCCAGGTCATGAAATGGTGTGTGCTAATGAATCACTCATCAGGTCCTTGCAAACAATGAGCCCTCTGCCTTGATGAGATGAAGGAGTCAAGAACCATGAAAGGAGCAGGTATGCAAGTAAAAAGATGTTACCTAATTTGTATAGTCCTTTCTTTGATTGTAACTACATTCCCCTTAACAGTTCCCTGTCTCACTTTCAAAAGTATGACCTCGAGGAAAGAATACATTATGATAAGCCATCACTCTTGCCCACTATTAGAACACTATTCATAAACTTCAGGCTAGGGATATGTTTTCCTATTAAAGATTGAAATGAGAGGCCATTTCTTCCCTGGTAAGGGCCAAAGGACAGATCTTGATCTACTGCTATTAAGAGATACTCATATGATTTTAAAGGAATTCCAATTTATGATCAGAAGCTAAATTCCTTAGAGCGAGATCATCTCTTCTTTATTCTAAGATACCCACATGTTTGCATATGGATACACAACACACACACACACACACACACACACACACATACACACACACACACTAAACTTTACTTTGGAAACAGGGACTGCATTGATAGGATAATAGACTCCATCTCCAAAACACAGATGGAAAGGATTCAGTCTTTATAGGACAGTGGGTTCTGTATTTTAAATTCTGTAATAACTTGGGCAGATTACTTCCTCACTTTAAGCTACAGTTTCCACATCTATAAAATAAAGATAAAAAGTATCTTTCCATGGGGTATTTGTACAGATACAATTCAACAAGATAATGCATATAAAAACATTTAGCTCTGTGCCTTTCACAAAATGAGCACTCAACTAATGTTTTTAGTAAAGTACGTAAATTCTTGGGACCCAAGCTTACAAATAGACTTACGAAAAATGGGAAGTGGAAAAGGCTAGAATCTACATTCAAGAAACAATCATGTTGACAGTTTCTAGGTTACAAGTCCTGGACCTAAGACAGACGACAGTGAAATATGCATTTGGACACTGCTTGAGCTAGAAGTGCAGGAGAAACAAATGCTGCCAAGGAAACCTGGGAACTTCCTCCAAATGCTTCTGAGTTTCTGAAGATGAAAATATAAAGGGATAGCACTAGAACAAACGTTTTGCTCACCTGTGTCAGTCTGGGTCCAATTAGGAGAGAGAAACCACAAAGTAATTTGAACAGGTAAAGGTTAAAAGAAAGAATTGTTGGGGCGCCTAGGTGGCTCAGTCAGTTAAGTGCCCAACATCAGCTCAGGTCATGATCTCACAGCTCATAAGTTGGAGCCCCACATTAGGCTCTGAGCTCAGAGCCCCAAGCCTATTTCAGATTCTGAGTTTCTCTCTCTCTGTTCCTCCCCCACTTGTGTTTTTTCCCAAAAATAAATAAATATACATTTAAAAAAAGAATTGTTAACAATAACAGGGAATTTGAGTTATGTGGTCTTGACTACTAAGAGGTAAAGAAAACTGTGAGAAACACAGGTAGAGAGAGTAGTTATAAGAAACTGCCACTGCCCTCAAGGACAGAGGTATAAGTCCCAAAGAAGAGTACCCCCCACCCCTAGGCATCACCTAGGGATGAGATTTGGACCTTACTGACAGGGCAGTGCAATGGTCCACAGAATAGTAGAGAAGTCACTGTGGTGCTCCACCAATAAAACTTGTTGGGAATCTGTCCACTATGGTGCTGGGGAAATTGCTCACAGGGAGATCCCTTACTGGAGGCACTCTCTAATACAACAGCCTGAGGAGATGCCAGTTAACTGCTAGTACCTGGGTGCTGTTTGCTGCCATGTGATGCAGGAGCCTGTTGCTAGAAATCATGAATTCTGCAGAATCCTGCCAAGCAGGCACACTGCAAACAGGATGCAAAACATCTTCCCCTCAGAAGCGTCTCTCAGTGTTAGCTGGCAAAGGGACAACATTTAGAGGGCTCAAATGCATTCTTACAGAGCAGTCAAAAAGAATGAATTTCAATAACTGGCACATAGCCTTCAGTCAATGAAATTTTCTAACTAGATCAACAGCAATGTAGAAGCATAGCATTGACCTTTGTTTTCCACTTACTTCTACAACCCAGTGACTACCCATCTAGCTTTTGGTTGTCACCAGGGAGCAAGTTTGATCTAGGTCTTCTCTAACCCCCTTTGTTCCACCTCCTCCCAGTGAAACTTTCATTCTCCAAGTGCACCCAGGGAAAGCTATAACTACCAGTCATTCACTTCTCCATGCAATCAGATAAGAGTTAGTGCAACGGTTCTCACAGTGTAGGTTTTTTCAGCAGTGTCTCAGAATTTTATAGACGCCAGTTGAGTCTAGCATATTTTCAGGCTCCAGTTGACACCAATTGATCTGGACCCTCCAAGAGCACCCAACTGCCAGGTGACGCTGATGCTTGTTAATGTTTGAGAAACACAGCCATAGAGGAAAGCAATTTGACTAGACTGATTCACCTGGAAGTGTGAATGACAAGGTTAGAACTTATTGAGCCAGTTGCTTTAAAAAGAGGAAGCTTCAAAACAAGTTTGGTAGCTTCCACTTCTAACTAGACTGTCCGTTTCTATGAGAATCAATGGCAGACAGCATTTCTACCCAAGAGTATGGAAGTTACCAGGCCTGCCAGAATGAGACCAGTCTGCACTGGCCAGGAAATGTAGTATTCAGCCAACTTCTGTGAAGTGGAGGTGGGGTAGGGAGGCTGATAAAACACCTAAGTTGCTGAGCTAATTGGTACATGAAGCTTATCTACAAAAATCCAATCTGGGCCCACTGGGGAAATGGTTTGAATGTAATTATAAACGGGTCATCCTTCATGACATAGGCCCTGGCTTAGTTTGCACAGACTCAGGTTATAACAAAAGGGTTGGTCTCCCTCACTTTTGAAATTGAGGACAGGAAAGAGGAGGGAAGGGAAGATAAAAGGTCATATAAAATCAGGTTACAAAAGGCAATCTACCCCAGCTTCCAGGGGGTCATAAAGGGCATTAAAGGTAAAGATGTGCTATATTATCTGAATTCCATACCTCATGTAAGTGTATTTTGTTTCAATTGCATGTTATATTATTATATGACCTGTTGCAATTAGCTAATGTGGTACACCCAAAGAAATGTGGCTCGAAATCAAGAAAAATAAATATGGTTTGTTTTAAGTACCCATTTGGAAGGAAACTGGTCAAGCATCATTCCATTTGGGAAACTTAAATTGGTGAATTAGGAAGAGCTTAGACACTTGCAATTGGGGGAAAGATGCTGTGGAAAGAAAACTGACCTCCATCCTAAGCTATGCTGCTGAAGCAATTTCAGAACCTTGGACAAGTCATTGTCCTTCTAGGACTTCAGTAAAGGCGCAATTCTATAAAGTACTTAATGCTGCCAGGTCTTTGCACATGCTATTTCCCCTGTGAAAAATGTTTTCTTCTCTCACACTCAGGGTCCACTCCGTAAACTCTCTTACTTCAATGTTCAGCTCAAGGACTATCTCAGTAGATAGTCACTGATCTCTTCAGGTAGAGGTAGCAGCAAAATCTTCTCAATAATCATAAGGAACATTTACTAGTATCATGGGTGTAAAACAGCATGCAATAATGGGTTTCACTTATCACAAAATATTGTAATGATTTCTCTACTGGTCTGTCATCTCTATTAGACTGATAAAAATAATGACCACAAAAGAAAAGTTTTTAATTGTACTTAGTGGGAGAAATAGAGAAAAGTACATTTACTCCATCTTGGAAGCAGAAGTCTTCCCAAGAACATTTCATATGGAAGAAATTGAATATTTGTACAGAAATAAAAGATATAAATCTTGTCATCAAAGAGTGTATTTGCTTGATTGACCAATTTGGGCAGAGAACAGGCTCTACCCCCTCACATATACAAAGTGTTTTGTTAACTCCAGCTCTAAGACTGCAAAACTGCACTGTTCAACATAGGAGCCACTGGCCACAGGGAGCTGTTTACATTTGAATTTAAATTAAAGTCAAAATTTATTTTCTCAGTTTCACTAGTCATACTTCACCTGCTTAATGATCACATGCAACTAGTGGCTGCCATATTGGACAGTGCAGATATTCAATATTTCTAGCAATCCCAGAAAGTTATATTGGAAGTGCTTTTTTATAATTATTAATAATTTGATCAAAGAAACTCAAACTTAAAATAACAGTGAGGAAATTTTTGACCTTTGAGAAATTTCCAAGGTCAATCCCTTGACCACATGGTGACCGCCTGATCATTGCCTGTGCTCATAAGTGAAGAAAAGACATCTTGGCAGGAGGTGCTTTAAGAAAAGCATACTCATTATAAACCAGAGGCAGTGTGGTCTGTTACAGGAGATTCAAGTCTCTGTTATCTCAGACACAGTGGTTGCAGTGATTGGCCTTTTGCAGGTATAAACAATATTTAAATGCTATGAGACTTAACAGCCAGATAACTGTAAGATGATTTTGGTTTACCTGTAAATTAGGATCTATGTATGAAATAACAGAAATCACATCTATCCAAAAGAAACCTAGTTAGGATGTTAATACCTAATAGAGAATCATCTGGCAATACGCATGAGATAGAGACTCTTGCCAGAAATATATTTAAATTAGTAAAAACAATAACAACTAAAAATATTTATCAATATTTATCAAAAGTTTGAATTCTATTCTGCTCCGCCTACACACACACATGCACACACACACACACACACACACACAGCTTATTGTTTAATAATAATGTATGAGTGGGGAACAGATATACTCATTACTGCTTTTCTCTCTTTTGTTTATTTGATTTCTGGGGTAGAAGATTCAAAGGGCCATACCTTCATGGTTTATACATATTATCTTATGTAATTTTCACAGCCACCCTATAAAATGACTATTATTTACTTCTTTTATAGATGCTGAATCTTAGGTATAGAAAAATAATGTTATCTAACAGGTATTCAATTCATAATAAAATTTATCCAGAACATGAAAATAAAACACAAAGACAGCTGTGTCCTTTCAATAGTTAATCACTATCTAACAAGCCCACACAACTATTATCTTCCTAGAAAAAAAACTTTAATTTACCGTTGATTGAAAGTGATTGACACTGAGTTAAATGTTAATTTGTAGATATTTGTCTGATAGGAATGCAAGTAATTCTTGTCCAATAGAAAAGATAACCCCATGTTATGGTTTTATTGCTCTGTAGAAAGCTAGAATTTGTGTCTAACTTGCAAACTTATTTTAGCATGTATTTACTGACAAACTACATCAGTCTCTGTTCTTCAAGTATTCTTTGAAGCAGCTTTACCATACTGCTGGTTTCCTCATTAATGAGCTGGATAATCTTTGACACATGCTCTCTATATACCTATAGACCAGTCATGTTTTTAACTTTTGAAAGTTATTATACTGTGACACAGGTGTTACTTGGTAAAACCTAGGTTTGATCCACTGTTGTTCTGACATTAAAAAAAACAACAACAACCTTATTACCTCACTGTTAGGTGAAGACTTAGTTTTCTTTGGTTTATTTTTTCAAGTTGATTCATGATATATTAAAACAAAACTACTCATACTGATTTCATATGGCAATCAGTGTGGTATCGAGCCAGACCGAACTCATCCTTAAGAGAAGTCTGAGATGATATAATACCAATCTCTTGTCCACAAAGCTTTTGTTTAAAGAAAATAAATGGCTGAAAAGTGTGAACATAGAAACACAATTCTGTAGCAAACAAGAATCTTAGTGATCCTCTCGCTCTATCCCTGCATTTAAGGCAAGGAAGTAGCTTTCTAGGAGGTGAAGTATCCTGCCCCAGGTCACACCACAAACTAGAAGATGAGAGGTCAAGATGACCAAATCCAAAGTCCTACCCCATTTCTTCTATTTCACATTGTGCCTTCCAAGGGAGGTAAAGAATCTACAGATGTTGAAAACAGTTTAGTGAACTAGAGGACAAATAGCACTGGCTAGTATTTCCAGCTTTCCCTACCTACACCGGAAAGGACAGAAGAGATATAATGAGTCAGCCACAAAGCAGGAGGGCCTGGGGTATGGAGAAAGTGAGAGTAACAAGATAAATACCACCAACATTGAGCATTGGACAAACAGCTCATTGACATCCCTTTCACCTTGGTCATGAATTGCACTGTGAATAGTGGTATAGATCATGAGATCCTCATGAAGCCTCAGTTTTCTCATCTAAACAATGGAGAACCAGGAACTGCCTGAAGGACTTTTTATGAGTTTTAAGTGAGACAATATGTTACTATATTTATTATAGTGTTTAGCAGTAAAAAGTGGTTATCATTGTTATTATTAGAATTATTTTCACTTAACTGCTACCACTACCACTACTACCATAGGTCCAGCCTTACTGTACTCGCTACAAACTCTCCAACTCCTAGCTTCTTCTGGGGAAACCAATGGTAGATTAACTCTGCTCTGGCCTCTGGGTTTCCAGATATGTTGGTAAGGCTGATTTCTAGATAGTCAGTTTTTTCTCAGAGAATCACAACAGTAGGGTAACTGCAAGACAAACAATGGAAGAAGCATTATTTCTTATTATTTATTTAGTTTCCTGAACTAAAGTTTTATTAGCAGGGACTTGCTACTCAGAAAGCAAGGGCCAACAAGACAGGAACCAATACATAGCTAAAGAGATATTACTATATTAATATATTAATTCAGGGATAGTGATGCTACAGACAAATAACTTATGCAGGTGATGAAGAGAAACTCATGCTTTTCAGGGCAACATGAGAAGAACACAGAGCAGTTCATCTTTGAAAGGCATTAAGTGAAATTCATATTAAGTTCTTTATTTGAAGTACCCTTTTTTCTCCTGTGCTATATCCATAATACTCAGAGATTTATTTCAGTTTCATCAATTTACTTATTTTACTCCTTATCATCCTCACGGTCAGAATTTTTAGTTTTGGTGTTTCTTAGAATTGGCCAAGAAGGTTAATAAAACTGTAAAGGACAACAGGCTCCTTCCTAAAAAAAAAATGAGAGTATACATTGCTTGATCTTCCCATTTAAACCTAATCAAGAATAAGTTGTTACTCCAAAAGTCTGCTTTCTCAAAGCCGAGTCAAACACCATTAGATGTTCTGGCCTGCTGAGGTAGATGAGGTTGAGTTAGGATGCCAGGGAAAAAGACATCTAAAAAAAAAAAAGTAGGCAGAATGGATCCACTTCTTGGATACTCAGGTAGAGGGTTAATTGTTCAAATTAAAAGCATAAACTCCATAGGAATTTGCATTTGCTTCCCTGTGAATGAAAAATTACATGTAGACAAGGAGCTTTGGAAACTGACTAAAACAGCATGTGGGCTTTTGATCAAACATATATAAAGGATAAGGGGTATTCACCCCATAAAGCTCATCACTGTATATTCCTAGGCTAGGTTCTCAAAAGGGTTTGAGAAGGGCAGGGTGGCACAATGAGAAAACTATGGAGCTTTGGAGACAGATCCAGCACTGTGTCCCAGCCCTGTCATTTGCTAGGCTGGTGTTGGTAAGCAAATTATTTCCCCTTCTCAACTCCAAAACCTTCTTCAATAAAATGAAGTTAGTAATACCCAAATTAAAGAGATCAACTAGGAGGATACTTGTGAAAAAGTCATAAAATATGCATCACATGAGGAGGTCCTATTGGTTTATGGAATCAAAATAAGTTTTTCTCTAAGTTCAGGAAGATCAAGGGATAACATAGAAAATAGCAACACCTTTACAGTAGCCCTACCCTCAAGTGCTGAGCAGTAAGAACACTAAACTACTGCAGAGTGACAATGTTTTTATTTACAAACTTTGTGCCAAAAGATTTATGCATTGATCTACATGACTAGTATATAAAGATAATAAGTAGATCTCAATGCATAAACTTGCATTAGGAAAACTGATGTTTTTGTGGGGAAAAGCTTTACCGCATTACTCACTATGGAAAAAAATATATATACCCAGACACTCCAGGAAGTGATATATAACCAGGAAATTTTGTCCTGAAGTATCAGAAGGATTTTCTCTCCTGATCATGAAATCAGGAACAGGTCTAGAATAAAAACTGAGGTCCCTCAATATCAAGTTCAACTTTTACCCACAAGAACAGGTTTCTTTACAAGAACAATTTTCTTCTTGAGTGGAGCATTCTAAATTTTTTGTCATTATTTTAGTTTTTGATGAATTTGGTCAATAAGAAAGGAGTGATCTTACTAAGGGTAGACACAGCTCATTTCAGTAGAAGTTACAACTCATCCTAGAAAAAACTGAGCTGAAGAGAAAAGAAATCCTGTTAGGATCATTTTCTTCATTCCAGTATAGCTGAGGCTATGGTCTTCCTGGCTGCATATCCTTGGTTATTTTGTTGAGTTGAGTTTTAAATTACTGAACTGATTGGCCTTTTATTATTCCTCCTGGGAGACTCATTTCACTACATAAAGGAGATGACTCTTAGGAAGCTTTTCTTGACATAAAATTATCATATACAATACCTTCATACATTTTCATGTATTCAATTTAACCTCCATAAAGCAATCAATAGAATTTTAGAAAGAAAGAAAGAAAGAAAGAAAGAAAGAAAGAAAGAAAGAAAGAAGGAAAGAATTGTACAAAGAAAGAAAGGAAATAGGAAAGAAGGAGGGAGGGAGGGAGAGAGAGAGAAAGGGAAGTGGTTGGGGTAGATGAGCTGGGATAAGGATGAAGTGGGGTTGTTAGCTAATGGGAAAAGAGAGAAGAGGCAGACAGTGACAAACACACTAAAGAAAAAGAATAGTTGTGCATGTAGGGGTGAGGGGTGGGCAAAAACACTAAAAGAAAGTTCTGTTAGGAAAGGGAGATATGGAAATTCCTCAGAATGGGTTTAAGGTAGTGGCAGCAGCCTAGAAACAACAGTAAATTCCTATATTAATTTCTAATTCTTTCTGTGCCTCAAGAATCTCTATGGATTTGGCCAATTCTCTAATTGCTGCCATTAAAGTAAGTTGATATTTAATCCAATTAAAAATCTCTCCATAGCTACCCATGCTAACCTACCATAGGTCCAGCCTTACTGTACTTGCTACAAACTCTCCAACTCCTAGACCAGTCCTGAGGAATGATAGAGAGGGAAGGTGAAAGGCAGCTTAGCTGTCTCCAAACTCATAGCTGTTGCTTTTCCACAGAACTCTGCCAGTGTCCAGACTCCAAGTTCACCCTCCCAGGTCCATCTGTTTTTGCAGTTTGAGTTCTCAAAGAAATGAATATCTGAGGGAAGTAACAAGAGGATATAGAAGCAGCTTACAAGGGGACTCTGCAGTCTCCAGAGCCAAAACACAGCCAGACTCTTCCCAACCTCACCTGTCAAGGTCATCAAGAGTAGAGTTTCCACATGGATGTCATATAAAAATAAAGTAATGTCTCAGGGTTTTGCTGAAAAAAAAATCCATTAACTAGGATTGGTATTCATATAAGTATTCTTGGTTTTGCTAAAAGTGGATATGCTTTCATCAGAATCAAGCTCTGCTCTATTTAAGTAGATTTAATATCACAGTTTCCAGATCCTCATGGACACCTCTTATCATGTCACTCACCTGTTTACCCTCACACTCTCCAAAAATGACTATCCTTGTTCCTGGGACAAAATTCAAAATCCTCAACACTGTTCACCTGATCCTGCTTGATCTGGACCTTGTCTGTCTTTCAGATGTAGGATATTTTTAAGTGCATATATATAAAAAAAGAGGGTACCATTGATTGAACAGGAAGTAAAAATGTATTCTCTTTACAGATTTAAGCAGTTTTCTAAAAACTATAATGTGAGAAAAGGTGGAAGGAATGACTTTACAGAGGATAAACCTGGCGAATATTACCTAAGCCGGGTGATCAAGGTCAACATCCACAATGATAGTCATGTTGATAATAGGTACTCTTGATATAATGAAATTAAAATGGGACTTCATCTCTGTGATCTTCCACCCAAACCCCACACACATTCATGATACATTCATGAGAAAACCATCAGATAAATCCAATTAGAAGTACATTCTACAAATACAAGCCAGAGAGTATATCCAGTCACAAATCTCAGATTATGCAGCTTCAGTCAGCTAAGAATAACCCTCTAGAGAAGTGTCCTTTACACAACACCCTGACACAGGCCAGCCCACTTGCCTCTCTGGTAGAATCAACCTGAAGCTGGATTCCTCCTGAAACATGTCTGCCTAGCTTCTTCTCCTGCACTTTTTTTGGTTTTTTTGTTTTTACTTTTGAGTTTTGTTTTTTTACTGGTTTCACCTGAGACTGCTTCCTCACTACGTCATTTACACAATGATCCCTGTAGAATAAACACTCTGCATATTTAGGGAATGAGACTTGAAACATGACAAACTCAAAGTTTCCACAGCTAAACCCAGAGACACTGATACATATAAAGAGAACTGCCAATGGCAGTTTTGATACAATTGTGCAAATATAAAATAACTGATTTAAAATTTTTTACACAGAGCTAGAAAATGATTATAGAAATTTTTCAGTATTTCAGAACTGTAGTTTGTCAGTGGGCTATAGGTGGGTGCCAAAACACTCCCTTTACCTGTGTCATTCAACTCTTTGTTCTATATAGGTTTTTGTTCATGACATTTTTGTCCCTGAAAACCTAACAGAACTGCTCCAGCTATATCTGCAGTCTTTGGAAGTCCTGCACAGCCAGCAGCTATAACTTGCATGTTGCCTACTTCTTATATGCCTGGATAGGTGAGTATTGAGAAAGGTAGAGAAAAGTAGAGGTACAGTGGTACCAAGGAGAGATCTCTAAGACACATGGGATGCAATGTTTTCCCATTTTATTATATTCATAAGAACTGTTGGAAGATATAAGGATACATTTATAAGAATAATGGGGTCTGGTCATATCAAATTGCAAAGCCAAGGAAATATGTCCTTTTTTAATCCATGTAATGATTAAACTGAGTTGCATCAGTGAAAAGAATCTCACTGATTCAAGAAGAAGAAGAAGGAGGAGGAGGAGGAGGAGGAGGAAGAAGAGGAGAAGGAGCAGGAGGAAGAGGAGGAGGAGGAGAAGGAGCAGGAGGAGGAGGAGGAAATAGAAAAAAAAAAGAAAGAAAAGAGGCTCTAAGAGGCTTATTGATTCTAGAGGTTTCCAAATCAATTATCTGCACATGAAAATACCCCAGGTTTCCAGCATTGGGAACCATAGGGCAGTGGAGCACAGAGAATAGCCCAGAAAGATACTATAACAGTTTTGTGGCTGTGTTCTGCTATCTGGGAAGAAGCTACCATGGATAAGAGGGGTTCAAGCACTTTTTTTTTGAAGTTCAAAGAAAAGTACTATAGATGAAACAAGCCAAGTAACTATTGGAAGCAACTTTTATAGAAGTTTGTATCTATATCAACTTGTAGTTGGAAGCAATTTGATGTAGCCCATAGGTAATATACTGGATTTGGGGATAAGAGATGTGTGTCTGGTGTATGGATATATTTAGCTATAGTCATAAGTCCTTAGTTTTGTTGTTGTTTTTTCCCATCTATAAAATAGGGAATAATAGCAGGTAAAGCAAAATGAATTAAAATTTATACAAGTTAATTTTGTTTCCCTTGCCCCACTTCTCATCACTTCATTATCTACCACTCACTGTCTCATCGTTAGTGCTAGCTATGAAATCTGCTTTGTAGCCAGTGCTTCGCCTGCGTTAATGTCAATGTGGATATAAAATAAGACACCTTCTGAGCCTTAGCGAGCAACTGATCCTATAGTGAAGTTTTTACAGGCGAGATGAGAGTGCTTTGGAGGGAGGTGGTTTGGTTTACATTGCATATTCCTCAGCAAAGCAATCGACCCCATAGCTACTCTGTTTCACTAAGCACCTTTTTCCTTTTCTTATGTAAAAAAAGCAATTCTAAAAGAACAGCTAGGAAAATGTCAAAACCACCAGAAACTCCAAGGGAGAAATTTGAAAGCAAAGCTAATCTATTTTAAGTGACAGAATGAGATAAGGGAAGAATGGCTTTCTGGTGTCCAGTGAGATGTTGTGATTATTAATGTTGGCAGCGGATCCTTTTCACAATGTTTCATCCTATTTAAGCTTTCTGTAGACATGCCCAAATTCAAAACAAGTATCTACTGCAAATCAGATGTTGACCCTTTGATCTATGGTTGTCTACTACCCAAATCTACCCTGCCCTGTAGCTTCATTAACCATTTGGCAGAAGGTAGGTACTTAATTCCCAAGGTGTAAATTATACAATTCCACAGAAGCAGAAGAATTGTAGTCTGCATCCTAACCTTTACCCCAAAACAAATGCACCCCTACACATTTTCATGGTTAACCGTAAGTACTTTGGGACATTTTCTGTGTTTGTATTTGCTTTGTTAACATACATATGGAAAGATATATAAGGGAATTGACTAAGCATTCTATTTTTCTTTACAAACCTTTAATTCAATGAAATAAGTATTGTGATTACTTATTTGTTGTTATATATGTTAAAATGTCTTTTATATTTCTTTCATGATGTTATTTAATTTTAGCACATATGTATACTTTATCTTCACAGCAAGGCAACTCTTTCACGACACATATTTATTAAGGGCTTCTGAAGGCCAGGCAGTTCCAAAGATGGAAAGATTAGTAGAATCCATCAAGGTCTTTGCTGGGTTTTTAGTAAAGGCCATACCATAATCACACATATGTTAATAATAGATACAAAGTTACTTATATTTCACCTACTTTCAAAAGCAAATTTGAGGCTGCCTACAAAATGCCAAATAGATGTATGAGACAGTAAGTGAAGGAACTGAGTCTTCAGCATCTTTCTATTTCCAAATCAAGGATGGTCCCTGGCATAAACACTGAGGCTCTCAGTAAGGTCTTTCCATGGACTGTCATTGGGCTTAGTCTATATCTTCACAGTATACAATAATGAATCCAAAAATGTACCAACACACTGCTGTCCTCATGGAGGTGAGCCAAAATTAGTAACACGATTCTGTTCACATCAGGTTATTAGTAGTAAATACTGAACTATATACCTGCCTTACATCATACAACTCTCAATCATTCAAACCCATGAAGAGAAGAAGAGCTTACAATGGGAAGAGGCTAAAGCTATTTTAGAAGATAGACAATGATATGGAATCATGATTTTGATTTATTGTTTTATTTTTTTTAAGTTGAGAGCGAGAGACTGTGCGACAGAGCGGGAGAGGGACACTGAGAGAGGGAGAGAGAGAATCCCAAGCAGGCTCTGCACTGTCAGCACAGAGCCCAATGCAGGGCTCAAACTCATGAACCGTGAAATCATGACCTGAGCCAAAACCAAGGACACCCAGGTGTCCCGATTTTGATTTATTCTTAAAATACCTTCTATCAAATCCTTTTCAACAGTTCTGTATGCACATACTCAGTTTTACTTTATGTGACATGGATAAGAACATAAAAATCATAGATATCACCCTTTCCTCCATATCTCTTAATATATTTGCTACAGTTTGAATAAGAATTGGAAAAGTGCCAAACGTTACATTGCACTAAAAACTCATCAGAAAGCCAGCTCACAGAGCCTCAGCCACTGGCATAAAAAGTAACTGATATGAATAGCAAGGAAGAGGAGTCATTACTGCCCCCCAAACATCATGGATCTTCTTCTGACTCAGGACCCTAAAAATGCTGAAATGATTTAGCATCCTGAAACATGTGTCTTTCCATCTATCTAAACAGTAGTTCCCCCTCAGTTTCTGATTATGCTGCATGACTTCATAGCAACACATGGTGAAAAAGTAAGCAAATGAAAGTCATTTGTCCCACTGTTCCCAGGCATGCCCTGTGCAAAGATCTTTTAAAACCTTTCTCATTATGCCCTACAGGTTTACCTTTCTTACTTTGTTTCCTTCATTCCCAGTCCTTCCTTCCTGCCCTGGTTACCTCTATTCCAGTCATAGAAACCTTCCCACTACTTTCCATACTATTCCATTTCTTCACTGCCATTGTTGGCCAAGTAATTCCTCAAAGGCAAAGTGCTCTAAAGAATGAATTGATCTATTCTTAGATCTCATGAATTTGTGCATACATATTAAAACACTTTAATGACTACTGTTCCGTATATGATAAAATCCAAAGCCCTGACAATAATCTACAATATTTACCGTGAATCACCTACCCCTGCCTCCTTTTTGTTTCTCACCTCATGACTCTCACCCTCACCCTTTTACTTAGCTAGAGTCTATGGTTCCTTATGTTCACTCATTGATAAATACCATTGATATCAAGTGCCTTTGTATTCAAGTGCCAAACTCAACTCTGCTTAAACTTACCTATATTTTGCCAACAACTGACCAATAATCACTTGGCTATGTGCCTGGATGTGATACCATATGGAAGTTGAGAGCTGTTAAGGGAGAAATGAGACAGGAGTAGCTGTCTCTTGGAGGCTGGAGCTAATGGTAGGAGATGCTATATAGAACTATTCTCACTTATAGCAATGAAAATGATAAGGTTCTGAAACAGCAGAGGTCAGACGATGGCATTTAACTATTAAAACAGAGTATAAATAAGTAGCAAGATAAGAATAGCAGCCAATGTGGTCTTGACCTACAGAGAGTTTTATAGATGGTTCATATAACATAGAATCTGTAGTGCCAAGGTAAATCTATATGCTCCAAAGAAATCAAAGACAGATAACCAGGAGGCTGGGGGAAATCTTCTCAACAAAGTCATAATCTTTGTTGCCAGTTTCCAGACCAGAGCCAGTTCTCAGATCCAGAACAAACTGACTGAAGGAAAAGACTAGTTGCCAGAAGAAAGGAGTTACAATATTAACTGTATTATATTATATTATATTATATTATATTATATTAACAATATTAACATTAAGCATATATGATTATAATACTCCTAATACTGCCCCAAAGGGAACTAAAACTATACAATCACATAACCATACCACTAGAGGAAGGGGTATATCCAAACATTTCAAAAACTACTGAATACAAGGTTTTCATTGACATTAACATCTGGGGATCCACTGTATCATCAAGCTTCACCCACAAAGAGTAAACTGTCAATTTATAAATGCAGTTGTGATCCAGGCCCAGCTCACAGATAATCCACTTAGTCCAAAGATATACAGGGGTCATTTCCATAGTATTAGAATTTATAATTTGATTATACATACTTGTAATTGGCAGAACTCCCACACTGATTCCTGGGCCTGTGGGGTAAGAGCTTTCAAAGAGGAAAAAAAAAAATGAAAGCAACAGAAACTTTCCTATTAGGGAGGTAGAAATTAATAGCACTGATAAAGACCTAAATGATGAAGAGGTGGTACTTTCCATTAAATCCATTTAGTTTACTGGTCCAGATACTAGAAAAATCAGCTGGAACCCAAAAGATGACAGTGACCTATAAAACCCCCTATTTATCTGACACTGTATAATTTTAAATATCAGTGCAAGATGTTGAGAGAAGATTTTACACAAGAGTATATGTGATCTTAAGTTTGCAGTAGGACCAAAAATTTCTACTTCTATCCCAGATTGGTCAACTCCAATTGATGGTACTCTTGTATTTTGAAAGGCAAGAATCAAGTTACCTGATACATTAGGAATACATGAAAAAGGACTTCAAAGGTATTTAGAGATGACTGTTTGTGGTAAGAGTTGAAATATCTTTTCATTTGTTTTAATTTTATGATTTTTTATTTTTCTATTTTTGTTTGTCTCTATGCCTGATATTTCTTTTGGTCATTTTTCCAACCTGCCTGTTGTCTGCATTAGATACGGGAAGCAAAAAGATCTCATAATCTGAAAAATTACTTTTTGTATTTCCTCTGTGAAAACATATTAGAGTTTTCAGAAGTAAACTTCAGAGATGTTGGGCATAAATGATGTGGGAAATGCCCATCGATCAAACCTCAACTGCTGATTTCTCGAAGAATTTGAAAAAATATAGTTGGAATTATCTCTTTCTGCCTAAGTCTATACTACTAACCATCTTGAAAGAGACTTTACGAGCAGTTTCCCTGTAGATATATTGTTTGCATACAAGAACATCAATCTCTTTAAATGTTGGACAGAGAGAACCTAGGCTGTGAATTAGGTGTGCCTCTTGTCCAGAAGTGTGGCAAAGATAAAGAATCAAATGCCAAACATGCTGTTCTGTAGAAACCCACTTTGTAATGCTATATTTTACATCAGCATGTCAACTTTGAGTTTTCAAGCTGTAAATAGATATTTTAGAAAAAAAATAGCTTTGTCTCTTTCTTCTCACTCTAAAATAATTACACAGAAAAAAAGACATCTCATCTCTAAGCAAACTAGAAAATAAACAATAACTGGAAGAAATTTTGAAAGACTTAAGAGAAGAAACAGTTATATTAGCCTCAAAACATAAATAATTCCTACCTATTAATAAGACAAATTGAACAGTAGAATATATATAAGTTCAAGATATGTTGAAAATACATGTACATACAAATCACAAATGAATAAATGCCAAGCTCATAAATAATCTAATATATATATATATATATATATATACACATACATAGAGAGAGAGACTAAAATTTATTTACCTATCTTATTATCAAAATTAACATTAAAAAATTTTTTGTAATGTTAATACAGTGTGATAGAGCTATAAGTGGGTGCAATCTTTCTTGAAAGCAATTTGTTTGATATAAGCCAACTGTCTTTAAAATGTATATATAATTTGACCTAGCAATCTCTCTTCTAGGAATCTGAGGACATTGCCATAAATATACTCAAAGTTTATCCTATTAAGATGGGTACAGAATACTTATATTTTTTAGGGAAATAGCCTAAATGTTGATAAACTGATTATGTAAACAATGATAAATTCTTATTATGGACTTGTAAACAACTATTAATATTATTTATATGAATATTTGAAGTAGAGGAGAAAGTGTCCAATATATCATATAGTGGAAAAGTCTACACAGAATTACAAAACCAAAATAACTCCTTTTTTTATTAAAAATTCAGTTAGCTAGAAAATTTACATATTATTTATGTCATTACATATCATTATCTATTTTTATATATACATATGTGAAGAATCAGAAAGATTTATAAGAGAATGCATTTATCCTTTTTTGATGGGATTTTTATATGAGTGCTTTACTTTCTGTAGTTTGCAAATACTGTGCACTAAATATCTATTACCTTAATGATTATATGCTAGTAATAAACATTATTTTAAAATAAAAGTACAGTTCCCTTCAGGCCATATTTCCCACTCTGTATTTCCCATTCTTTCTTTCTTCAAGGCAAAAGGCAAATAGAATACCACCACAATTTGCTTTGGGATACATAGAGGCATCTGCCATAAGCCAAATTATTATAACCCATGACCTCTAAGTTCTTGAGGATGTTCTGTGCATATCAACTGAAAGCATTTCAACTCTGGAGTCATTAGGGCAATTTAGGAATAATAGCTGAATATTCGATGAGAGTCTGATGTCTTAGTCTATCTTCTAAGAATTCAATAAATCTGGCCCTCCTTCCCCCAAAGCTCACTACCCAACTTCTTCATCAGAATTCCACAGTATTCACCTCATTTGGAAAGAAACATGAAGAGCATCTCAAGGAGATACAGAATCTCAATGTACAGGGAACCATACTGTGCTTTCTCATCCAAAGGTAAAGTTTCTTAGACAAGCAGTGGGAAACCCAGATGGACTTGGACTCTGATACAGGACTCATATTCATCTATGGAGATGGATAACTGGTAAGATCATAGTTGCTATAAGTTTGGACCAGAGTTGCCAGTTACCCTAGATATTTCTAATATCATTACTATCTGTGATATTAACCTTGTCCCAGATCACATAAAATGTTACTCTCACTTTTTTAGGAAAGAAGGAGCATCCATTTCTATGGTGCATATTGACAAAATCTACCCTTGAGAATAGTATTAGAAGTACAAAGAACCAGCACCTCCCGGAAAAGCATCATGTTTGACAACTGAGTATATATGTATATGCCCTAGAATATTCCACTAATCAACTGAAGTCTTCCAGATTTCTAGTTGGAAAGCTGCTTCTATACTATATTAAATATAATAGACTAAGCCTGGATAAGTATGTGAAGACACAGAGTTGAAGGAGCTAGCAGGTATTTGGTCTTTAGCAAAGTCTCTATGGCAAAAAAAAAAAAAAAAAAAAAAAAGAAAAGAAAAGAAAAAAAAGAAAAGAAAAGAAATAGGAAACGACCTGGCTCTAGAGAAACAAGATAAACCAGAGGAAGGTGCAAGCTATTCTTGGTGATCTAGGCAGAAGGACCTAAAGCCTGGGGATCAGTGCCTGAGAAAAACAAGCCCTGCCCAGTCAACAAAGGACACTGCAGGCAAACTGGGGCCACAATCAGAGGCTGTGGAGCCAGCCCCATGATTACTACTTGCTGGGTAAAATGTACTGCTCTTAGAAACATGCAGTCAATTATCTGTGAGGGAAAACATCTAGACTAGGACAAGGCAGACATACTGGGCCCTCATGAGTTCTTCACATGGAGAACTTGGGTGTAATATGCAGGGAGCAGGCATTTCTATGACAGGGTGGGGGTTTCCTTCTTTCCAGAAAGTCAGACACACCAGGGCAATTTAGATGTCAGCACTAGTGCTCAGACCTAAAAGGTCCCAATGTAAGGATACATGATCTGCTTCCAATGAGAGCGAGTATGTGATTGCAAAGTATTCATGATGATGTCAAGCATGCCTGCAGGCACAGGTCCAAGCCTGGGGAGGAGCAAGCTCTTATCTCCCTTTCTTTTAAATAAAAAAAAGAATAACAGGGGTGCCTAGGTGGCTCATTGGTTAAGCATCCAACTCTTGATTTTGGCTTATATCATGATCTCAGGGTTGTGGCATCAAGCTCCACATAGGGCTCCACACTCAGTGTGGAGCCTCCTTAAGGTTCTTTCTCTCCCTCTGCCCTTCTCCCCTACTCTCTCTCTCTCTAAATAAAAAAATAATAATAATAAATGCATACCAGTGTTTGCCTCTACTGTGCATTACAAAGGGCTGTTGCTATTTTGTTCTGAACTAGACAGCCTTTATGTTCACTTACACTCTTATTTATGCTTTGGAGCACAGATGGCAAGTATATATGAGAAGGAAGAGCTATCCCTTCCCCTTGAAAATAAATGGACATGAAATATCTCTTAACAAGGGGACTTGTGACTGATAAATCCTACATTTGACAAATAGTTACTTCTCGACCCTCACAATGCCTGCAGGGTAAATAGCAGTCTTCATTCTCTGGCTTAAGTGAACAAGAGATCTAGTCATCCAGGAATAACAAATTATTTATTTCAGAATCATACTTTAACCTGCAAAATCAAATGAAAATTTGAAAGAGAATAAAATGTAGCAGTGCATAAGTGGTCTCCAATAATTTGGCATTACAGCAACACTTACACAGAATTGGAAACACCATGGAATGAGGACAGGGAAAACTAGATTCTCATCCCAGATCTTTCACAAATTGTGTGCCTTCAATTGTTTATTCCATTTGGGCTTCAGTTTCCTCATTTAAAAACTGAAAGGGTTAAATTTAACAATCTTGAAGGTCCATTCTCCTTTATCAACTATTAGCCAATGAAAATATAAATTAGTAAATGTGTGTAGACATTATTTATATGTGTGGATAATGATGTTAGTAGTTTTAAGCTGTCTACCCTTGTTACCGCAGATGCTATACTAAGTAATGCAGGAGTATTCTTTCCGCTGTAAACTATTTCTGGTATACATTTAATGACAAGGGACATCTTTGGTAATATGACTCAGTAATGTATATGGCACATCACTCCCTATTGAATTCAAAAACAAGTCAATTTCTGACATTAGCATTACATAGATTGTAAATGTCTGCTGCATGCTATACATACCTGTTTGGGGAAAATGTTACTCAGTGAGCCCTCCCCATTCCCCCTGCTCAGTTTCAGCACTGATAGGTTGTAGGCTGCTAGTGATTACTCTAATATCTCTATGCCTTAATTTTTGCTTGGGTAAAATAATAAAGTTGGGTTAGATCTTTGTTTCCCCAAATGCTTTTCATAAGAATTAGCATATGAACAACAACCCCCCCCCAAAAAAATACTGTGAACAGCAAGGATCAGAAAATGCTGCAAACTCCACCCCATATCAGAGACTTACCATCATAGGGTCTCCAAAAAGTTCTGCAGAACTTTAACTCACCCAGCTTATCCCAGAAACACCTGACGATGGGATCCTTTATTTCTAAATTAAAGCAATTTATAATGATACCTCAATGGTGCTAATCCCTGGACTGACTCTGGGAAACCTCAAACATGATACCTCCCAAGATGAGTATTGAGCTTAAATATTTAATGAAATCCTGACAGCCAGATATTTACATGGATTAGAATAAATATGGTGAAGATGCAGTGTAAGACCTCCTAATTTATGACTCAGAATTTATAAATCCTGATTCTGATTTTCCCCCCAATCCCTCTGCCATAATCTATCTCAGGATAATACTGAGGGGGCATAGCATATATTCCCATATAAAGACACATGTATACACAAGAATCAATAGAATTTTTCCTGTTTATTTTTCGAGGATATTACAAAATTTGAAAAATAAGAGAATATATGGAAAGTATGGAAGAAAGTTAATAGCTTCTTATTCTAGAAAATGAAAAATGGACTAAAGAACTAAGTATAAAGTCTGTAAAAATCATAAAAAGTAGAGATGAAGCAAACTTAATTTGGTTGACTATTTACAAAATACTAGGTATTTGAGGTCCACTTCAAATCTCAAAAGGATTAGTTCCAGAAGACATGAAAATGAGCCATCAATGAAAGAATTTTATGGAGCTTGTCATTTTTGAGATCATTTAGTATAGTAAAGAAATATAAGGTCAAAGAGGGGTTGGAGGTAGCCAGGGACTCAAAGATCCATTACATTTAGAAGATGAAGTAAAAAATATCACAGCAGATAAGGACCTTCCAGATGATCTAGCCTTTCCTATAACATCCCTCACTCAGTCCCAAATGGTTGTCGACAGGACAACTGAATTCTCCTGTATTGCATCTTTTTGCTCTCTTATGAGAGAGGTAAAGCAGTTCTTGTCCAACCCTATATGTTCTATGTTTATTGGGTAAAACAGAGTCACAAAGAGGTCTATTGACACAAGGCATCAGAATGATTAGTGGATGTAGCCCTGCCATTGTCACACCTCATGAGGAGAGCTATTACACTTACACTGAAAAAGAACACACAACATGGAAGGAAAATCACCATTTGTGCATAGTTTCAGAAATTTTTTAACATTTATTTATTTTTAAGAGACAGAGCACAAGTGGGGGAGGGGCAGAGAGAGAGTGAGACTCAGAATCTGAAGCAGGCTCCAGGCTCTGAGCTGTCAGCACAGAGCCCGACACGGGGCTCAAACCCACAAACCATGAGATCATGACCTGAGCCAAACTCCGACACTTAACCAACTGAGCCACCCAGGCACCCCTAGTTTCAGCAATTTTAAGAAGGGTTTGAAACAACCCAGGCCTGAGTGGGAGCACTTGCCAAGTTAAAAGATTCTACTGCATCCTGGAAGGAAGAGCCAGGACTCCAATGAGTGGATTTATGTCCCATGAATTGCTTTTGTCTCATGTCCATGATTATCTCTTACCTTTCACCACATTCCTGGGAATAAGGCTCTGTGTACCATTGCTTCAAGCTGTGCATTTCTTTTAGATTTCTTCTTTATCATAGTATTGCCTAAATTTCTGTGTCTTGTCTTCCCAACTAGATTATCACCCTTTTGGCAGCACAGATTATATCTTTTACTTCTCTTGTTTCTCTTAGAGCTCCTCGAAGAGCACCTACATAAAACAGAAGCTCAGTAAATATTTATTGGATGAAAAATAGATGGATAAATAAATGAATAAATTCTAATTGCTATTTTTATATTAATTTCTGAAAGTTGTCTTATAAATCATTTTAGCCTTTTAAAAAGTAGATGGCTAATATAAGGAATAACTGGGGAGCCTCTAGGAAGATACCCATATTGAATTCCTGCCCTGTGATGACTCGCTATTTACATCTCCCTCATTCCTCAGAGATAACCACTATACTAAACTCAGTGTTCATCATTCCCACACATCTCTTTACACCATTACTAACTAGGTATGGGTCCCTAAGTATTTTCCCATATGATTTTTGTATGTTGGTAGACTTTATAAAATATTATTATATTGTATTCTTCTGCATTCGTCTGTAAACTGCATTTATAATTGAGAATATAATGAGGTAAGTTCATGTTGATATACATTATTCTAGTTCAATTATTGTCAATACTTAACTATATTTCATTGTGTGAATATACCATAATCTATTTATCCTTCTCACATGAATAGAAGTTGAGCCATTTTCCAATTTTTCAATATTACACACAAAGCTGTTATGAACAATTCTATCCAGGTCTCTGTGTGCACATATAAGTGGATTTTTATAGGGTACATCCCTAAGGGTGGAATTACAGGATCATAAAGAATGCACATTCTTAATTATACTAGGGATCACTGGAGAACTCTCCAAGAGAGCTATTCCAATTTACTCTCTCATAAATCTTTGTTTTGTGAGATTTTAGTTTTGCAACACTAACTCCTGGCTATTTGGGTCTTGCCTTCAATAGAGGATACTCTTTGCTGCCAAGCTTGTCAAGAACTGTGTCAAAGCTTCTGAGACATGCTGGTATCCATTCAAAGTCAGGGACACCAGCCTTCTGTGGTATTAATGGATAGCATTCCACCACACCTTGATGACCACAAGCCACAGCAATTAACTCAGTGTTTGAGTTGTAAGAGACTTTAACATCAATGAAAGAGATGCACTTATCTAAATGATATGTGTGTTAGCAGGACTGATTGCAGTCCTGTTCATAAGCGTCTGGTCTCCCTGTGTCCTGATTGCATTAATATCCCAACACATTGTGTTGTGGGATCATAGCATCCCAGGACAACAACATGACAGCTAATTTTCAACATTGGTTCCGACTTACTGCCTCCTCCCTGAAATTGATTAAATACTGAAATGCTTCAGAATGCAGTTCCAGAAAATAAATCAGACTATGTAGTGGCAAGGCCAGACGCAACAGAAACTGTAACAGAGGATCATCTCTATGATGGAGACGTGCTGTCCAGAGTACTTCACCCTAATTTATGATGTGACTATGATGTGTATTTCTTTCTGCATGAGTATTCATCTCCAGTCTCCTTGGAAAACTGCAGTACCCACAAACAGTGGGAGAGTTCTTAGGTTTTCAATTATTTTCTATGTTGTTTTTTGATGTGTTTTTTTTCTAGGTCTTTTTTTAAATTAATGATTTCAGATGGTGATAATGTTTTGTTTTGCATATTTTGTATTGTAAGTTTTCTAGGAGAATAAAATACATATAGAAAAATGAACTGCATATACAGACTGATTAAAAAACCCCTCGAACTACCACACAGATCAAGAAACAGAATATTCCCAGAAACACAGAAGCTCTCCTCTGCCCTTCTGGTTACCCCTTTCCTGCTCCAGGGTAACCACTATCTGTTGTGTTTGTTTTCAATTAGATGATGTATTTCTCATCTACACTTAACTGCTTCTTTTACATATGAGTTCAGTAAGGTCTAGTGATCAAATGACACCCAAGGTCACACAGAAAGTTAGTGCAAGGACTAGAGTCAGGATTCGGCCCCTTTTGCCCCATCCACACACATTCTGCCTATGCCAAGCAGCCACTGCTCCCATTTTCTTTTCCACTGAAAAAAATGGCAAGAGACTCAGTGACCCGTTGAATAAAGCCACATTTCTCTCCATTAAAGAGGTCAACATTGTCCAGTTTGTACCCAGAGTGGACTCCCACGTCCCACCTCCGAGAATTTTGAACTTGGTCTGTCTCACACATGGAGATCTTGATCTCGATCTCTCTCTCTCTCTCTCTCTCTCTCTCTCTCACGCACACACACACACACACACATACACACACACACACGGAATTTCCACAGAAAACGACATTAACATTGGTCTTGAAAAAAAATAAGAGACAGGCAAAAAAATGAGATTTTGGCATGGTTACATTCTTATATAAAGAAGGTGAGAGAGGGAGAGAGAAACCGAGAGAGAAAGGAAATTTAGGGGACACATATATACTGAAACAATTGAGAGCAGTGCATGCCTAAGCAGTGTGAGGGTAATAATGGGGCTTCTACTGAGTAGTCCAGTGTCCTAAGGGAATGATCAGAATTTGGAAGTTGTTAAGGGAAAATGGTCCAGGATTTTCTAAGCCAGAGGATAACCAACATCTGGGGCAGTTGGAGGAGACAAGGTAAACCTTGGAGAAGGCTTTCCACTTAAGCAAAAGTCATTAAAAGTCAATAATGACCTCTGCAAAACTGTCAAATTAGAAAAGTTGGTCCTTGATTATTGGTCCCCCAACCACCAGACTAAATAGGTCCATCAAGGTTCCCAAAAGTGCTTTAGGCTTCCGGTTTATGATTTTAACCTACTTTCCATCAAAACTCCTATTACCCCTGTAATTTATCTTCAGCTGTTGGAGAACATAAAAGGTCTGATAATTATAGTCCTTTTGAGTTTTTAATAGCTGATCAAAGTGTCCTACATCACCTCTCTATATTTGCCTTTAACAGGGGTTACAGGGGTTTATAGGGGTTACAGCCACTGTTATAAGGTCAAGGAGGGAAATATTTCAGAGGTTGTGATAGGATGGACTCATGCCACATAGACAGATGTTCCATCTTCAACTCCCTGCACTTGAATGCGAAATGAGACCACTTCATGGAAAAGACACTTTCTCTTACTACATTAAGTAGGAGAAACACATACACTCATGCATACACATAAACCCATACACATACACCCATGTACACATAACCCATGCACACGTGTAGATGCACAGTCATACTTCACAGCAAACAAGGACCTAGCAAGGAATTCTAATCAATATGCCTCACTTCATCATTATACCCGATTTTTGTCAGACATAGCAGTTCTGCAATTATACACCAGAGCTTTCTAGCCCAAATCCTTTTCTCCCCCAACCCTTAAATAATTATTTGAGAGGAAATTACATTATACATTGAATAAAATAATTTCTTTCCCAGACAGATCTCAGACTTCAGGCATTTATAAGTTGATACTAGGTAAAAAAGTAATTGTGTAATTAGGAATACATTTGTCAAGTAGATAATTATTATGCTTAGAACATGTAAAAATGGCTTTTTAAAGAGAGAGATAAAAAAGATGGTATTAAGAATTTTACTGGATCAAATGAAAGCTTCAAGTTTTATTGGAAAGGAATAAATAGCCCTAACCAGAATTGGTTCTTTGAGTCTGTAAGTCCATTTTAAAAAGGGTCAGATAATGAGTTTGAGGGTAACTCTGATCCGGCTAAATTCTCACTAATATCCCTTTGCAGCATTAAGTTGGCTGTGAACATCAAAGCCCATGTCTGTGGATGTCGGTCCTTCTCCTCCTCTTCCTCTGACATCAACCCTAGCTTCATTTGTCATTGATGATTTGCTCCCATTTTCCATCTCCACAGTCTAATCTCTGGCCTAAATAGTCCAACAGCCTCCTAGCTGGTCTCCACACCCACTCTTTTTGCTTGTTTTGTTTGCTTTTAATTGAGGTTAAAATTCACATAACATAAAATTAACCATTTTAAAGTGTATGATTCAGTGGAATTAAGACAGTCACAATACTGTGCCACCACCACCTACATCAGGCTCCAAAACAACTTCATTAGTTCCCAAAACCCCATACTCATTAAACCCCATAGTCCCCATTCCCTCCTCCTCCTAGCTGATGGCAACCAGCAACCTTCTTTCTGTTCCTTATGGATTCATCTATTCTGGATACTTCATACACATAAATGAAATTATACAATAAGCATCTTTGTTAAAATTTGAATTCTAGTGTAATTAACATGCAGTGTTATATTAATTTCAAATGTAAAATATAGTGATTCAACAGTTCTATACATTGCTGTGTCCATCATGATAAGTGTACTCTTAATCCTCTTCACCTGTTTCACCCATCCCCCCACCTACATCCCCTATGGTAACCGTGAGTTTGTTTTCTATAGTTAAGAGTCTATTTCTTGGTCTCTTTTTTTCTTTATTCATCTGCTTTATTTCTTAAATTCCACACATGAGTGAAATCATATGGTATTTGTCTTTCTCTGACTTAGTTTGCTTAGCATTATACTCTCTAGCTCCAACCCTGTCATTGCAAAAGGCAAGATTTCAGTCCTTTTAATGGCTGAATAATATTCCATCATGGATATGTATATGTGCATATCTTGAGAGAGAGAGGTAGAAAGAGGAGAGAGAGAGAGAGAGATATCTCATATCTCACATCTTTTTCCATTCATCACTCAGTGGACACTTGGGCTGCTCCCATATCTTGGATACTGTAAATAATTCTGCTGTAAACATGGAGTGCATATATCCCTTTTAATTGGTGTTTTTGTATTCTTTGGGTAAAACCTAAATAACCAGTAGTGTGATTGCTAGATTTAGGGTAGTTATATATTAAAGCTTTTGAAGAAAATCCATAATGTTTTCCATAGTGGCTGCAGCATTTTGCATTCTCACCAACAGTGAAGGAAGGTTCCTTTTTCTCTACATCCTTGCCAGTGCTCATTGTTTCTTATGTTGTTGATTTTAGCCATTATGACAGGTATGAGGTAATATCTCCTTGTAGTTTTGATTTGCATTTTCCTGATCATAAATGATGAATTTTCATGCATCTGTTGGCCATCTGTATGTCTTTTTTGGAGAATGTCCGTTCATGTCTTCTGACCAATTTTAACTGGATTGTTTTTTTGAGTGTTAAATTTTATAAGTTCTTTATATATTATGGATACTAACCCTTTATCAGATATGTCTCTTCTCCCATTTCATAGGTTGTCTTTTAGTTTTTTTTTATTTTTTCCTTTGCTGTGAAGAAGGTTTTTATTTTGATGTAGTCTCAATAGTTTATTTTTGCTTTTGTTTCCCTAGACTCAGGAGATCTACCTAGAAAGAAGTTGCTATGGGTTGATGTAAAAGAGGTTATGGCCTGTTTTCTCCTCTAGGACTTTTATAGTTTCAGGTCTCATATAGGTCTATAATCCATTTTGAATTTATTTTTGTGTATGGTGTTATAAAGTGGCCCAGTTTCTTTTGTGTGTTGCTGTCCAGTTTTCCCAACACCGTTTGTTGAAGTGACTGTCTTTTTCCCATTGGATATTCTTTCCTGCTTTGTCAAAGATTAATTAAACATACAGAGTGGGTTTATTTCTGGGTTTTCTACTCTGTTGCATTGATCTATGTGTCTATTTTTGTGCCAGTACCATACTATTTTGATTACTACAGCTTTGTAGTATATCTTGAAATTTGGAATTGTGATGCTTCCAATTTTGTTCTTTTTGGCTATTTTGGGGTCTTTGGTGGTTCCATACAAATTTTAGAATTATTTGTTCTAGTCCTGTGAAAAATTCTGTTGGTATTTTGATAGGGATTTAATTAAATCTGTAGATTGCTTTGGGTAACATGGGCATTTTAACAATATTTGTTCTTCCAATCCATTAGCATGGAATACCCTTCCATTTGTTTGTGTTATCCTCAATTTCTTTCATCACTGTTTTATAGTTTTCAGAGTACAGGTCTTTTACCTCCTTTATTAAATTTATTCCTAGGTATTTTATTATTTTTGGTGCAATTGTAAATGGGACAGTTTTCTTAATTTCTCTTTCTGCTGTTTCATTATTAGTGTAAAGAAATGCTCAGGTTTCTATACATTAATTTTGTATCCTGAGATCTTACTCAATTCATTTATCAGTTCCAATAGTTTTTTGATGAAGTCCTTAGTGTTTTCTCTATATAGTATCATATCATCAGCAAATAGTGAAAGTTTTACTTTTTCCTTGCCAATTTGGATGATTTGTATTTCTTTTTATTGTCTGATTCCTGTGGCTAGGACTTCCAGTACCTTGTACTGGAATACAAGTACCAGTACTTGTTGAATAAAAGTAGTAGAAGTGGACATTATTGTCTTGCTCCTGATCCTAGGGGAAATCTCTCAGTTTTTCATCATTGAGTATGATGTTAACCAGAAGTTTTTCATATATACCCTTTATTATGTTGAGGTACAGTCCCTCTAAACCTACTCTGTTGAGGGTTTTTATCATGAATGAATGTTGTACTTTCTCAAATGCTTTTTCTGCATCTATTGAAATCATATGGTTTTTATACTTTCTCTTGTTGATGTGATGTATCACATTGACTTATGAATATTGAACCACACTTGCATCCTAGGAATAAATTCCAATTGATCCTGGTTTATGACTTTTTAATGTATTGTTGGATTTGGTTTTCTAATATTTTGTTGAGGATTTTTGCATCTATGTTTATCAGAGATATTGTCCTATAAATCTCTTTGTTGTAGGGTCTATCTGATTTTAGTTTCAGGGTAATACGGTCTTCATAGAATGAATCTGGAAGCTTTCTTTCCTCTTCTATTTTTTTTGGAGTAGTTTGAGAAGAATAGGTATTAACTCTTTAAGTGTCTGGTAGAATTCACCTGTGAAGTCATCTGGTCCTGGACTTTTGTTTGTTGGTAGTTTTTTGATTACTGATTCAATTTCATTGCTAGTAATCACTCTGCTCAAAATTTCTATTTCTTTCTATGTCAGTTTTGGGAGCTTATATGTTTCTAAGACTTTATCCATTTCTTCTAGATTGTCAAATTTGCTGTCATAATATTCTCTTATAATCCTTTGTGTTTCTGTGATGTCAGCTTTTATTTCTCCTCTCTCATTTCTGTGTTTGTTTATTTGAATCCTTTCTGTCTGTCTCTCTCTTTCATGAGTCTGTCTATATATTTATCAATTTTGTTGATCTTTTCATAAAACCAGCTCCTGGTTTCATTGACTAATTCTGTTATTTGCTTGGTTTCTATTTCATTTATTTCTGCTCTAATCTTTATTATCCCCTTCCTTCTACTGCTTTTGGATTTTTGTCCTTATTTTTCTAGCTCCTTTAAGTATAAGGTTAGGTTGTCTATATAATACGTGACTTTTTGTGCCTGGCTTCTTTCATTTAACATAGTGTTTTTGAGGTTTATCTATGTTATAGCACATATAAGTACTAAGTTTCATCTGGGTGAACAATATTCTATACTGCATATATACCACAATTTGTTTCTCCATTCATCTGTTGATGGACATTTAACTTCCAAGTGTTCTACCTTTTAACTATTGCAAACAGTGCTGCCATGAACACTCATTTACTTGTATTTATTTGAGTACCTGTTTTCAGTCTTTTGGATACATACCTGGGAGTGGAAGGCTGGGTCATATGCTAAGTCTATGTTTAATTATTTGAGGAACTGCCAACTGTTTTGGAATGCCATTGCCCCATTTTACATTTTCACTAGTAATACATGAGCATTCCAATTTCTTCATATCCTTGCAAGCACATTGTTATTATTATTATTATTATTATTGCCATTCTAATGGCTATGAAGTGGTATCTCACAGTGGTTTTGAATTTACTTAATGACTAATGATGTTGAGCAACTTTTCATATAGTTACAGCTATTTATATATATCTTTTTTGGAGAAACCTCTGTCCAAGTCTTTTGCTCATTTTTTAATTGGATAGTTTATGTTTTTGTTGTCAAGTTGTAAGAGTTCTTCATATATTCTGGATACTATTTGTAGCAACTAAGTAACCTGGAATTTTACATTATTGCTCTTTTACTAATGTCTTTCTCCTCACCTAGATGAGGAATATTATCAGGGCAGGCCCTACTCCTACTTATGCTCATCCTCGTCTCCTCTATTTATCATGTTGCCTGGCAGAGAGGAAATCACAGATAGTCAACTAATGAGTGAATTAATGAAGGAATAAGAAGGTACCTGTCTTCTCATCAAGATGAGGACATTTCCTTCCTAATATACATCCCTGTCTGTAAGAGCTTAGGCATAGAGTATGAGAAGGAAATAATCATTGTGGTATCACCTTTAAAAGTTAAGCCTGTCTTAGTAACTCTCCTACTTTCTATTTCCTGTGGTTTTTTGTTGTTGTTGTTGTTGTTGTTGTTTTGGGTATGTTTTGTTTTTTTACTTATTGTTTATTAAGTGTATTATTCCTGGCACTCTCTTATAGACTGGACAACATGCTAGGTAGGCAATGCAGAAACAAATGTGAAGAAAACTCAGTCCTTCTTAGAGTGGGTATTTGTAAATCTATTTTACTACCCAGAAACTGAACCTCCTTCTTATGTTTAGGGAATTCTCTACTTCATGCAAGTTCTGGATACTCACATCCCCAGGCTTCATTGCTGCTAGGATGCAGGCATTTGACCTGGCTCTGCCAATCAGAGTCACCCACACTAGCCTTGGATTGCACACCAGAGGAGGCAATGGAGCAGGGCTGTCACCAATTCTAGTGAGGCTGATGGGAATGATAAGAGAGTACCTCCCAGCATCCAGGGACTATACCTCCCAGCATCCAGGGGCGTGATGGTCCTGGTTCTGGAAACACATTTAGGTGCCCGGGAGAAGAGGCATCTTCATGGGATCTGTTCTGAAGAATGACTTTAGTGATTTTTCTTGTCTATGGCATTTAATCCTGGTTCTCCGGCCTCTTGGAGATTCTTCAAATTGCCAATATATGCTTCAATAAATTCATTTTCTGCTCAAATTACGCATGGCTGATTACTGTCACTTGCAACTGAGAAACTTGACAGAGTACTGTCCTCATAGAGCTCACACTCTAGAACTAAGACCCCTAACCTAACCAAACTACCAAATTACTGCCTTTAGGCCATTGTCTTAAAATTTTATTAGAAGATAGAGGAGGACAAGATGGCAGAGAAGCAGGGAGCTCTGTAATGCGCGCACGCCTGTATGGACTGAACTGAGAAGGACTGAAGAGATAAAACTTGGATTTGCAAGTGGGGGAAAGAAGAAACAGACGCCAGAAAGAAGACAACCTCAAAGATGCCTGAGTGAGTGACTGTGATCTGGGAAATTAGGGGATGGGTGGGTCCCGGTGGTAAAGGGGAAAGGAGCCCACGAGCCCAACACAGGGAGAGCGCGCTGAGCCCCGGAGAGACCAGGGGAAGAGAAAGAGAGACGGAAAACACACCTAGAACCATCTCTAAGGGAGGAAAAACTCCCCCATCTCCCCATATATATCTGCCGAGTACTGGGAGAGAAATCCGTCCCATCTGGCCGGCGAGTTCTTCCGTGGGCGCAGAGGCAGCAGGAGCCTTGAAAAATGGCAGCGGCGGCGGCAGCTCCGCAAAAAGGGTGCTGCAAGCTGGCCGGGAGGCCAGCCGCCAGCGGGAACGCATCTCATCCCCGCCCGTCTCCCCATATATAACTGCCGAGCGCCGGGAGAGAAATCCATCCCATCTGGCCGGCGAGTTCTTCCTTGGGCGCAGCCGCACCGGGAGCCTTGAAAAGCGGCAGCGGCGGCAGCGGCGGCAGCGG
The DNA here is from genome assembly GCA_028646485.1 of Cryptoprocta ferox. NCBI lineage: Eukaryota > Metazoa > Chordata > Mammalia > Carnivora > Eupleridae > Cryptoprocta > Cryptoprocta ferox. The sequence continues at coordinate 62,255,571 of CM053561.1, read as the reverse complement.
CAGCGGCGGCTCCGCGAAAAGGGTGGCGCAAGCCGGCCGGGAGGCCAGCCACCAGCGGGGACGCATCTCATCCCCGGTGACGGTGTTGAACTGCACGGACTGGGATTCGGAAGTGAGGCGGAGCTTGAAGAATACAGTTTGGCTCGCCCGCGGCACAGGGAGATCGGACTCAGAAGGGCGGTTGCAAGGCTTGGTTCCGGCAAAACTTTGAGGC
>CM053561.1:62178866-62254857 GCA_028646485.1 Cryptoprocta ferox | reverse complement strand
ACATTCCCACCAACAGTGTAGGAGGGTACCCGTTTCTCCACATCCTCGCCAGCATCTATAGTCTCTTGAGTTGTTCATTTTAGCCACTCTGACTGGCGTGAGGTGGTATCTCAGTGTGGTTTAGATTTGTATTTCCAGAAAAAGCTGATTTAAACAGCTCATTTTCATATTGTAGTTTACAAAGTAACAAATCAGTTGGGAACATGATCCTCTCCTTTGGAGACTGACATTATGGAGGGCCATCACTTAATTATAATACTTCCTTCTTGATGTTGTCAAGGGACTGACCCAAGATAAACATCTTCTAGCAGATACATTTACTTGCCCTCCCATGGGCATTCTTTGATCTGATTTATTCTTTCTTGCTAATAAACCACACTTTTGGGAGGGTAATAGAGGAGCAATAAAACTCTTATGAACTTTACTAGATATTCACTTTCTCAACTTCCCTTGCTCCTGGAGGTGGCTTAGTAACCCAGTTTTGGACAATGAAAGAAAAAGAGATATCAGGTGGGGTGAAGGGGTGGGATTTTGGAGTTTCCTAATGGGGAAAGAAATGAAGGGATATTTCTTTACCTAATTTTATTCTGATGTTAATACCAAAGGCATTTGCTTTGGTATTTGCTTATAGATTTGTTGTTGTAATGATTGTAGTTTATATTTCTGTTTAGGAAGAAATCTTTAGCCTTGAAGGTGTTGGGTGCTATGACAGTCCTCTTATGTTGAGAGGCCACAAATGAAAATCAATACTTTAAAGATGGAAGAACAGAAAGACACAAAGAACTTGATTTTCTAAAAACATTGTTTAGCCATTGCCCTGATGCTGGAACTGCCAACTTCCAGATTTCTTGGTAGGTGAACAATGGATGTTGTTATGATATGTCACTAATATGCCTTTCTATAAGTTAGGCAGTTTCATATTGCTGCTGTAACAAATTACCGTACATGTAATGGCTTAAAACAACACAAACCTATTATCTTATAGCTCTGGATGTCAAAAGTCTTAAAGGTATCTCAGGGGGCTAAAATAGAAATGTTGGGGCACCTGGGTGGCTCAGTTGGTTAAATATCCAACTCTTGATTTTAGCTCAGGTTGTGATCTCACAATTGTGAGATCGAGCCCTGTGTCCAGCTCCGTGCTGGGCACAGAACACGGTTAAGATTCTCTCTCTCCCTCTCTCTACCCCTCCCCTGTTTGTGCTCTCTTTCTAAAAAAAAAAAAAAAAAAAAAAAAAGATGTCCACAAAGTTGTGTTACTTCTGGAGTCTCCAAGGAAGAACGTATTTCCTTGTTTTCTCCAACTTATAGAGGTTACCTTTATATTCGTTGGTCCTTAAAGACAGGCATAGCATCTTTTCTCCTCTCTAACCTCTGCTTCCGTCTCTACATTTCTCTTTCTGACCTCGACCCTCCTTCCTCCCTATTATGAGGACCTTTGTGATTATGTTGGTCTACCTGAATATTCCAGGAAAATCTTCCATCCTCAAGATATTTACTTAATTTTATCTAAAAATTTCCTTTTGTCACATAAGGTAATATATTCACATGATCTTTGAATTAGGTTGTGAACATCCTTGGGGGGCCATAAGTGTATGCACCACAGCACTTACACACACTAACTGATAACATATTTTAAGTTTTTTTTCTTTCTGATATGTGACACTTCACCTTGCTGTCTTTCTCCAAAATTACACTTCAGATTGTGCATGCCTCAAGGGAAGAAAGGTTCTCTCTAATGTTTTGAACAGCATCAGAACATATCTTTTTACTGACAATAGAAAAACTTATCTGTTCTAAACTTTGTATTTAATTACCTATTTACCATATATACCTATCTACCAACTTTTCAAAATACTGTTTGTTAATGAAATTGCAAATTACTTTTTCACAAATTTTAAGGTTTTGATTAACATTATGTTGACCTTGAGTCTGGAAACATTTGCTAAGATTTATAGCTAAAACTTAATTGAGAGGCCTGGGCAGACTTGATTGTGTCAGATTCTTTATGAAATAGATGATAACATTACAGTAAGAATGATGATGGTGATGATGAGGAGGAGGAGGGAGAGGAGGAAGCAGGTGAGGAGGAACTAGAAGAAGAAACTATCTCTGAGTTGTGTCAGATTTTCTATAAATTCCATGTAGAATCACTTACATACATATATTTTTTCCCACTCTTGTGCAATGTCCTTCCCTCATCCCTCCTATTTTCTCTTTCTGTAACACTTGTTAAATATATATGCTAAACCCTACTCAAAGTGCTGTAAGAGAAAGCATATTTAGACTATAAAGAAATATATATCCTCACAATAGAAGTTTGGTGCTAAGCTCAACAGAAGAAAGAATGCCCCCCCTCTGATTTTTTGTATTTTAATAAGGTGCAGAAAATTATATTGGTAAATAGAAAAAAAGCCACTCAAGCTTCAGCGTATGAACCTAAGTACTGCTCAGTGTATAAATGGAAGATTGAGTTCCTTTCAGTCTCCTTCCAATGGCAATAGTATAACTGGTTGTAATCATAATATAATATAATTTTGTGTCTCTGATGGATATTTGTCATTGTTTTGAAACACATATAATCCAACTTTGGCCTTATCTGTGGAGAATTCTTTACCAGATCATGTCCTTCTCCCACTATAGCAGTTGAAAATGTTATATTCTTGCTTTCACCACATCCTCTGAACCCAGGGTACTGGCCAAGAGCAATCAGACACTGGCCTCAGAATGAATCAGAATTTGGTGACTTGAAGTCAGATCCTACTGAGTGGGGCTGGTGGCAGCAGAGGTGTCAGATAGTTACCGCTAATTTCCTAAGAAGCAACAGAGGTGATTCTAGGCTTGTATAGGGACCCTAGTATTGGCACCACCTGCACTGCAGGTGAGATATTTGTGTTAGAGATGACAATGTACCATCTTCCTTAAACCAGGTCTGTCACATTCCAGCTGTGTAGCTTCCAGTCTTATTTTCCCAGGCCCAGTGACTAATGTTTAAATAAATGTCTTGCATGCAGATATTAGCCAGAATTTGTACTATCGATTGCAGTTAACACCCTGGCTATTACAGTATGCTGCTCTTCTAAATTATCATATTAAAATCAAACTCCACCTTGCTATATTTTTCTCACCATAGTTTAGAATTAATGCATGGTATTCAATATTATTTTCCTATTGTTACAAAAGTAACTCACTTAAAAACAATCATGTAGTTGCTATTTTTGTGTTTATAACATTTTAAAATTTATGATATTTACAAGAAATGTATTTACCATGATGAAAGCAGGCTGAGTCCAAGGACTCAGAGGGGTCCCGCAGGAAGGACCAGCCAAGAGAGTTCTTGGCTTCCCACAGGATAGAAATCAAACACAAGGCAGGAGGACATGAAAACAGAGGTTCCTGAATAGTGTAACTGACCAAGTATAGGAGACGGAGTGTCTGGGAGACTGGGGAAGGAAAGGAGATTGAGTCTTGTCATCACAGGGGTTAGGGGTTTATATTGGAAAGGGGTCCAGGATACATGTTATTTCAGGAATCCAGAGAATAGTCTGATTAAAGGTGAGTGACAGGTGAATAATAGGTGCTTTTCATAAATCATTGAAGGTAGAGGGTATTGATGCTAGCTTTGGCTGAGGTTTTTTGAAGCTAATGTCTTGGAACATGTTTGGGATCTGGTTCTTTGTAGATGTTAGCAGGTGTGGGGGTGCCTAGGATGAAAGTCAGAGAATGATTACCTTTCTTGTTTCCTCCTTGGAGTGGGAACACAGCTTCTTTGGTTTATTCAGATGCAAACTAAAATATAGAACATGAGTAAATAGGGCCCAGCAGAAAAACAGCAGAAAGAAGCCTTTCTAAAAATGGAGTGCCTTTGATTTCCTTATCTCAACTGGGTCAAAAATTATCACATATTATATTCCTTAACACAGTGTTTCTTTGAAAGTTGATAACAATTTCTTATGTTATGAAGCAGTGTATAGGAGTGAAAATTTTTTTGTATTCTTATGTGTTTTGGGTATCATCAATGAAAAATAAGTTTTTTAATTTTCTATGTGAAAAATATAGAGGGAGGAAAAAGAATTTTTCTCTACCCTTCTAACTTCTCAGTTGCGATCCCTGTGATAAAGGATAGATTAATAGGAGAAAAACAAACAAGTTTAATAACATGTATCCCTCCTGTATGTTTCCAGTCCCAGGAAAACTGAGTAACTCTCCAAAATGGACCAAGCCATCACGTTAAATACCAACTTCAGCTGTTGACATAAGATATTGGGGGGGAGACAGCCAGGTTTTCAGGCAAAGCACAGTAAATAAGGGTATGTTTGTTATGCAGCCTTAAGTTCAGATTTAGTCCTCTTCCTCTCCTTGGTACACACAGAGAGATATCCTTACAAATACAGATTTCCCTTATAAATGTAAATGGCTCATGTAAAAGGGTAACTTCCACTTGGTTTTCAGAGTTTTTTCCGTATCTGCTGGTTTTAAAAAAATAATCAGCCTAAAATAATTCTTATGCCAAAAAGGCATATTTTGGGGTGACAAATTAATCAATTCTACCCCTCAAAAACAATACACACATTCACACACACACACATACACATTTCTGAAATTATTCAACTGGATGAGAAACAACATGGTGACTTTATAGATGGATTTTAAGATGGTTAGTTGGAATACTAACTTACTGTTTCTCAGTTCTGGGATTTCTATGAATCTAGTTGAAGAGAAAGAAAACAATGAAACGTGTGTGCAAGTGCTAAATTCAGAATAGAAGAATAAACAATGGCCTTTTATTTTCCTTTTAGATATTTCCTCTAACTTATTCAAATTTTTAGGTCCTTTTTTTTTTAGATTTCTCCTCAAAGGATTCAATCTTGACATTTCTGTTAATGGTCACTTTTTGATTACCACTTTTTAAGAGCATTTAATCTTTAACCTGGCATTTGCTTTCCTTCATCTCCAGAGTCTCAGGGCCCAACATTGTAGCTCTAAGAATTGAATCCTAATCAGTAAGTGGAAGCCTGTTTCTTTTGGAGACCGGTGGCACAAATGGAGATAAGTGTGTATGTGGGAAACGTGCAAGAGATAACAGGAACTATAGGGCAGATAAAGGCACTGAAATCTATTGGAAAGTAAGATCAACTTAGCAGTTTACTTGACTGACAGCTTATGATGACCTGATTTTTTAAAAAATGCTCCAAAGGAATCCTAATGTTTACAATTATTTCTGGGGACTATTTGGGTCATCACAAATATAAAAATGTTTTGTTTGATTTTCTCCCTAATTTCACATATAGATTAGGTGGCATTAGAGAAGAAAGGCACTTAGTATGTTTTTTATTATTTGTTTATTTCCAGGAAACTGTCACTCTGAACCAGATGCCAAATTAATAATGAGATTCAAACTAAAGTCCCTCACAGTAAAAGTCAGGTTGTATAATGCTGCCAATTGTTTTCCCATGTTACCAGTTATGGATTGGAGATAATTGAGAACACATACTTCTTAGTCCTCATAGGAAAAGAGATTTCGATCTTTCTATTAAAAAATGTTAGTACATCAGGGAAACAGAATCTTTGTGGCTGCACATGTGTAGCCAGTAATCAGCACAATCAGCAAGGGTTTCCTCCTCCAAACAGGCGTTGGTCAAACCACTGTAAAGAGAAATCAAGTAGCTTCAACATGATGAGAGGAGCAGTGCATGAATAGTATAAATATACCTGAGTTCCTATTCTGGATTTACTGTGAGTTGCTGAGTGATTGTACTAACTTCTTTTTGTGTCCAGGCATCAGTTTTCTCAACTATACAAGAGACAGTTTTCTCAACTGTAAGAGTGTTGGAAAGTCTCCAGGACCAATGCCTCCTGTAAAATTTGCAAGGCAGACATGTTCCCTTGTCTTAACTTTTCTAGGCCTAATAACCTCATACTTTCTCCATTAAGTCTTTCCTCAAACTTGTTGGCTCTGGATACATATCTTTTGTACCCAAGCAGCTCAGGTCGCTAACGATAAAAGTTAGTATCTACATATTATAATGGTTAGGCACGTGCATTCTGAGTCATATGATCTGAGGTGAAATTCTATTTCCCCAACTTGTTAATTAAATGATTCGAGGTGAGTTTTTTAACCTCTTGACGCTTGTTTTCTCTCCATCATAAAACAGGGGTAATGGTAATATCAACCTCATCAAGAAACTTAGACAATCAAATAAGACAAGCCACGTATATAATGTACAGTAGGAATGCAATTAATTGTAGCCATTACAGCTACCCATTAAAAAAACAATCTTAAGGAGCTGCATTTATGGAAGTATCTGGAGGAATGGAGACATTCAGGAATTTTTTTCTTTATATTTCTTTTGACTAGAATAAATATCATCAAATCTGGCTAATACACAAGGGCCCATGTTTCCTACCTCTATCTTACTTTGTTCCTCAAGAATAGCTCCTAGATGAGAAAGATAATGACCTAGAAAACTTCACTATTGGCTTTGTGTTTCTTTTAAGTCCCAAAAAATAGCCCATTTAGTTGCCTATTTGGGATATCCAGGTTCTTAAAAGCAATTCAGTCAGTTAATAATTCAGCATATTTTTTTTTCCCAGCAGATTCTTAATGAGTACCTACTGTGTTCCAGTTACACAGGTAGGTGCAGTGGTGAGAACTGTTGTATTTGGAGATTTACCTTTTATCTTGTCTGAGAGTTGATCTATTAACCTGAATGAATCTTCATGAATTGCAGACTTCAAGTTCTCAAAACCTTGGAGAGTTCTCCAGAGACAGAAATTTTGACTGGGGGAGGAGGGTTAAGGAAGAGTCAGATGGACACTTCAGACTGCCTAACCTTCCATAAAACCTTCCCAGCAGGATGGCACCTACTGTTACATGAGATGCTAATTCCAGTCTGGCACCCATCTCAGAAGTAAGTGGGAGCTGCATTCTGGAGAAAAGGAGAATTTTTTAAATCCACACAAAATGGCCTCATGGATTAGGCAAAACTCTGCCTTCCAGAAATTAAGAATCTGAGGTTTTATTTCTCTCCCTCTCACTCAGAATCTCTCTCTTTTCTTTCTTTAAATACCACTGCCATCCCTCCAGGTGAACAATGTGTTGCATTGTAAAGCTCTCCCTTCCCCTCTTCCCTGTGTCCAAATGTTCAAAAACATACATTAAAAAATTTATGAAGTGCTTAGTTTATTAGACCAATATATCTTCCAGGTTTTTTAAACACCTGCAGTAGATGTGAAAATTTTATATGGAAGTTAAGTCAGCTACATCTTTTTTGAAATTATATACAATCTTATAACATATATACCAATATATATAACCATATATATGTTACATATATTTAGTACCATACACGTACACACAGATATAACATTTATTTACACATAGGACCTTTTTAAAAAAAATTTAAAATTTTTTTTTTGTTTGTTTTTTAGAGACAGAGAGAGACAGCACAAGCAGGGGAGGGTCAGAGAGAGAGGGAGATACAGAATCCAAAGTAGCCTCCAGGCTCTGAGCTAGCTGTCAGCACAGAGCCCTATGCGGGGCTCGAACCCACAAACTGTGAGATCATGACCTGAGCCGAAGCGGGACACTTAACCGACTGAGCCAGCCAGGAGCCCCTAAAATTTTTTTAAATAGATCTTTGTTGTCTATAGAACTTAGTGTGCTATTGTGGGATTATTTGCTTAGATGTGTCTCTCCATAGATGTGATTTTGCCTAGACTCATTTTCTTGGTGGACAGTGTGGGAGGCAGGTTGGCAGTAATAGTCCCAGAGGAGGGCATCACACTACTTTTTAATGGAAAGTAGATCCTACTGGGAAATTTGCTTTATGTGATCCTGCAATCTTGGAGAAGAAACAAAGTGGATAGCAGAATAAAATAGTCAAATAAAAATATTTAAAAATATAAACATATCTTAGAGTTTGCTGACAGTTTTTATACCTAGTAAATAATTTCTCGTATTTATAATTTAAGTAGGTGGATTTTGCAAGGGTGACAAAGATGAATAAAGGGGAAAGAGACCATTTTCCTCCCTTCCCCTTTTTAGAATGTCTTTTTAGGGGCCACTGTGGGCCTGGGCTGAGTCCTTCTCTAACCTTTGCAATGTAGAGTAATCTCTCCAGGGACTAGAAAAGCCCAGTCTTCAATTTTGCAATGCAGAGTTGTGTTCAAGGTCATGAGCCTCATTCCCCCTCAAAACAAAATGTGAAAATACACCTCCGGGAGTCTATTTTGAGGTATAACCATTTTTTTTTCCAGGAGATAAGAGAAGCTTTATTATTCTTATAGAGGAGGTCAATTAACTAAACAAATAGCTATCTCAAATCCCAAGTGAACTTTGAACCTGCTTTCCTGTTTAAATTGTGTGAAATTTTATTCTGAATTTGTAGTCTCTTGTGGGCTACATATATGCATGTACTCTAAATACATCAGTTTTCTTTATTTCCGTATCAATGTGGAGAGATTTCTCGTTGTTTGTAGGACTTTTACTACCTCACTATTTTACAGGTGTGATCTCATCTTCTGAGAATTCTCAGAAGAACCTGTGAAATACGAGCTATTATTGTATCCAATTTTCACAGGAGTGGAAACTAAATTTCAGCTAAGTTAGGTAACTTTCTGTAGATCACACAGCTAGTAAGTTGCATGCCTGAGACTCACATTTGTTTGACTTTAGAATCTGTGCTCTTCACCTCTAAATGATACTGAATCTGTACCAGTGAAATGAGATTGTTATCTATGTCCTTCATACTTCAAAGATGACAATAAAATCAGAGAGTTAACAACATTGGGCAAGCCTCCACAGGGTCAAACTCAGGTCTTGAATTCCAGCATGGGAACAAAGAAAAGTTTGACTTTGAGGCTCAACAAACAAGGCTGGAAACAAAACAGTAATTCTAAAACTATTCCATAAGTATTCTAACTATTCTCAACTATTCTAAAATAGAAATGGGTTCTTAGAAGAAATGGGCTTATGAACATCTCTACTTATCTTTACCCCTTTGCTAGAGGACTGTGAACTGCTCTTTCTAACTTGCAGATTGATGCCATTGGAGAAGCTCTTGGAGCAGTACTTGGATGAATAAGCAGAGCCTTGGCTTTGGGAGATGTGTTTGTCAGTTTCTGTGGGATGAGTGTGGATCAAGATTAAGGACACCATCTTGGTCAGAATGACTTGATATAGAATATCTTGTTTTTTAAAAAAGATTTTGTTTTAAGTAATCTCTACACCCATAATAGGGTTTGAATTTACAAACCTGAGATCAAGAGTTACATACTCCACCAACCAACCAAGCCAGGTGCCCCAACAAGCCTATACCTTATGCTATGCTCACCAGAAGTGTGGCTACCATCAGTCACCATAAAACACTATTAAAATACTATTGACTATAGATATGGAATGTCTTTTTAGAGCTCTTCTTAGATCTGAGTTTAGATCAGATTTTGTGTGCAAGGGCAAAGGGCATGATTACAAAGTAGTCTGATAATCAGCAATCAATGAAGAGTTTATTAAGCATTTCTCTCGGTGTTAGTGGTGTGCTCCTATACTCAAGAGACTTGTTTATGTTTTTTTAAAAAAATTTTTATTTATTTTTGAGAGAGAGAGAGACAGAGAGAGAGACAGACAGACAGACCATGAGTTGGGGGGGGGGGGCAGAGAGAGGGAGACACAGAATCTAAAGCAGTCTCCAGGTTCCATGCTGTCAGCACAGAGCCTGATGCCTGGCTTGAACTCACGAGCTATGAGATCATGACCTGAGCCACAGTTGGATACTTAACAAACTGAGCCACCCAGGTGCCCTTAGATTTACTTACATTTTAATTGAGATGATAAATAGCAATAAAAATCATTGCATCTTTAGAAACAAATAGATCAGAGGTGATAGATTTAAGAATAAAGAGCTGTCTCTGGCCAGCAGAAAGATATGTTTAATTTGGCCCCTAAAATATTTTAAAAATATTGAACCAGCTGTTAACATGTAAAAATATTAAGTTGTCATAAAAGAAAGCTAAAATATGATTTTAAATTTAAATATTTTATTTATATTAATAACAGAATATATTATTACTTTTACTTTCCTGGCTTTAATGGAAGTGAATTCATCAATATTTTCAAAATCTACTTCATTGCTTACCTCATGTTTCATTGAGAGAATTGACATGTTTGACAATTTCTCTTGACCGAGTAATGATCTTAAAAAATTTTAATGAAGTTAATTATACAAATGAGCTGATTAAAAAATTAAATGAATAAAATGAATTTTTAATGAAGTTAATTCTATATGCCTTTTTTCCATTTTTCAATATTCTTTCAACTACTTTATTCTGCAAAAATCAACCACCAAAAATTACATAAAAACATGTATATAAAGGTGCATATTTTCCTTTTGCCTCAGTCTCCAATATGATTCAGCATAACACTGATCTTTATTTAAAATTTTGATATGAGGGGGGATGTCTGGGTGACTCAGTTGGTTAAACGTCCAGTTTCAGCTCAGGTCATCATCTCACAGTTCATGGGTTTGAGCTCTGCATAAGGCTCTGAGTCTGAAGCCTGCTTCAGATTCTGTATCTCCCTCTCTTTCCTCACCTCCTCTCCCCTGTTCATGCTCAGTTTCTCTCTCAAAAATAAATAAACATTAAAAAGAATGTAAAATCTTGATATTTGTCTTAACAGAGATTTTTTCTGCCTTATTTTGATTTTTTTAAAATATTGAATTAAAATGTTACTTATCTTGACTGCTGAGTTTTTTTAACACTTGCCGCACCTGGATCCTGGCTCTCTCATTGGGGTGAGCCCACCTCCACCACGGAACCTTTCAGTATCGCAGCTCAGTTCTGCAGGATGACAGGAGGGCTCTAACACCCACTGCCAGTGATCTCTCAGGATAGTTGTTTTTCCTCTCATTTTAAAATACTGCTTGTATTTTAGGAAAAATGCCCATGTATCTGCAGCTGTATCTTTTTTTTTTTTTTTTTTTTTCCCCACGGCATGTTTGATTCATGGGTGTAATGGGCAAATGGAAATTAGGTCTTGGAGGGAAGATCTCTCCAGAACAAGGTGGATAATTTGTACTAGAATATTTTCCTCAGGTTTCAAACTGCTTCTTTGTGAAAAATACTCTGGCAAGCCCTACGACACCAAATCTGATGTGCCTCTGGATGTGATGACCATGTTGTGACTTATTCTTACATCATTTTATAGTTACCAACACACACACACACACACACACACACACACCCCATTTTCTCTTTGTGAGCATACTGGACACATTTTATTCTATCCATCTTCAAGATGAAAGCTGTGTCTCAGAGGAGTTAAATGACTTGCACTCTCTTCAGCCGTCGTCCTCACTGCTGCTGGTTTGATACTCATTCAATACCAATCCTATTCTGTTCCATGCTGACTTAAAACTTAGGACTTAATACAAACTCCTTAGTTCTCCTTGAGAACCCCATGATCTTGGTGTTTGTGCCTCTCTAGCCTCATCTCTTAACCACCTCACACTATCAACACTTACCACACCAATTTATTTAATAATAACTAATTTTATTCAGCACATATGTGCTTGCTACTGTGCTCAGTGCTTTGCACATTGTGTTCTTTCATACCAAACCATGAAATAGTTAATATTATTCTTTCCACTTTACACTTAATTCATTTATTCAATTGTTCTTTCAACAAATAGCAATTGTTCCAGGGGCTAGTGATACAACAGAGAACAAGAATCACAGACTTCTGCCCTCCTAGGGTTGACCTTCTGGTAGATGGAACCAGATGAATAAACAAAGAACTAAGGTAGATAGTACATTAGAAGTGACAGAAAAAGCAGTGGAGGAGGGTTAGGATGGGCTGTGAGGTGGGATGTTTATAATATTAAGATCAAAGGGGTGAATTTACTGATTCCTGTGCACATAGCTGGTAAGTGGGGAAGCCTGTCTGATATGAAAACTGCCCTACAGCCCTATCCAAGACTGTGGACACAGAGGATTAGAGGAATCATACACATGTGTGACTGCTTCATGCCTTTGCATTTGACTCAGCTTGAAGGGCCATTCTTTTCCACTTGGCTGGGGAACACATACTGTTTCCAGTTTCAAGTCAATCACTGCCTATGTGGGTAAGCTGGTTTCATGACCATTTCTTACTCTGCTCCAGATAACAGCAGACACCCCTACTTCCCCTCTCTGTTCTCTGGGCCCTGGCCCTCAGGCTTCCTCATGACAGAGTTTGTTCGATCTGACTGTAATATCTCTAGGGTTTGGTGCACAGTAGGTGCTTAACTAATGATTGTTAAATAAACACCATAAAAGCTAAGAGTAAGGAAGCTAGCTTTCCAGTTTTCAATATCCTAGAGATTACTTAAGCATTTTAAAAGGAACACTTTGCTGCTTTCCTAAGAGTTTTATCAGAGGACCTTTGAAACTAGTAATCTCCAGTGTATCTAAATTAAGAGTTTCCTTTCTTTGACCAAAACTTCTTGTAGATGCAAAAATTTTAGCATTTAGTGTGGGTAAAAAAGGTCAACTTTTTAAAGGTAAACTCCTGATTTCCCCCCAAAACTGTGAGAGACAAAAACTGGCCCCATCACAGGGATCAGGACACTCTGGTGGAGTTGAGCTCCCAGGACTTTCTACATCCGTGCTAGTTTGAGAGGCTCCCCTTCATTGGTGATGGATTCAGCAATCAATGGAAGTAGAAATGGAGGCGGACATGGGAAATAACATGGTCCAGGTTTGATGCCCTGTATGGGCTTTGCTGGTCCTTTCAGGAAATGGATTTCTGGCTGATGCTTCACATTCCCTCACTCCTGCACTGTCCCACCTGACTTCCTGCTGAGCCTCAGTAGCAGTCTCAAGCTTTGAATAGGACACATTGGGGTCATATGTTAACCTTCATGTTGGTTGGCCAATTTTGGTCATATGTTAAAAATGTTGATTGAAAGCAAAGGCTCTGGAATCAGGCTTCTCGAGTATGAATCCTGGCTCCTCTTCTCCACCTAATTTAATTATTTCAGTCATGTTGCTTCCACATGAAAGATGGAGGGAAATGAGACTTAGAAAATTTAAGTAACTTCTCCCCCCGCAACTCGACAGCCAGTCAGGGGCAGTAGTGAGATTGACCAAGGCTGCCTGAGTCCCAAGCCCAGGTGCTCAGTCCCAGAGCTGCACAGGCACTCATACCTGCCAGCTCAAATTCACTTACTTTACCCCCTCCATCTGAGTATCACACCTACTGCTAAAAACTACTAATGCTTCCTGCTCCATCTTTTTACAGTGAGCATAACTAAGAATTATATGGACTTGCACAAGGGAATTAGGTAACACTGTCAAATGTTGAGTTCAACTAGTTAATATGAAATTTCTTTAAAAAATTTTTTAGAATTTATTTATTTATTTACAGATCCCACACACATGAGAGGGAGAGGGACAGAGAAAGAGGGAGAGAGAGAATCCCAAACAGCCTCTGTACTGTCAGTGCAGAGCCTGACCCAGAGTCAAGAGTTGGACACTTAGGCACCCCGTTAATATGAAATTTGTTAAAGCTTTTGCTAAGAAACCCATTGTATACCCAGAGTGTCCAGTCTTCAATATCAAATAGATTTTTATTTTTAAAATATTTCCAAGAGGACATACAAATGGAAGTTTTGAATGATTTGACACCTAAATAACATTGTTGCTTTGAAAATAGCATTAAAGTTTTTTCTCCAGAATTTCAGTCGACTTCTGAATTTTTCTAACCCAGATAGATAAGTTAGCTCTATCTTTTCTTCTTACAGTACTGGGCAGATAATCTGCTCTTAATGTTCTTTCACATAATAAACCTTTGCTCTTTCAACAAACCAGTTTCCTTAATAATAATCTCATTAGGTAGACACTAATCTTACATATATCAGACACACTATGCTTTCACCTAATAAAGTACATAAAGGTTCATTTCTTGGTCAACTTACTTTGCATCTTGTGCTGCTCCCACAAATTAGTTGCTAATTAATACTTACTCATTTGGGTTCTTTCTTTTGCTTATGTCAGAGTTTATTAAAGTGTGTAATTTTTATTATTTATTTTTATGCATTCATTAAATGGTTTATAGAAAAAAAACAGCAGTTTGGACAATTATAACAGTCCAATACCTGTAAGATGCTATCATCTAAGGGACATTGCTAACTCTAAACTAGTTCACAGTGAGATAGATATATTATGATTTTTGTGACTTTATAAAGTAAGATAATTCTTTCATAGGTTCTTTAAATTTTAGATTTTTTGAAAAAAATAACTAGCAAATCATATTTTTTGAACAACTTAACTATGTAATAGGCACTTATACCTATAATTTATTCTATCTTTTAACAATTATTTGATATCTTTTATTTCCATTTTATAGATGAAGGACCTGAAGCTTGGACTGATCAAATACTTTTTCAAGGCAGGTTAAGTGGAGCACTACAGTCAGGGTATATGAATGAGTGAGGCCAAGGAGCACAGTGAAGACTAAAAGAAAGACTTGTGGCTGGAGCATGGGTATGGGGGCAGAGTGGTCTGAGCTAAGCCTAGGAGGCAGAGAAAGCCAGCACATGCAGGGCTACCTTGGAAATGCTGAGGATCCTGCATTTTATGCATCAATTTGGGAAAGAACATTCTCACTGGAGCATGAGGCGTGAGTTAGAGGGCCTTTCACAACAGTTCTGAGGACATGCTGGCAGCACTGCCTGGGGTGTGACAGGGAGGTGGAGAGTAGAGTTTGAGAGGTATTAGGTGGGAAATACCTAGAAGACGCATCGTTAATTGGAGTGTGATGAAGGTGTGAAACATGATTCCCAGATTTAGGGCTTGCATAACTGAGTAGAAAGTGCCACTGTTCCTTCCAATGGGAGCACAAGGGGAGGAGCAAGTGGCAGGGAGAAACTGTGAGTCCATTTTTGGGGTGTGTGGTATACCCAGCATAGGTGGCCCATGTCCATGGAACTCAGAGGAAACACCCATGCTGGCCATTCAAACTTGAGAGCAACAATAAGAAACACTTATTTACTGTCAGTTTCTCAAAGTGCAGCTTGGGGGCACTTTCAGCAGAGGTCTCTGCCTATCTCTCCGGTAATGCAGAGGTCCATCCCTATATCTTCTTTTGTGTCAGATTCCCCTCAGTATAGTCTAGGGGAGGATGCAGGCTCAGCTTGTGGTTGAATCTTGGGTCTTCCATTTATTATTGTGAATGTAGGCAATTTATTTAACCCTTCTGTGCTTCATTTTCTTCCTCTGTGAAATAAGAATAATGATACCAACATAGTACGATTGTATGCAGGTTAAATTACTCCATTTGTATTTTAAGCTCTACTGACACTCACTATGGTAAACAAACATTCAACAAATATTAGCTAACATTATTAATAATGATGATTAATATTAAAATATAAGTTCCTAGATCCTGATCCAAAATTCTTATGCACATCACATTACATGGATGGATAAGCCTTTGTATGTGGGTTTGGCTGCTGAGTATCTGTCTGGAGATGAATGGCATGGAGCCTCATGGTTCTAGGCAGGCAGCATCAGCATCACCTGGTAAGTTCCTTAAAAATATTTATCCTTGGACCTTAATGGAGACTTAGTGTTAGAATATCTGGATCCAGAGCCCAGGGAATCTCTATTTTCTTTTCTAAACAAACTTCCCTGAGTCTGGTAGCATTTGTCCCCAGCCAGGCCTAGGAACACTACATTGGATGAATGGTTATGATTCTTTTTATGTCAGAGATAACTATTAATCTACCAAAGGGTATACTCCCCTTTCGAAGTACACCTTCTAAGCTTGGAATTGGTTCTCTGTCTTGTGAGTACATTTCTGGTCAGATGCACATGTGACTGGTTTTGGATAATGGAACATGAGTGGAGACAAAGTTTTTAGAAGTGGCCCTGCCCCTTCCAGACATTCAGTCCCCCAAAGCCCCCTGGGAGTGGGCCATATTAGGCTCTAGAGGATGGCGTGTTCACAGGATGGAACAAATTTAGGATTTCATGAAATGCATGAAAAAAACTATTCCATTATATGAACAGGAAGTAAACTTCTAATGTGTTAAGTCACAGAACTGTGG
The DNA here is from genome assembly GCA_028646485.1 of Cryptoprocta ferox. NCBI lineage: Eukaryota > Metazoa > Chordata > Mammalia > Carnivora > Eupleridae > Cryptoprocta > Cryptoprocta ferox. The sequence continues at coordinate 62,238,772 of CM053561.1, read as the reverse complement.
GGTTTCTTTAGCATCTAGTATTACCCTAACTGTTCTTCTACATGAATTCTCCTGTAAGCAAATAGCATAAGAGTCCCTATGAGGAAATATATCACACCATCACCAATGTACTAGACCCTGATGATATAGAGAATGAAAGTGTCTGTTATTTGGTTCCTGTAACGTAAACCCATGTCTAAACAATGTCTCATTTCGGTTGTGATTTATCCTTTATATTTTATGTTGATTGAGTACTTAGTATTAGAAAATTGTGTGTTTGGAAGACATTTCTTAAGATTTCCAAATACCCTTTGAATATAAATTACTGAAAATCAGCAGCTTTCAGATCAGCCTCACCCTTTTCCTTATTAGCTCAGATGTGGTTTAGTGATTTTGTTTACTTTTAAACAGGAGGTGGGTCTATATTCTGTATCTCCTTAGGCAATACCTGGTTTTATAAAATACAAGAATTCTGCTCCTAAAGCATTAATTAAAAGCATGAATCTCTCACAGATTAATGGTGTAAACATAAATATTCACAAATTATTCATTTTAAATGCAGGCTGGCTAAATTTACATATAGATTACATTTGAAATGTATGAAATATTTTCTTTCATCCTGATGGCTCAACACCACTCATTTTTAACGGTTATCGTCCCTGGATTAAGTGCCCCAAGTTTTTCCATCTATCTGTAGCTAAACAAGCTCTAGTCCAGGGCAGACCTCACAGGGTACATTTGCAGGTTGTTTCCAAGGAAGCAGGGAAACAATGTGTTGGAGAGAAATTGAGGTGTGTAAATCAGAATGAGACGGAATGATTTATGTGACTTGAGAAACTCATGCTAACCCTGTCCGCTGTCTCCCCTCAGAAAGAAGTTTATAAATGGGGTTGGGGGCAGTTAGTTATCAATTCCTCCTATTTGGTACCGACCTTTGACTAATATGATCTCATTTTGTTCTGTGCTTAAGACATAATGATTTCCTTTCCTGGAGGATTCTTGTACACACACATCCTTAGACTGGGCTCTCTCACATAGCGTGACTGTGTAGATTTGAGGCTAAGCCTTCATGTTCTTTCTTAGCCTCTTTAAAGTAAAGATTTATAAGGACCATGGACCGGGTAGCATTAGCATCACCTGGGAACTTGTTAGAAGGTTAATACTCAGTGCCATCCATATCTACTAAATCAAGAACTCAGGGGTTAGGACCAACAATTTGTATTTTACACATTTAATGTTCAATTAACACATTTAATACTGATGCATGCTAAACCTTGTGACCATTACTTTGGATTTTCATATATTTTACATTTTTCACTATGACTTTGTTGATAAAACCAATCTTCTTTGCTTGTTTATTTTTTCTAGGCCATGTTTGTTAGCAGACTCAGCTTGTTGACATATATTCCTCCCTTAAGGCACAGTGACCCATTGTAATCCATAAACAGAGCGTTTAGTAGCAATTGACAAGCTGCTAATGCACAGGAATCTTTCCTCCCTCCTTTTGCTCTTCCAGCCTCTCCTACAACTCTGGTTCTCTCTCCCCCTTTTGCTCATAACTGTGTGATCTTGGCTCAGTCATTTGAACTTTCAGAACTTCAGTTTTTCCAACCATTAAAAGTGGTTTGTATTATGAATGTTCAGATAAATGTGATAATTAATGAGATTACCATCTCTTTGTATTCTCTGAGTCTGCATTGTCTTCTATTCTATCAAAGTATTTCTTGGAGTACCAGAAATGGATGTTTTAGATTTACAGAGTGCGATGATTAATATTGTGTGTCAACTTGACTGAGCCATGGGGTGCTCAGACACTTGGACAAACATTATTCAGGATGTTCCTGAAAGGGTATTTCTGGAGGAGATTAACGTTTGAGCCAGTAGACTGAGTAAAGCAGATTATTCTCCCTAATGTGGGCAGACCTCATCCAATCAGTTAAAGGCCTGGATAGAACAAAAGGCTGAGTTAGAAGGAAATCCACCTGCCTGATTGTCTTTGAACTGGGACATCAGCTTTTACTTGCCTTCTGACATGAACTGAAACATTGGCCCTTCTTAGGTGTTAAGTCCACTAGCCTTCAGAATGGAGATACACCATTGGTTCTCCTGGCTCTCCATCGTGCTAACTTACCCTGCAGGTATTGGGACTTGGAAGACTTCATAATCTCTTTCTATATATTAATAGGTATATCCAATTGGTCTATTTGTCTGGAGAACCCTGACTAGTACATAGGGTAACCTTTTTACAAGGAACCACTTTAATTTGCACACTTGACTAAGGTTAGATTTTAGGAGGGTTAGTGTGGAGTAAGGTCTAAAATTAAAGCTAGATAGTTTGTGCTGCCTTAACATATAGTAGAACTGGGAGGGTCTTGAGTGGCCTAACTTCAGATTGCCTCCCCAGTTTGCTTCTGCAAATAAGGTCCCCTAACAAATCAACACCCTTATGGGGACCAGGCACAACTGGTCTCCATAGCTTTTTCTAGTTCCTTGACAGTCTGCAGAATTACATCCTCCTTCAGGAACCAGAAATCACCCCACCCTCTTGGTATTACAAAGCCAGCCTCCTGAACATACTCTGGTTGTCCACTCTGTTTCCCTATGTCCCTGGTTAGAATGCAATGTCCTCTTCTCTGGGCTGTGACTATGTGTGATGAATAAATTGCTATTGATCGTGTCTGTCCATTGTCAGGTGTTGTACATTTGGCCATCCCCAAAACTATAGGGTGAGAATTCCTCCTTCACCAATGGGGGTCAGCAGGAGGTGATTAAAATTGGGAGTGGGATGGCAATAGATGTTAGTGGGGAAAAAAGGAATGAGTGAAACTGATTGATCAACACATTATGGAAAAATTTAATCAATTGAGAATACTATTCATTATATCATTTCTAAAAAATATACATTGTACTAATCACTATACTATTTCAAAAATATTGTTGGTTATACTGGATCCAGTCTACTAGACTCCCCTTAGATTTGTAAGCCTCATCCAGGCCCATTGACTAAATCGTGGAAGTAGGGCCTGGGATGTTGCTATTTTTATTTTAATAGACTTGAAAGTTGCTATTCTTGGTTGAGAATGTGTCCAGTTTTAGAGTAGATTTGAGAAGATTGATAATAAGCAAAAGACTCAATGATTACTTGTAATGAGTTAGTTTTCCATCCCTGCTCTCTACCTGCCCTCCCCACCCTAACACTCCAGCCCCATAGCTGGGCTGGGATGGAATGAATAGACCAGCTTGGGCTCTCCTCTGCTTGGCTCACTGGTGGAATACAGCCTTGGTTCAGGAGCAAATGTACTTTCAGTCATTTCAGATCCTTCTTAGCAAGCAGACAGAAAATAACTTATGAATACACATTTGAAAAAAGGGCAACAACAAAGGCACTTTAAATTCAGCCATAGGCTTCCAACCCTCAAATCCAAGGGCAGTTGGGAGACTCACAAATAAATAGCCCACCCTGGATATAGCCCCTGGAATAGCTCCAACTCCATAAAGCAATTGTGAAATAAAATCTTTCCTTTGGCTAATAACATAATCTCCTTATTAGTTCCAAGCCACTGGTAATGATTGAAGTCTTTATTTACTTTTCCTACATATATATATATATATTTTAACTCAATTCTCTTTCACTGCCGGAGTCCCATTGGCCAGTGCTATATTATGGACTTTTGATTTTGCGGTGGATAAGAAACATACAACAAACGAGTCCATAAATGTGTTCTGAATCCTTTAGTATGCATTCATGAATCTAATAATTTTGGATATTTTATATCTTCATTAGAAACTGTTAGCACATTGGGGCTCCTGGCTGGCTCAGTCGGTTAAGCATCCATCTCTTAACTTTAGCTCAGGTCATGATCTTGCAGTTTGTGAGATCGAGCCCCACATTGAGCTCTGTGCTGGCAGTGTGGAGCCTGCTTGGGTTTCTGTCTCCCTCTCTCTGTCTCTCCTCTGCTTGCTCTCTATCTCTCTCTCAAAATAAATAAAAATTAACTTAGAAAAAAAGAAATTGTTAGTACATCCATATGGTGTTTGTTGAACTTGACAAGATAAATTATACTTGTGTTACTCTTTCTTGCTCATGGTTATGGGATGTACTAATGAAGATGGATAAATATCTCATTATTAAATGCTGAGTTTTCACAAATACAATGAATTGATTTTCTGGCTCTTATGTTTACTGCTTGTGATACAAATAATACTGGCATCAGACAGAATGATTAAGGTTAAAGGCAACTAAATTTTAGGTGTTCTCATACAAGGAAGAGAGGGGTACTAATTAGAATGCCTGGAGATCTTTTCCAAATTTGATTCCACTGCATCCTTGTAATCCTGATGAAATTGCTGTAAGGGCAGTTTGTCTAATGCCCTTCCACCCCATGGAAAATCACTGCCAAGAGTTCACCCTTTCTGATCCGTGCATTTTCAATTATATAATCATATTTATGCCAGAAAAATAGTTGAGAACTATAAACTTTCTGAGCTCTGTTTTATAATCTATGAAATGAACATGTCTATGTGATTGTGAGGACCATTCACAATGCCCTGAATCTAGTACTCAATTTCCGGAGCCATTGTTTGCTCCAGGCTCTTCCTCATCCCAGTTTACTTACTCCACTAAAGCCACTTCAGTTCTCGATGGCCACTTTTTCTTTTCTAATTTTCCTATTTAAATCAATTAGTGTAAAAGACCAGAATCATTCCTTTACTGCATGTCTAAAATGTCCGTTGTTTTCAGAGTGTTTTGTTCCTTTTTTTTATTTTAACTTTCCTGTATTTGATGGTAGGTGTATTTTACATTTTAATATGTACTACTGGACCGCACTCTATCGCATTCCCAATAATGTTCTCACCAGAGTTTATGAGCTAATCTGTTTCACATTGTTTTCATTACTATCTAGACCTTTTAAATAGTTCTTTTATTTTTCCCCCAGTTTAATGTCTATCACTTGGAAAACACTACCACCTATGGGAAAGTAATGTTTTCTAGGGTTGATAGTAGTTTGAGCCTGGTCAAGCAGGCAAGCATATGCACAGTAGTGGAGGGCCAGTTGGTGAGTAGAGAGTGAGGGTAAAACAATTTTCTGCACCGTGGTCAGATTGTAAGGTGGAACATAATATAGAAAGCAAACTGGTCCCCTGCAAGGGCAGAATGCAAGGGAGCAGCACAGTGGCTTGTTCTCACTTGGTGGCTATAATGGCTTTTCCCTGTTCTAGAATGGGGACAGCCAATCTCTGAGTTTGTCAAGTCAGTTAGTTTTATTGGGGGCCCACAGTGAGCCCCACATGGCGGTAGGGACTGTAAGAAAGATGAAAGAAGAAGACAGTCTCTTGTTCTGGAATTTGTGGCTCACTGATGCAAATACTAACAGAACTCAGATAAGTTTGGTAATTTTTTTGCCTATGCAGTGTTTATGTTATATTAATGAGTTACTCTCACTTTAAAATTTTTATTTAAAATGAAGATTGCTATCATATCTTGCAAAGGGGGAGATCTGGCACTATTGGGCTTAAATTCTTCTGGAGATCACCTGGAGCTACAAAGCCCGCGAGGGTGTGAACTATTCAGTTTTCCACAGTCCCCACCAGTCCCCATTGTATATATGCACTGCCTACCTCATTTGTTTTCTTTAAATTTAAATTTAATTTAATTTAAAATTATTTTATTTTATTTTATTTTTTATTTAAATTCAAGTTAGTTAACAGACAGTGTAGTCTTGGTTTCAGGAGTAGAACCCAGTGATTCATCATTAACATATAACACCCAGTGCTCATCCCTACAAGTGCCTTTCTTGATGCCCATCACTCATCTAGCTCATACCCTTAGCCACCTCCCCTCCATCAACCCTCAGTTTGTTCTCTGTATTTATGTCTCTTACTGTTTTCCTCCCTCTGTGTTTTTATCTTATTTGTCTTTCCCTTCTCCTGTGTTCATCTGTTGTGTTTCTTAAATTCCACATATGAGTGAAATCAATATGATATTCTTATTCACTGTCAGTGAGGACATGAGATTTCTATATATTGGTTTAGAGGAGGTCAGTGATAACAAGAAGGAAAAAATAAAACTGACCCAGACTCATTGACTTGTAGGTATTTCAAATCAAAATGATGTTAATGAGCCTTTTAAAAGTCTGACATTTAAGTGGGATAGCATTACACATAACCTTCTGAATCTTGGTTTCTTTATTTAACAATAAACAGTAACAACATGTAATGTTATTCCAACTCTTCTTCTTCTGTGAATTACTCTGGTGTCTAATATATTCCACTGTTGCCTTTCTTGTTGTTATTTTGGGTAGGATTCCACTTTTTCTTTTATCTTTTTTTAAATGTTTATTTATTTTTGAGAGAGAGACAGAGCATGAGTGGGGGAGGGGCAAAGAGAGAGGGAGACCCAAAATCTGAAGCAGGCTCCAGGCTCTGAGCTGTCAGCACGGAGCCCCACATGAGGCTCAAATGATCCCATGGCTCATGACCTGAGCCGAAGTCAGATGTTCAACCGACTGAGCCACCCAGGCACGCCTACTTTTTCTAACCCTAAAATTTTTGCCCATTCTGTTCGATCTATCTTTTCCATGTATATTTCCTGGAGATGGGGCCTTGCGAAAGCAGCATGGACCCTGATTCAGATGCCAGGTTCCAGCCTAGCACAGCTGCTTAGTAGTTGATTGACCTTGTATAAATTACATAGCCCAAGTTTCCTCCCTCAGGAGAAGATAATGTTTTGCCTGCCACCTGAGGGTGTGGTGGACATGAAATTACTTAATTCACGTAACACATTTTGAACAGTGCATGATATATAACAGATACTATTTTTATTCATTTGTTCAAGAATTATTCAATAAGAAAATCTATTATAACTTACTATATAACAAGTTAACTATTTCTGTTATTTTGTAAGGGTACAATATTTCAGAAATGTTAAATAATAAGAATATTCTTATTATTCTTATTATTGCTCATCCTATGTAATGGCAGAAAGATTGGTTATCTAATTTCATCCTTGTAACCCAATCATTTCATTACCTTTCAAATATTTGTTGAGCACCCACTTTGTGACAAATGTTCCTTCTTAAGGTCCTGAAAATTCATTAGTGAAACCATCAAACAAAAAACTGCCCTCTCACAAAGCTAACACTTCACTGGAGAAAAACAAAGGATTTTTATATTTATTAATGAATAAAATATATAGCAGATTCTGAGGCGATGAAAAAATAAGGCAGATGTGGTGGGTGACAGGTGTGATTTTTCTCATTTCTATAGAGAAACTGGCACAAAGAGAGAAAGTTATTAATTATAGTCATTTTTAAAAGGCATCTGCCTGGCTCCTAATGATCTCTTTTGTTTTCTAGAACATTCAAAGAAGGACAGGATACCAACGTTACTTATCTATTGTATGCATCTTTGTATTCTGTGTTTCATACTTGGTTGCTATGGGTGGGAATAGAAGTGGATATTAGTTCTCAGTTAGGCCACTCCTACTGTTTCTCTTGGGGACTTTGTAATTTGAGTCAAAAATTCAGTGATTGCAAGTTGGCAGTGGTTATGGACAGGTATCTGTCTGAGCTGTTAGAGTGAATGCAAATGATTGAGCTCATGTATATTAGCTCAAGTGGAAAGTTATCACTGTAAAAATATGCGAACAGAGGAGATACACATCCATTGCAGTCTAAGTGTCCTGCAAATTCATGGAACCACCCATGTCCCAAGGTGCTGAAGTTGTCATACTTCACATAGCACTTCTGAGTGTGTGAGCTTTGAGTGGTAAATATACCTTGGCGTATCAATTCAACAAGATTGTTCTTAGGGAGTTGAGCATGCGGGCATGTCCTCTACATAAACTCCACAGGGCCCATCAGTAAAAACTGAGATACCTTGATGCCAAGAGTACAGTTGGTAAGACATGCTATTATCCTTTCCTATTTGCTGTTACTTGTGAACAAAAGACCTAATTAAAAATATACATATATGTATACACACATATGCACACATTATTATATACACACACATTGCCAATTCAGAGATATGCCCATATATACACATATGTACTTCATATGGATGGATACATATATACCTATATATACAAAACTATTAGGTAGCTATAGGGATTTGAATTTCTATCTCTATGTTCTCTGTAAATAATTCTTTTGAAGAATAGAACATATACATACTTGTTTTAAAGAGTAAAATGCCATTTATCTCATTAATTGTTAGAAGATTAAATATTTTTCATTTCGCAGTCTTTTTTAAATTTTTTTAATGTTTACCTTTAGAGAGATGATTTTTTGAAGATTAATTTTTCAGAAGGTTAAATACTTTTTCATTTCACAATCTTGTTTTTTAATTTTTTTTTATGTTTATTTATTTTTGAGAGAGAGATGCAGACAGAGAGGGAGACAGAGGATCTGAAACAGGCTCTGCACTGACAGCACAGAGCCCGACATTGGGCTCAAACCCACGAACTGTGAGATCATGACCTGAGCCAAAGTCAGACACTTAACCCACTGAGCCACCCAGGCACCTCCACAGTCTTGCTTCTATAATGTTAAAAAGCCATCTTAAGTCTTTAGGAACACTTTCTTCTCTTCTTCCCCACTCCTTAATTACCAATGCCCACAGGTTAAAAGACTTCCTTGAGTGTCCATGGATTTTATTTTTCCAGAGAATATTTTAGCAAGATCAAGTTCCCAACAACAGACCAAGAAGAAGAATGAGCTGGTGCCTTCCAACCACCTCACACTGAATGGAGCTGACCTTCACACCCAGTAGATTTCCTGGTTGTGCAGAGATTTCATGGGAGTCACTGATAATAGCAGCTTCTCTTATTTCAAAAGTTTATTCTCTGTGAATTCAAGCGAAGGACCCCAGCTCACCAGCACACATCTGCTGTTCCTTGATAGCACTGCCAGACACTCATTTTGATTCTTCATTCTGCTTTGTAATCTCCTGTGTAGTTGTCTCCCTGATGTTGTTTATTCTGAAAGTACATGCTGGAAATCTACATTAAATAGATTTGTCAAAAGCTCCTAGCTAATTCATTGCTTTCTTGTGCTTGAATGGCTTTTACTGATGGCTTTACCTGCTGATGGTCTAAGTATGTCATTCATTACATTTGGGGAAAATGCGTTTAGCAAGTAGCTTGGGAAGAAATGTGTTTATCTGTATTTTACAAGAAGCTAATGGACATGCGTTGCAAATCTAAATATTTCATTTGAAGGGATGACTATGATGATGCTGGTTGGGTTGCATCTCTCTTAGTAGTGCTTCCTAGGGAAGTGATTGGTTTTAACATGTCCATTTCTGTGTCCTGCTTAATTAATTGCTCTGTGAATTGCTGATCTTCCATCTTAATTTACAGAGGGGCCACAAACTTGCAGTGGTGGTGGGGCAGCCAAACCAGAGGAGTGCAGTGAAGTGAGTATTGGACTGAGGCACTAACAGCTGTGTGACCTTCCATAAGCAAGTGAGTCTGAGACTTAGTTTTCTCACTGATAAATAAAATACCTACCTTTGTCTCCCTCCATGTTGTTGTGATTCTAAAAGGAGGGAACGTATGTGGAAACACAGCTTTATTTACAAGATTAAGTAAATTATTAGACATTTTGTTTGATTATAATCATTTGATATCTTAAAAATACACTATATCTTTGCATTCATGGCCTCATGGTTTTTTTAAAAAAATATTTTTAAGATAAATTCTCAGGAAAAAGATTTCTGTATTAAAGATGATAAACCACTAAACAAAACTTGTTAAATTGATAAGGAATGTTCTCATACATTTTAGGGTTTAACACTCAAAATATCCTGGAGGTGAACAAACAAATATTATTTCTTTCAATAGATAGAAAAACTGAGCTTAACTAAATTCAATGGTTATTCAAGACTGAATGGAAAGCAAGAAGCAGAGTTAGGCCTAGAATCATCTGTTGGCCTAGAGATATTCCCATTGATTTGGGAAAAAGAAGATTATTTCTGTTTTTATATTTATGTTTTTTGGTTTTTATTTTTATCGATCACTTTATATTTTATATAAATTTAGTATTTCTTTTTTCTTTAAAAAAATTTTTTATGTTTATTTATTTTTGAGACAGAAACAGAGCATGAGTGGGGGAGGGGCAGAGAGAGAGGGAGACACAGAATCCAAAGCAGGATCCAGGCTCTGAGCTGTAAGCACAGAGCCTGACGCGGGGCTCGACCCCACAAACCATGAGATCATGAACTGAGCCGAAGTCATCTGAGCTTAACTGACTGAGCCACCCAGTTGCCCCAGTATTTATTGGCTTGTATCAGAGAAAGATAACTTGTTAAGGGGGAATGATTTGCATTTTTATTTCAGTGTATTTAACATAACAATGGAACAGAGTTACAAAATGATAATATTAATGTTAGCTTATAAGGAGAAGGAAAAGAAAAAGAATGATCCCTACAGCTTTGCTCTTCTTTTTTGAGATTGATCTGGCTCTTCAGGATCTTTGGTGGTTCCATATGAAATTTAGGATTGTTGTTTCTATTTCTGTGAAAAATATCATTCAAATTTTGATAAAGATCACATTGAATTTATAGATGAGTTTAAGTGAATGGACATTTTAACAATATTAATTGTTCCAACCCATGAATACTTCTGCTAGGGTGCTGGGGTTTAGAATAGGTTCTCATTCAGGTGTCTGGAGGTGTAGTTGTGGAGCCCAAGACTCTCAGGACTGCTATCAGACGAGGCTATGAGGAAGATGAAGCCATATATAGGTCCCTTTTAGGATCTCTGGGGACACAGATAGGATTGTCTTCTGCAGAGTCCCTGTGCTAGCAGGACTGTTCATGAACTGGGACTGGGACAGGCTGAAGTCTAGTTATAGGACCCTTTCAGAATCTACAGTTTGGTGGACTTACATCCACAAACTCCCGGACTGACTGTGACTGAGGAGGGTTAGATCTGGTTTATGAGCCACAGCTGGGACAGAGGTCCACAGTTGGGACAGAGATCTGTATGCCTATAATCCAACATAAAAGTAGGCATTACTCTTTCTGGGTTCCTTGACACATGGTGCTGGTGACAGACTCAAAGCCAAACAGAGCTGTAGCTGCATCCTCAGAGATATGGAGCTGTTGCAGATATGCAGCTGGGACCACAGTTCACAAGTTAGTTACTAGAGTGTGAGCCTGCCTTCTTAAAATGGCTCTCCATGGTTTTAGACTCCCCTGCATTTTCACCATCTCCTACTGGATTCCAGTGCTTTCATAAAGTCACTTTTGTCCATAGATAGATGCCTATTATTTGGGGGGGGGGGATAAATAAAAGGGATGTCTTATTTGGCCATTTTGCTGACATTTCTCCAAAACAACCACTGTGCCTTGATTGAAATGAAGGAGTACAAATGGCTAGAAAGGCCATAGAATTAAAGGGGACAGATTTTGGGTTGTGGATTTTACATTTGTTTTATTTTTTTCAACCTCAGGGGAATGCTGAGGTTCAGCTTTGGATCTTGTTGTCTTTCCTGGATTAGTTGTGCCTCCAGGTGGGTGAGGTTGGGTTGGAGTTGGCGGGGGTTGATTGGTTGAGCCTCGAAGCTCTCCTCTTGCTGTGTTCCTTCAATAATCTGTGGCTCTGTGGTGTGAGTTGATGGTAAAAAGAAATCCATATTTTTATTAATGATTCCAGTGTCTGGAGGGCATGAATAATTTGCCTAGGGTGGCTGAATGAGTCTCCAAGCTATCTGGCTTTACTCAATCCATTAGGGTGACCAGTATCCCATGATGAATGAACTGAGAACCTTGGCTTGGCTTATGACACAAGAAGAAATGGAGATAGATGTTCAGCCTACTTTAGCAGTGGGCTGTCATGTGACCCCATTGTATTTGGTAATGAACAATCATGATTTTCTTTATGCACATCTCTTTCCTCCCACTCTTAATGATAATAGGCCTCTTAATATCTTTGTTCTTCTGACGTGTTACCTATTACAGTGCCAGTTATTCATAGTGGAATCTTTTAAAAATAAATCTTCTTCTCTGTTCCAGATGGCTTCTATAATTGCTTTATTGCTTTTGCAGATGTTATATAGAAATTTAGAAAATAAGCCAACAATGGATTGCAGCAGCTAGTGAACATGGCCTTTTCCCATTGATTATTCTGTTTGGAAACAAATATAATATGTGTATCAGCTGAAGCATTGTGTTTCATAAGCTCAGCATTTTTGAGGTTTTTGCAACTGCAGATTTATCATTTGGTATGGGAGGGTGTTCTTGTTAGTTCTTGGAAGACTGGGTCCACACAAATGAATTTAGTAGGATTGAGTGTTTCCCCTTGAACTGCCTTCTGGAAAAGTTGTGTAATTATAATTTCTTATATTTCAAAATCTCATTTTATAATTTGGAGAGTATTTTGGCAGTAATCTTTAAAAAAACATCAGGCTGATTTAATTATTGCTATTGTTATTATTCCCATATTCCTGAGGGACAGCTGAGTCCAGAGAAATGATATGACTACTCAGGGTCATCTAGCTTTCCAATGGTAGAGTAATTCAGGTTTTCTGGCTCTTCAGCTAGTCCTCTTTGCTTTTCGCTATTACCATATTTTGTCTCTAGTATTCAGGAGTCCTAATTGAGTACCGCAGGATAGATATTCTATCTCTAGTAGGAGATAGATCCCACATTCCTAAACTTCAGGGAAGGAAGTGGGAAGGGGCACTCAACTTTTCACTGAAATAGTCTCCATTTTATGAATAGGGAAAAACTATATAAACTGCATCTTGATCATATAAGAAATTGATAGTATAAGAAATTGACAAAATAAGCGGAAGACTTCATTATTAACCCTTCTTCATACCATCAGAGTGGAACAAAACAGAGCTCAGTTGGACCAAATAACCTAAAGACCTGATTTGTGATAAACAATGAATGTCTCACTATCAGTGACCCTCACATGCAAATATGCAAAACCATGTGCAAACATCAAAAACATTTTCTGGGCTAGTGCACCTCTTAGTCTAGCTAACTGCACATTGGAAGATGTCTAGAAAGAAATCTGGAAGAGGTGGTCTTTGAAACGACCCAACAAAATTGATACACCTTTACCTAGACAGACAAAAAAATACAACATAAAAAAAGTCAAGATCATTAACAAAAGAGGAGATATCATTATCAATCCTACAAAAATTAAAAGGTCTAAAGGGAAATTTTATAAACAGATTTTTACCAAAAATTAGACAACATAAATGAAATGGACAAATATAAGCAGAAAAAAATTACGAAAACAATAAAAAATATCTGAGTTGACCTACAAAGGAATTAGTAAATATAAATCTTTCCATAAAGCAAAACCCAGGCCTAGAGGACTTCACTGACTGAACTCTCTCAAAAATTTAAAGAAAAAATAATACGAACGCTTTATAAGCTCTGTCAGAAAATAAAGAGAAATGGGGCACCTGGGTGGCTCAGTCAGTTGAGCGTCCAGCTTCAGCTCAGGTCGTGATCTCCCGGTTCATGTGTTCGAGCCCCATGTCAGGCTCTGTGCTGACAGCTCAGAGCCTGGAGCCTGTTTTTGGATTCTGTGTCTCCCTCTCTCTCTGACCCTCCCCTGCTCACGATGTCTCTCTCTCTCTCTCTCTCTCTCTCTCTCTCAAAGATAAATAAAACATTTAAAAAAAGAAAAAATAAAGAGAACAGGTTTAAAATTCATTTTATGTAGCCAGTATACCTTTATACTAAAGCCTGATGAAGACATTACAGGAATAAAAAGTTATGGAACAGTAATCTTTTTGAGCATAGTTGCAAAAATCCTAAGCCAAGTAAGTATTAGCAAATCAAGACAAATAAAATACAAAAAGACTAATACACCTGAATGACTAAAATTTCTATCAAGAATGCAAGGTTGGTCTAACATTAAAAAAATTTTTTAATGTTTATTTTTGAGAGAAAGAGCAAGACGTAGAGCATGAGTGGGGGAGGAGCAGGGAGAGAGGGAGACACAGAATCCAAAGCAAGCTCCTGGGTTCGAGCTGTCAGCCCAGAGCCTGACATGGGGCTCGAACTCATAACCATGAGATGATGACCTCAGCTGAAATTGGCGTTTAACCAACTGAGCCACCCTGGTCCCCCGATTTAACATTTGAATGTCACTTTATACAATATACCATATTAATAGAGTGAAAATGACAAAAAAAATCATGATTAGCTCAATAGATGTTGAGTAGGCATATAACAAAACTAAAAACACGTTAATGATGGAAAGTCTCAACACACTAGGTGTAAAAGAAAATTCCTCAACCTCATAAAGGGTATATATTACAAATTCACAGCCAATATCATACTTAATGATATTAGACTGAGTACTTTCTCCCTAAAATTGAGGATAAGGCAGAATACTCACTCTTGCCATATCCACTCAAGATTTGATTGGAACAGCTAGCCAGCACAATAAGGGAGATAAATGAAAAATTTATAGATAGATGATAGATAGATAAAGATGTCCAATTAGCAAAGGAAGAAGTAAAACTGTATTTACATATGACATGATACTTTATGTAGAAAATTCCACTGAGTCTATCAAAATAAACCCTCTGAAACTCTATTATAATAACAAAGAAGTCCAGTAAATCTGCAGGATATAAGATGAAAATGCACTATTAATAATATTTTTATATATTAACAATGAACCATTTAAAATTAAATTAAGATAGCAAAAGAAGGATCAGATGATTATACTGAATACTAAAGAATTTTGCCTGAGAAATTAAAGATCACAAAAAATGAGAGACCTTTCATGCTCATGCATTAGAAGATAATCAAGAAGAATATTCTTTCCCATATAAATCTGTAGAATATTAGAATTTAAGCCTCTTGGTTCTTTTTTAAAAAGATTTTTTATTATGTTTATTTATTTTGAGAGAGAGAGAGAGAGACAGAGAGAGAGACAGAGTGTGAGTGGGGGAAGGGCAGAGAGCGAGGGAGACAGAATCCAAAGCAGGTTCCAGGCTCTGAGCTGTCAGCATAGATCCCAACGCAGGGCTCACACTCATGAGTGTGAGATCATTACCTGAGCCTAAGTCAGATGCTTAACCTTCTGAGCCACCCAGGTGCCTCTAGGGCTCTTGATTCTTAATCCAGTGCTTTTCTTGTATACCATTTTGCTACTCATGACAAAGGCTAAATATTTATGTGAAAGAGATTATAAAATTACAAAATATTTATATGCTAGTGTAGATTTTAATATCAAAACAAAATTTCTTAGCATAAGATTTCATAAATAAATTGGTATGTATAAAGTAATGAAATATTAACAACCCAATAAAAATAATAATAAAATTTTATATATTGATCTGGAAAGATGCTCATGGGTCATTGTTGCTTGACCAATCCAGGTAGAAAAAGTAAGATGTTTATAATACATCATATGTACTTCTAAGTACAGAGAAATGTCTAAGGAAGTTCAAATTAATAATAATTATCACTGGGGGGTGGGATTCAGTATGATGTTTAATATGTTTCTTTGAATTCTGGGGTGGGGATGGTTTGAATTCCTTAAAATGAATGTATATTATTATAAAAATAGCTAATATGCCTTAAGAGATATACATTCTGATTCTATGTGTGTTCTTTGACTGTATAAACTTTTTTTTTGATAGGATACTCCATCTGGCCTTTTCTCTCTTTCCCTCCATATGTGGTTTCTGGCATTCCTGGCCTGGGATTCTTTGCCCTCATTTGCTAGTTCTGCATCTTGTCTTGGTTTCTGAGCAAGTGGAACCCTGGAGTTTTCTTATCTGTTATTGCAGTTAATGAACATAAGGTTAGAGGACATTGTCTTAATTTCATAGCATAACAGTTATACAACAGCGAATCAAATTTGGCAGTTTCCTCTCTTTAGATAAATTTAAATTTTATATTCTTGACTGAGCTGCTCTCTGATTTAATGACACTGATTGCCTATTTAAATGTATGAACGACTGGGGAGTCATCATGCTTCTCAAGAAACAACCACAACTGACAGGCTACTCAGTAAGGGAAATGAGGTCTTAATTTGAATGTTAATTTCCATTGTGTAGATGTTTAGGAATAAAATGTCAACACTAGGAATCTTTATATATATTTTAAAACTTATAATTTTAAAATAGGTTAAGATTTACAAAAAAATTTTGCAAAGATAGTACAGACTTCTCATATACACTATACCTAGATTCCCAAATTACTCACATATTAGTATGGTGAATTTATCACAACTAATGCACTAATACTTTTACATTATTATTAACTAAGTTCCATATCTTAGAGTTAATTTTTAGTTAATGTTCATATGCTTTTTCAGGATCCCATCTGGGATACCAAATTACATTCACTCATTGTGTGTCCTGATGTTCCTCATGACTATGACAGTTGTTCACACTTTCCTTTTTCTCTAATGAAAGCTTTGAGGGGTACTAGTCAGGTATTTTGTAGAATGTCACTCATTGGAGGTTTGTTTGATGTTTTTCTTATTTTCTTATGGATATGAATTTTTAAAAAAATTTATTTATTTCATTTGAGAGAGAGTGAGCGAGTGAGCATAAGCAGGGAAGGAGTGGAGAGAAGGAGAGAGAGAATCCCAAGTAGGCTCCTTGAGGTTAGCACAGAGCTGGATGCACAGAGCTGGATGCAGGGCTCGAACTCATAAACCATGAGATCATGACCTGAACCAAAACCAAGGGTCTGACACTTAACTGACTGAGCCACCCAAGAGGTCTTGTTTATGGATATGGATTTTGTGAGGAAGCTATAGAGGTAAAATGCCATTCTCAATGTATCGTATCAAGGATATGTTCTACAGTAGATCTTATCCCCCTTGATGTTTATCATGGCCACCTGGTGAAGTAGCGTTTGTCAAATTTCTCCATTGTCAAAGTATTTTTTTCCTCTTCCCTTTCCAGTATGTACCCTTTAGAAGAAAGTCACTATGTGCTGACCACACTCAAGGAAAGGGGAGTTATGTTCTACCTCCTTGAGGGCAAAGTATCCACAAATATTACTTGGAATCTTTTTGATGGGAGGTTTATCAATTCTACCCATTAATTATTTAATCAATTATTCATTTATATAAGTATGGACTTATAAGTTTTGTTTTATCCTTTGGGTTATAATTCAAAGCTACCTAACTTTGTTTTTAAGGTATTTCAACTTTGACCATTGGGAGCTCTTGTAGGTGGCTCTGTGTTTCTTGGAAATGCCCCCATCATGTGTCTTCCTTACTTTTTGGCATTACAAAATGATCCAGGCTTCTCTTATACATTTCCTGTCCCAGCTCCTCATTTCTCCATCGCTTACATATATGTTACATCTTTCAGCATTGTCCAAAGTTCTTGGATATTTTGTTTTGTTTTCTTCTTCTTTCTTTGCATTCAGAGTGGCAAATTTCTACTGACTTTTCTTAAAGCTCACTGATCCTTGCCTTAGCTATGTTGAATATATTGATGGTAGGCACTTCAGAGTGTGTTTTTTCTTACTTTTTGACAGGGCTTGTAATTTTTGTTGATATATAAAAATGTTGTGTTGGATCATACCATATGATATAAATAGGTCTTTTATGTGAGAATGTATATTAATCTGGCTGGGAGTTAGTTGTGTTCAGTGCTTCTTATAGCTGTAGGTGCCAGAGGCTTCACGTTCCTATAGTGGTTTTGGTTCGTATCCCATGTTTGGAGTTCCCTGTGTGTTCTAGTGAGAGAGAGAGAGAGAGAGAGAGAGCGAGAGAGAGAGGGAGATCTTATTATTACAGATCTTTCAGCTGTAGTTCACTGTTATTATTGTTTGTGTGATGGTAAGGTACTGGAGAAGGGTACATTCTATAGCCTTTGGTTAATTCTTATCCTTTTAGTGGGCTTATGTCTCAGAGCTGTGACCTTCACAAATGTTTCTACACTGGTATTTAGTGGTGTAGCTTTTTCCTCTATTCCTCACTTGTTTCTATGCCTGAAGTTATCTTCATATTTATTTGAATACATTTTTCCTGTTGACCTTCTCTTTTACCTTCTTAGATAAGTTAAGAAGGCTGAAGAGTACTGACAGGAGAAGGGAATCCATTCCCCCAGCTGAGATTAGCTTTCAGAATTGCATTGTGGAAAAATCTTGGAGAGTATGTTTTTCTTATGGAGAAGGCTTCACATATATTGCATAATGGTTACTCTTCTCTCTTTCTTGCCCCTAGCCAAGAAGGAATCATTCTTAGATCCTCACCGTGATAACTCTGTGATGTTCCTGGTGGAAAAGCCTATAAAAGTATATAGACTGTCCTAAGACTGAGTCTACCAGAAATTGCTAATTTTCAACATAATCCATGATTAAGTCAAAGGAATTTGTCAAAATTACTTTATAAATGTTCCTACCAGTTTATAACTGCAGAAACTCCTGCTCCAGGTGAAGTAGTTTCCACATACTGTATTTCTCTGATTCTCCATGTTTTAGGGTGGCTGTTTGTCTTGTGGCCTTAATTTTCTTTTTTTTTATTTTTTAAAGTTTATTTATTTATTTTTTTGGGGGGTGGCATGGGAGAGAGGGATGGGACAGAAAGAGGGAGAGACAGAATCACAAGCAGGCTTTGTGCTATCAGCGAAGAACCTGATGTGGGGCTTGAGCTCACAAACCTTGAGATCATGACCAAGATCAAGAGTCAGATAGTTAACCAGACTGATCCTCCGAGGTGCCCCTAAACCTCAATTTTCTGATGGATCCACAAAAAGTAATTGATTTTCAGTTCATTCACCTGGTTGTAAAGAGTGATAGTGACAACTTCCGAGATCTTTACATATCAGGACTGAAATCATAATCCACTTTATTTTTCAAAGTTAGTGGGAAGAACTGAGATATTTATATATTTGCTTTAAAAGGATCCTGAAGAATGACTAGATATAGAAATGGCTTAACTTTTCTTGAACAGAGACACGATGAGTAAAACCCAGAAATTTGAAAATACTGTTGTTTTTGCTCTTGTTCTAGTCTGGGCTACTGGGTAAGTTATCTTTCATTCATATTCATTCCCCTCAGCCCCTACCCCACCATCATGTTAATAAAAATGATAGTAACTAATTTTAATTGTGTTTATGCTATGCTCCTGGTAGTGTGCTAAGTTATTTACTTTCATTCTCTACTTGATCCTCACAACCTGTTATTATTATTTCACTTTTTAAAGATATTTCACTGATGATTATAGAAGGTTAATGACTTGCTCAAAGTCACAATTGACCTAAAATTAAAATTTATTTTCAGAAAAATATTGTCTTAAGTATATATACCCAATGATGAAATTTTCTCTTCTTAGAGATACTAATTTTAAGTCTTCTATCTTATAGTTGAATGAAATGAATCTGTGGTTTAGATATTTTATTTTTTTAATGTGTATTTATTTGTTTTGAGAGAGAGAGAGAGAGAGAGAGAGCAGAGAAGAGAGAATCCCAAGCAGGCTCCATGCTGCCAGCATCCAGCTTGATGTGGGGTTCAGTCTCACAAACCACGAGATAATGACCTGAGCTGAAATCTAAAGGTGGATGCTTAACTGACTGAGCCACCCAGGTGCCTCATAGATGTTTTAGATACAGGAGAAGGACAGGCAAGGTACTTTGGCTCAGTAGGTTTCATCCAGGTGTCTGAAGTATCTTCAGGTAGCTAACTTTTTTTGTTCTATACAAAGAAAGCTTTATTAATTTGTTATAATAGTAAAAACGACAGGGAGGTAGACAGTGGGGCATCTTTTTCCATGATTAAAGCTGCCATTTCTGAGCAGGAATAAATTTTTTTCCAAGATTCACTCAACTGGGCACTCATATCCTGAGCATCCAGACTGTCTTGCATAACAAAGCATTCTTCAAAACATCTGAATTGGACAAGACTATTATTTAGTTTTCTTGTAATTAGCTTATTGGTCATTGGGAACAGAAATATCACAAGTTTTCTGGAACCTGAGATGTGTCAGGTAGAAAGTGTGGGAGAAACCAGGCAGATCTGTTTATTTAATAAATTTATTTAATAACTCCTGAGAGATCATCCTTGTGCCATTTTGATTGGTATTCTTGAAAGAGTCAGGGCCATGGTTTATAATTTGAGTCTTTTTCCATTCATTTGTCCATTTCTTCCTTCCTTCCTAAAGCACATAAGATTTTCCTAGTATCTTAAAATTAAGCAAACACACACAGAAAATGGTGAGTCTGAAAAGGAGACTATTAACTCTGGTAATGGTGATGCCAAGCACATGATCAGAGACTTGCTGGTTCATCAGCTCTGTTGCCAAATTGAACCACCTTTAATGGGTTGTTTGGAGGGTCTCTTCTGACTTCCTTGCCTTTTTAGTTTATGCTCTTATATAGTCATTGGCCTTCTGTTGTCTTTCATTTTTTTTTTTTTTAAGTGCACAAAACATCTGTGCCTCCATTGTTGTGGTTCATGGTCTAGGAATGGATCTATGCCTGGGAAAAACTTGGGGTTTTGCCTCTCTTTTTTTCTTTTTCTTAAACTAGGCTTCCAGTTTTAACCATTTTGTCCCTCTGGTAGAGACTCTCTTCTTCATTCGAGGCCTAGAGACAGTCACCATTCTGTAGATGAATAGTTGGAAATACTTGGCTTCCTTGACCCTCAATTTGATTCTAGAGAAATCCAGAATCAACATATAAGTGTTATTTAATTTTTACATTCTCACTTCATCTCTCTCAGCTACTTAAAATACCCAGTTAAAACATGCAAAAAAACTATTTTTTACATAAAATTTTGTACCATGTAAATGATCTTAGGCAAACATATCTCAGAAGTTAATATTTGTTTCTTGACTAACTTGATGAACTATTTTTCTCTCCCAAACTTTTTGAATGATGGGCAGACCACTTATCCTACCTGAACTTTGCTTTTGCCATTCATCAAATGGGGCTAATAAGACTAATTTTCACACGTGAGAGTATAAAACACTTAGAAATTATAACATGGTCTGCAACAGAGAGGTAGTTTACAAAGATAAGGAGGAATATTTTCAATTAACATTTGTGTTAACTATATGTCAAGCAGTGTAACATGCTTTACCTACCTTATTTCACTTGATATCTCATGGAAGGCTTAGAGATGTTCAATAACTCACTTAAGGCAGCACATCTGGTATACAGTGGCTGTTATTCTGTTTCTGTCTGGTTTGAAGCTTTTAACTACTGTTAAAAGTAGTTAAAAGTCAGTGTACTGACTTCCAATAGTAGGACACTGGTTGAGTGCCTTCTGTCTGCCAGGGGTTTCAAGTATTGGAGAGAGTTGACTGTGCCTTCATGGGACTTGCCCTCTAGGGAAGATAAAGAATTAAAGGTTCTTATGAATTTGGCAAGGAAGTTGCTTAATCTCTTGGGTGTATAATCCAAAGTCAGAAGTGTCAAACAGGCTAACAGATTCAGTTGGGAAGAAAACAATGAGCCCAGATAAATGCAGACAGCTTATTACTTAAACAGACAGCAAAAGCAAGATCAGCAATAATGTTAGTTCCTCATGTCCCTGTCAAACGAGATGACATGGAAACAAAAGGGCCAAGTGACAGGCAGCACTGCTGCTGAGGAACCATTTTCATGCTGCAGTTTAGCACTTAGCCCACAGTAAGGTGGGGCAAGGTGGAGAGCCCCATCCCTCACCAGACTGAAGGAGGCAGATGAGAAACTGCTATATGACAGGACTCTCATGGTGAAAGGCAAGTGGGAAGTAGCCTGGTGGCAGTTCTTCACAAGACTACCTATTTTCCTCTAGACTGGGAGGGCCACAGGATGCTCTACAAAGTCTTGGGTCGGCTTGTAGTTGAACTTTGGCCCAACGTCTATGTGTGTACATACAAGGTCATTAGGGTGCCAACACAGAGCAATTCGACAAGAAATGAACAGATCCATGCCCCATCTGGACCTGTATCCTTAAATGTAGAACCAGGAGTTTGCAGTCTTTTACCTTCCAGTTCTACCATTCTATAACCAGGAAACTCCATATTTTGTGTCTTTTTGCACTTTCTTCTTCCACTGAATAGCTCTATGATTTTACTTATTTTTCTCCTATTTCCTGGATGCTATTGGTTTTCCTTTCCAGTTTTTATTAGTTCTTGAGTGTTAGTGGCCACCTGTGGAAGCAAAGAGGTTCAAGACTGTGAGGGCTCAGGCTAATGCTATGGAGTAACATGGCCTGGGTTGGCAGCCTGTAGCAGTTTTTGTGCCACCTTTTCTTGTCTGTCCCTTCTCTTCCTACCTGTGCCACACTTCTGACAGCCTGCTTGTGGGCTCCCAGCCGTTGTCATAGATGGGCCCACTGTGCTGGAGTAGAGAAATCAGGAAGGAGAACTAAGTGTGGTCATTGGAAATTACTGCAATTGTTGCCATCAAATAAATTAGTCTACCCAGCAGGATCCTGGAAGACTTTGTGGGTCTTTTTGGTTGAGTCTTTAAGCAATGTGCTGTAATTTAGGCATTTTATACCTAAAATTTTTCAGCTACTTGAAAAGAATGGGAGTTAAGTTAAAGTGTGATGAGAGGAATCTGTCTGTGAACTTTTGCTACATGATATTTTTACAGAAAATATGTGCCTGTTCAAGTCTAAGTTTTCCAATGCCATTCTCAATCATTATTTCATTATTCCATATAATGTATGTGTATTGCTTATCATGTGTTAATTACCATGCTGGGTGCTAAGAAGATAGATAATGTCATTAAAAAAAGTTCCCTTGTCTTTAAGAATGCACACTATAATAGACATACAGGATTATAGAACTTGAGTGCTATTAACCATTTTAGATAATTTTTGGCTTATATTTTTAATACTATGGAATAAATTATTTCCATAAATGCACATGCTGCAACAAAATGGAAATAAGGAGTGAATTATCTATATTTGTTGACTAACAAAATTTGAAGCGTATTAAAATGATTGGCTCAGAGGATGAGAGCACAAAACTCCCACACATAGGTGGCATGGTGGTGGGTAGAAAGCATGATACTATGTTAATTTTAGAAAACCTTGTTAATCCCTGGCATTTCTGAAGAGGTAACAAGTAAAGAAAACAATTTTACATATTTTGTCACATATATAGAGTTGATAGAATTTGAGTCAGCTGCAATGGATTTTTGTTTCTTTTTATTCAAATAATAAACAGACACCCAGAATTGATTTTGCTCCAAATTTGAGCGAACTATCATCATCCTTTGAACAAACCAGGTATCTTTGTGGGTTGCAAATAATCTTGTCCAGGTGGGATCTAACATTTTTCATTGAGCTGAAAACTCTTCACCTTTCCTTGGAGGCAAAATTACAAATAACCAGCATGATCAAAATTCCCCGTTTATCTAGGAAATTCACACTTTATGCCTATTTGACCAAATAGCCTATCCAATTAGCATCCTTTTTCTCTTTTAGAAGAGTTTCAGTTTAGATGAATTATAATCAATCAACAGATCTTTTTTTCACACATTCCCCAATAATTCCAAAAAGCTCTAAACAGTCATTGTTCTCCAACACATTATAGGAAGAGATTTGGAGTCATAACAGAAAGTATCTCTTTTCCTGTTTGGCTGTAGTTAGACTTTCCTGCCAACACAGACATTTTCATATACTCAGAAGCCTACTAAATATGATATTTGCCTTATTGCTTTTCAGTGCAGGGTGTGTTGATGGGGCAGGCAGAAATAAAAATAAAGCTCAATTGCATATTTAAATGGATTCCCACTTCTGGCACAGAAAGACTTTAACAGATCATGGTAGCTAAACATTATGTGACTATAAAGATCAAAGTGGCTGAAAACAACACACTGGACCATTCAGGCTTTGCAGGTTGCTAAATGTAGCCACTTCTCCCTGGATTGGAAACGTCATTTTTCCTCATGAGATAATTCCAACAAAGAAGTAGGGTCTACAAACATTTCTTAGGAGGAAAGCAGAGTTCTTGAGAGAAAGGGCTTTGAAAGTATGTAGATCTGGGTTTGAATCCTGTGACTATAAATAATTTCTGAGTAGTGGTTTGCACCTCAGCTTCCTAATCTGTATGAAGTAGATTCTCTCTCATGGAGTTGTTTTGAGATAATGAATAGAGAATGTCAAATATATCTGACATCTACTAAGAACTTAATGAGTTGTGTCTTTAAGACCATTCTTCAATTTGGGATTGCAACCCTCTGTCACCCCTGTCCTTTTTCTTTACTCTTCGCTTTTCTTTTTGGTTTTAGCTATGCCTGGTCTATCCATAGAATTTCTTTGCTCTGTGTAGCTTCAAAGAATATATGGAGGTCTTTGAAAAAGCTTGTGTTTATACCATGTACTAGGGCAGTCTCCCTGCTTTCTTTTTTATCTGGTGTCTCATTTTAACTGTTAAGCGGAACTTATTGGGTGTTTTCAACTTTCTTGACTTATGTCAGGATATGTGTGTGTACTTTCATCCAGCAATCATTATTCAAATATTTGTCTTATGCAGATAAGGGGAATGGCAGTAGTAGATATCTCCAGCTCTTTGCTTTATCTGTTCTTTGCTTCTCATCTGAATAATGCCTCAGGGCTTTTTCTTAACCCTCTTTGTTTGGAATTCAAGCAAGGTTACATCTGTGATCATCACTATAACTACCAAACTGAGTATTAGAATATTTTCTTCCTGTTTTGGGAAGCACTGGAAGGCTGAATTTAGAAATCAAAAGTGAATCTTCTTGGGTAAAAATGAGGGACCTGTAAGCCTCTCTTTGGAACATGGCTTTATCTCAGAGCATCTCTATACCTGGAAGTTGTCAACACATGGAGAAAGAAGGAAGCAGAATGATGAACCAGTCCAGAGAGGTTCAGGTAAAGGTGTTAAATATTAATGGTTTTGGAAAAAGGATGATGAAGGAAAGTTGAAATGAGAAAAACTCTGAATCCCCCCACCGTCCATAAAGAAAAGGTGCTAAAGGGCAGAGAGAGATTGTTTAGTGAGAATAACCAGGAGGAAATTGAAAACATCATGGCAGGTTAGGGGGTAGGTAACGTAATAGAATCTTGCTATGATACAATCTGTTTTGGAGTAAAATGCAAGATTGTGTAAGTTTTTCTTAAATCTAAGGGTGAGGGAGTTAGCATATTAATGTATGGAACACTGTACAGATATGTGTATTATCTACTTCTGGACTCTACTTCTGGACTGATAGTTTGGCTCTGCTGCTTTTTGCCTGTGTAATCACTGAGCAAGTCAATTCCAGTGAATCTTACTTGTTTCATCTGTGAAATGGGGATTATAATACTTTTTACCTTATAGGATTATGATGGAAGGAAATAATGCTTGGAAGTCACTTCGCACCAAAGTGCTTGGTTTATAGAGAATCTTTAATTAATTGTAGCTATTATCATTAATGCTTTAATGACCTTCTGTTCCAAATGCTATGGCAGTGCTTTACATACATTATCTTGTTTAATTCCAGTTACATAAAGTAGGTGTTATTACCAACTCCCTCCATTTTGTAGAATGGAAATTGGAAGACTTCAAAAAGTTCAGTAATTTGAGACCAGAGTCTTAGTAATCAGGACAACTGAAATTGCATTTCTATTCTGCCTGCTTCTAAATCCTGTTTTTTGTTTGTTTGTTTGTTTAACCATGTCATGCTGCATTCAATACAAGTAAGTAAGTTTATATTATACTAATAATAACTTCAATTATGCTTATTTTCTAAATAGAATATGACATCAATGTAGGTGAATATTTAAGTAATATGAGAAGACAATGCAGCATTGTAAGGGCTGGACATATTTAAACAGAGCAGTCTGTAATGGCAGCTTCTTACATGTAGCTATCCTAATGCCCAAAGATACACTCTTCAAAAATAATGGTCATTAAAGTATCCAGTATCCACTTCTTTTCCAATTACTGTTCTCTGAGGACAGAAGAGTGAAAGGATCCTGAAGATTCTCTGGTTGTTCACGTTTTCTTATAGACAGAGTCTTGTCTACAGTACTCAGAACAGCCAGTTTTCTTATCCCTATAAGTCTCTAGGGATGAAGTTTCGCTTAATTCTTATACATGGTGTTTACTTAGTATGCAAATATAAAATTGGTTTCTCAACATGAAACACCCCAAAAGGAATTTTTATACATATATATTCTTTTAACTTTCATTCATTATTTCAACAAATATTTATTAAATGCATAATCTCTTTGAGTACTTGTTCTAAGTGCTGCAGATAGAACAGTGATTTAAAATAAAACAAAATAAAACCAAAAATCCCTCTGCCCTCCTTCAGCTTATATTCCAGTCATAGGAGGCAGATAATGAATGGTTAGAACACAATAAATATGTGCATTATATAATGTATTAGGAGGTATCTGAAGTGGGAAAATAAATAGGAATCAGAAATGCCAGTCTGTGGAGGTGTCACATTTATAATGGGTTGTTCAAATAATGCCATATTGAGATGTGGCATTTAAGACAAGACTTGAGGAAGGTGAAGGAGTGAGCTATGGGGATGTCTGTGGGAGGAACATTCTAGAGAAAGGAAAGAAGGGGCAGCAGTGTGTATTCTGTCCAGCATGGTTTGGGACTGAATGAGCAAAACGGAGATTAGAAAGAACTACAGGCAGAGAGAAAACAGAGGGTTAGATTTTGTAGGGCATTGTTGCCCATTTAAAGGACTATAAGGGCATTTTACTTTAAGGGAAATGTGGAACCCACTGAAGGTTTTGGAGCAGAGAAGTGACATGATTTGACCTACCCTTTATAGGATCTGCTGGGCAACTGTGCTCAGGATGAACTCCATTCTGTAGCCTTTTCTCGCCCATTGCTGTTCCTACATCTTTTTATATTTAGCTGAACCATCTAGAATCAGTCAGGTCTTCTGAATCTTACAGGGACTCAAAGTCTGGACTAAAAGTTCTCGAGTAGGAATTGCCTTCTGTAGTCTTTAATTTTCAGTGTCTAGTATGATGCTTATCACATAGAAGACACTAAATATCTGTTTAATGTGATCTGAATGATTGGACATTTCTGCTCTTCCAGGAGTCTTGATATTCAAGATCATGGCTTATTCTTGCTTTTCTCCTTAATTTTCAAGATGGTCCTCAGATACTGGGTGATATGAAAGCTTCCTTACTCTCTTTTTTCTAATGTTTACTAATTAATGCAGAGAATTCATTAAGTATCTCCAACCTGACATTTCCAATATTTATTATCTACTTTTATCATGGACTTCTACTTTTCTCTTACATGTCCCGCCTTTCTTCCTGACCTCCCTCTTCCTTTTATTGTAGCATAGTTTCTTTTAAGGGGTATTTTATATAAATATAATTTATCGTAAAATTTTTGCTCTTCTGGTTTTCTGACTTAAGATTGGAGACTCATTGAATCCTCTCCCTTCCTTCCTCCTTCCTTCCTCCCTCCCTTCCCCCTCTCTTCTCCCTCCCTTCTCCTTTCCACCCCCCTCCCTTCCCTCCTTTCTCTTCCTCCCTTTTTTCCTTCTTTCCTCCTCCCCCTCCTTCCTCCTTCCTTTTTCCCTTACCCCTCCCTCTCCCTCTCTCTACCCCTCCTTCCTTCCTTCCAGCCTTCCTTCCTTCTTTTCTTCCTTCCTTCCATCCTTCTTTCCTTCCATCCTTCCTTCCTTCTTTTGGTCTTTCCTTCTAGATAATAAAGTTATGCCATTGGAGTTATTTTGATGAGATGAGACCTCCAAACAATAAAAATGTAACCTGAGAATGTGATTTCCTTGTATTCCAACAGACCAATAGAATATACATCCTGTACAAGCTATCTGCTCTCTCCTTCAGAAATGAGTTCTTTTCTTGTTACCCATCCTAGAGAAGTCTTTCTTATGTGTGAAATAATATTAGAGAAATTAAAGTCAAGATTACTTTGCAATCTTTTTTCTCTTTCTTTTTGTGCTAGATAAATTTTCTGTAATCTTATATTAAAATGCAGTTTTCAATCTAATACTCTCCTCCTTCCATCATTTCATCCCCATCTGCATTGAAATTCTCTAACTACATTTACTTTTGGAACATTTGTTGACCCTGTCCTCCAAGACACATGTGGGTGGGTGTAAATGAAATTTACACAGATGTGAAAATGACTCGAGAAGGTATTTTGACTCTAAAGTTTTCTTAAAAATATGTTATCTTGGAAAGCAGATTTACTAAAAGTTTTTAGAGATTCTGGCTTTCATTTCTATTATGATGGCAATTATAGTAGAATAACCTGAATATAAAAATATATCATATAATGACACATTATCTAATAACTTAAAAGTCCATGAAGATGATCAGTTTAAAGGAAAAAAGTTGTTTTAAATTAATATGAAGCTTTGGGATTGGAGTAAAAATATCACTGCTGTTCACATGTAAATATAATTTTCATTTGGAGTAGCAAGTACAAAATTAACGTCACAGTCATAGTGGATGCTCACTGACTAGACTAGAAATAATAGTTGATGCTCTTGGGTTTCTGTCTGTTTTAGAGCCCAGTCCCACAAAAGTGTATTATTTGATATTATTTTTTGTATGTCCTTGGCATATACTTTAGGTGGACTGATTATTGCAACGACATCTCAAGAATGCTGATATGCTGGCTATTATAAACATGCTATCTAAGGCTTCTTTTTCTTTGTCCCTCCTGAGACTGGTAAATCATTTCTAGTGTGAAATGCCTAAGTTTGCAGGCTCTGAGATAAAAGCAGTATCTGATTTTACTATCACTGTCTACCATTTACTCTGCTTTGCCAAGTCTCCAATTATGTGACTCTATTCAATATTTCCATGAGGGACTTCAACTGACAAGGCATTTGTGATCATAGCTGCTTTCAAGAAGAAGGTCTCATTTTTTTAATAAAAAAGGGAGAAATCTTTTGGTAACAGCAGCACTAAAGCCTTAGAATTTTGGAGAAGATAAAAATCCTGATTTAATGTGTTAAATAATTACAAATGATTATGTTTCTGTGTGTGCATGTATGTGGGTTAATCTTTTAGCCTTCAGTGAAAGTGAGACTGTGAATTTGCTTCTTATCTACCCAGTGATGATTAGAAAACCCTTTCAGTAAATGGGATAAAACAGTACATAGAATAAAACAATACAGTAAAACAAAACAGAAAATTAAAGAACTTAATGCCTTGAGGCCTTTTCTTCTCTCTGCTTTAAACTATCTGATGCACTTTTCCATTGAGCATGGACAACACATTTGAAAAGCAGAGTTTAAAGGTGTTGACACTGGTTCCATGTGGCCTGGGTTCAAATTCTAACTCCACCCTTTGGTTGCTCTATGACCTTGGATACGTTATTTATTCTCTATACTTCTGGTATTTTAGTTGTTAAAAATGTATAATAATATTATTTTCCTCATAGTGTTATTTTGAAGGTGAAATTAGTTAAAATATGAAAAGTTTCTAGAATAGTGCCTGAAACAGTGCTCAAGGAATAATGGGGAATAATAAGCAATATTAACTATAATTATTATAATACCATATTCATCTGTAATTGGTGTCTGTTGTTTATGAAAACCAAGCATCCCTTTCTCTTTGCTTGGGAATGAACTCTTAAATTTTCTGTAAGAACCATTCTTTCCACATTGTGTAGAGTCTTGTTTGGACTTTCAAGCATGGTGGCAGTACCATCCATAGGCTCAGGCAAGTGGGATCCCAGGATTTCAGACCCATGCTTTAGGAGCCCCTAAATTCTGGAGTCCTCTGTGGTGCTTAGGACCAACCAATATGGCAGTGCCATTCAGGCATGGTGACCCAGCCTTGACCAAGATCCACATGGTCTTTGGTCTTTCCTATTTGGAAACACACTCCAACCATCCACCTCATACATGGAATTGACTAGATGCCCCAAGGAGCTCTGGGACTGTAACTGTGAGATTGTCCAAGGGGTTCAGAGTCAGGGTCTGATTCAGGAAAGAAACTTGGTAAGTGGAATGCTCCTGCTGACCATTATAATATTTCTTTCACAGATTACATAAGATTTACTTCCAGAATAGTGCTAACACCCTGATTTTGGGTGTCACTTACTCATGTTGAGCATGAGATGAATTCAGGGCTCTGGCCTATAGATAGTCTACAGCTAACCATTGGTGATGAGACACTAGTGCTCTTGCTTGTCTGTGCTTAGAATATGTGCTACCTCTGGTCAACATGATCAGAGTGTGGCACTGGTGGGAACAGGAGTCCTTTACCCTGTGTTTCCTTCATAATTGCCACCTGGGAATTGCCACCTGTGTTTCCTTCATAATTCCCACAATATTCCCTTCAGGTTCTGTAACACAGATCATACAGTCCTTTGAGGGTAGCCACAACTATGTGTCTGAGTGTTTTTAAAACTGTTGCTTCTCAATGACCACAGGCACATCCCATTGATCTCTCCCTTCTTTCCTTTAAACTTTCAAATGTAGTGAAAGATAGACACCTACTCCAATTGCAGTCAAAATAGAATTGGAAGGCCTAGCCTATATAATAAGACAAGAAAAATAAATAAAAGACAGATAAATTGGAAAAGAAGAGGTAAAACAATCCCTATCTGTTGATAACATAAATTTACAAGGAACCTATTTTTTAAGTTTATTTATTTATTTCAGAGAGAGAGAGAGAGAGAGAGCGCGCGCAAGCAAGCACACGGGGTGGGGGCGGGGAGAGAGAGAGAGAGAGAGAGAGAGAGAGAGAGAGAGAGAGAATCCCAAGCAGGCTCCAAGCTATAAGCACAGAGCCCGATACAGTGCTCAATCTCACAAATAGTGAGATCACGACCTGAAGTGAGATCAAGAGTTGGACTCTAACCAACTGAGCCACCCAGGCACCCCCAGGAGCCTATGTTTTAGGCTAAACTAAGTGAGTTTAGTGAAATCACAGGATAAACTCAAGTTATAAAAGCCATTTATACATTTTTAATGTTTAATTTAAACATTAAAATTTTAAATGTTAATTTTGTAAAAGATACAATTAAGGGAATGAATAAATAGAATGTAAACTACATACTAAAAGAAATATTTGCAAACCATATATTTTACAATAGATCTTAACTAGAATTTATAAATAACTTTCAAAACTCAAAAATAAGAAAGTAAGGTACTGGCACAAAAATAGACATATAGATCAATGGAACAGAATACAGACCCCAGAAATAAATCCATGTTTATATGGTCAATTAATCTATGACAAAGGATGAAAGAATATACAATGAGAAAAAGACAGTCTTTTCAATAAATGGTGCTGGACAGCTACATGAAGAAGAGTGAAACTGGACTACTTTCTAACACCATTCACACAAGTAAATTCAAAATGGGTTAAAGACCTCAATGCAAGACCTGAAACCATAAAAATCCTAGTAGAGGGCACAGGCAGTAATTTCTCTGACAGTAGCCATAGCAACGTTTTTCTAGATATGTCTCCTAATGCAAGGGGGAAAAAAGCAAAAATAAACTATTGGGACTACATGAAAATAAAAAGCTTCTGCACAGCAAAAGAAACATTCAACAAAACTAAAATACAACCTACTGAATGGGAGAAGATATTTTCAAATGATATATCCAAGAAGGGGTTAGTATCCAAAATATATAAAGAACTATACAACTCAACACCAAAACACCCCCAAACAATCTGATTTAAAAATGAGCAGAGGACCTAAATAGACACTTTTCCAAAGAAGACTTGCATATGGCCAGAAGACACATGAAAAGATGCTCAACATCACTCATCATCAGGGAAATGCAAATCAAAACCAAAATGATATATCACTTCACCCTGTTAAAATGGCTAAAATCAAGAAGACAAGAAACAAGTGTTGGCAAGGATGTGAAGAAAAAGAAAATCTTGTGCACTGTTGGTGGGAATGTAAACTAGTACAGTGACTGTGGAAACTAGTATGGAGGTTCCTTAAAAAATTAAAAATAGAAATATCATATGATCCAATAATTCCACTATTGGGTATTTAGTCAGGGAGTATGAAAACATTAACTTGAAAAGATACACACACTGCGATGGTTATTGCAGCATTATTTACAACAACCAAATAATGGAAGCAGCCTAAGTGTACATTGGTAGGTGAATGGATAAGGAAAATATAATGCATGTGTGTGTATAATATTTAATATACATGATATATATAAATATACATAAAATGGAATATTACACAGTCATAAAAAGGATGAACTTGTGCCTTTGAGACAACATGAAATCTGAAAAAAAAGAACAAACAAACAGAGAGCAAAATCAGAACTATAAATACAGAGGACCAAACTGATGATTGCCAAAGGAGAGGTGGGTGGAAGGTTGGGCAAAATGAGTGAAGGGGAGAGGAAACTACAGGCTTCTAATTATGTAGTAAGTCACAGGAATAAAAAGCAGCACATAGGGAATATAGTCAATGTTACTATAATAATGATGTAATGGGACAGATGGTAGCTATACTTGTGGTGACCATGGCATAATGTATAAACTTATCAAATCACTACATTGTATACCTGAAACTAATGTAACATTGTGTGTCAACTATACTTAAAAAAATAAGAAAACAAAACACCAATTTAAAAAAGAGCCAGTGACATGAACATATACTTCTCCCTAAAGGATATAAAGATAACAAATATGCACATGAAAAGTCATAATATTTAAAGCCATAATATATTGCAAATTAGAAGCTTGATGAGATATTACTACACATTAAACAGAAAGACTAAATCAAAACATTCAATATCAGGATCTGACAAGGAAGTCATAGCCACTAGAACTCTTCATGGATTGCAGGTGGGTACAGTTAATCTGGAAAATGGTTTGACATTTTCTTATAAAGTTAACCATACTATACCATGACTCAGTAATCCCACTCTTGGGAATGTAGCTTAAAAAATGGAGATACATGTTCATACAAAAATCTCTACATGGATATTTATAGCAGCTCTGTTAATAATTTACACAAACTGGAAACAAACCACACGTCTGATAAGTGAAGGGATAAGCGAATAAAGGTACATCCACGCAGTAGAATACAGCTCAGATATAGCAATAGAATGAAACACAATTGTACACATACCTTGCATGTATATGCATTACTATTGTATGATTACATGTACATAATATTCCCCCAAAAGATAAAACTGCATATATATGTCAGTGATTTCTAAAGTTTACTTTATTTTCACTTTTTGATAATTGACCTTTCTATGCACTGATTATTGTATTATTGTGGTGTTAACATGGACGTTTATAGGGTTGAAATTCATAGAACTGTATTACCAACAAATCAACTTTCTTGTATAAATTTTAACAATAATGACATTGTTAAGTAAATAAAAAGACAAGACACAAAACATTTTCAAAACACGTATTTAATAAATTCACGTGCCTACAATACATTAATACCTCTCAAATTTTTATAATATGAGAACATTCAATCTAATTTAAAAAATGAACACAAATATGCACCAGAAAAAGTACTCAGCATATTCATTATTAAGAAAATGCACATTTAATCATAATAAGAAATACTACTCACTTAAGTGTCTTAAAAAAGAAAGCTTACAGTACCACATACTTGTGAGGATATGGCGAATCTAGGCTTCTCATACATTGCTGGTGGGAATGTAAAATGTTATAGCCCCTCTGGAAAACAGGTGTGCAATTTTTATAAAGTTAAATATATGTTAACCAATATGACCCAGCACTTCCATTCCTGGGTTTTTATCTGAAAAATAAAAACTTACGTTCACACAGACACGTGAGCATCAATGTTTATTGCAGCTATATTCATTATCACCCCAAATTTCAGCTGGTGAATGGATAAATGAACTTTGGCACACCCTTACAATTGGTTACCATTCAGCTATAAAAAGGAACATACTACTGATAGAGTAATGATATGGATGACTCTCAAATGCATTATGCTAAATTGCAGAAACCAGATGTAAAGGGCTACATTCTGTATGATTATATTTCTATGACATTCTGGAAAAAAACAAAAGTAGAAGGGAAAAAAACCCATACCAGTGCTTGACAGGACTAGGGTGTGAAGGGGATGTTTGATTATAAAAGGGCACAAGGGAACTTTATGGTGTGATAGAAGGCCCTCTGTCATGACTGGATGGTTTTATAGTGATATGCATTCATTAAGTCTCATAGAACTGTACACTAAAAAGGATATTTTTTCCTAGATATAAGTGATGCCTCAAAAACTGAATTAAAATATAAGGCTGCAGAGGTAGTATATCAATGAAACTGGGCAATGAGTGTGTGGGAGGTTGTTTTGCTATTTTCTCTATTTGGTACATTTGAAAAGTAAAAAGCAAACAAAAATCAAGAAGGCTAACACTGCTGGCAGGGATTTGGGTAAAAGGATGCTCATACATTACTGATGAACATGTAGATTGCAACAGAAGTTTTTTTTGAAAGCAATCTTGTAACAGCTGTTAAAACTTGAAACCACATAAACCCTTTGTCCCAGAAGGCCCAATATTTGAAACTTTCCCATAAAAATAAGAGCTCCAGGTTTTTAAAGGTATATGTACAAGGATGTTTATGACAGCATTGTCCTTAGTGGCAAGCAACTAAGTACAGAGTGTCTATAAATGGAGAACTTCAGAAATACTCCCTTGTGATACTCCCTTTATAGTCACCTACTTATCCCCATGGCACAATGGCTGACTCAATTACAGAACAGCTGCACTTTAGAATATTATGCAGATACTAAAAAATAATGAATCAGAATATTAGTTTACAAATCTAAAAAATGACAATGCTTCAACCTAGCTCTGAATGACTCAAGTATCTGCATACTTAATCTCTAAGTGCTATTTTGTTTTTTATTTTCCTTATTATTTTTTTCACTTGTGTTCTTCCTGGCCTTCACCTTATCTCTTGTAGGGTAGTAAGAGCTAATGAGTTAATTTAGGGTTTGGGATTAGAATAAATTACTACTGAGATAGCAGGGCCTTTTCCTGGGAAGAAGTAGTTCTCTTTGTTCATTTGCGCAACACTAGCTCACTCACATGTTGCAGGGAGATTTGACAACAAAGCCCTACATGGTGATTTTGCACCCACTTTTGTCCCTCCTGTCTCCCTGCCTTTGAACTGTGGACCCAGCCATTTAGAAGTTCTGGTTCTTCTCCATCTCTCTCTTTTCCCTTGCACTCTTTGACATGAGAAACCACTGGTTTTATTATAGCAGGTGAAGGGCTCAGAGGATTGCAGTTGAGAAGCAAGTCCAATATGAGGAGACTTGTGTTCTTGCCTAAGGAGTGGCCTCTACTGGCAACCCATTCAACTATAGTCTCATGATTCCATTTCTATAAAGTAGCAATACTAATCTGTGCTGTTGGAAGCCATTATGCTGGTAACTCTTCTAGGCTATCATTTCTGGGCGGCATGATGGGAAGCAGATAATCTTTTTCTTGATCCTGAGGCTAGCTACATGGATGTATTTAGTTTGTGACAATTCATCAAACTGTACACTGATTTTGGCTTTTTTATATGCATATACAAAATATGTGTATGTTATACTTATATTAAAACATAACACATATTGAAGTATATCATACGTCAATAAAAGGTTAAATATAAAAAAATAACATTAAACATATTAAAGTTATAAATATTAGTTACTATATAAATGCTCATAGAATCTCAGTGGGTTAATATAATACCATTTTATTTCTTAGTCATATTTCTCAGACTGTTGCCATCAAAGAGTACTCCTAAGTAGGTCTTCTCTAAGCACTGACTGAAAGATCCGGGCTCCTTCCATCTTTGGGCATGGCTATCCTTAACATTGGTTCTCTGTGGAAAAGGGGCCTACAGGAAAATTCTAAATGGGTCAGCCATTGAGAATAGTGAGTATCACTTTCTCTAATGAATATTAGGTAAAATATTTGATAAAAGTGATCAAATGATCTCACCTAGAGGCAAGAAAATTTAGTCTTTCATTTTTTTCCATTAGGGAAATAATACAGTTTGATAATTATATAACGTTACTTTGTCTTGCATAGACTCTATTTTTAAAAAATCTAATGCAATCCATTTGAAAGAAATAAGATTGTCATTTGAAACATGAATGAACAAATGATTGAGCCATTTGAGAAGACTTCATGGAGAAAGCAGTTCTCCAGTTGTGCCCTGATGGATGAGGGTAATATTGAATAAGTGGAGGGATAGGGGAAACATTGGTCCTAGGGACGTTTCTCATTATTGATATACCTACACAAAGAGCAGAACAGGAGCATCGCTACTGTATAGCAATTGTATGTATCCCTCATTTTCCAGAGGACCCTTTGGAATGAAAATTAAGTATAGAAATTGGTAGTTGAAAGTTGGGGTTACTTCTACTGTATCAAGGGGCCAGCTTAATCATTTTTTGTCATCAGGAGTGTAATTATCTTTTGTTTGACGTTGCTTCAAAGAAGCGGTTTTACTGATCTGATTTATGAGCATTTTTTTGTCATGTATCTCCCTCCACCCAAGATATTTTCTGACAACTTCAGCATGTCTTATGTTCTTTCAGTCTATTTTGCATATATTATAGTCTTGCCTTCTCTACTAGACTCAACTTTGAAAATAGATATTCTCATCCCTCAACACTAAGCACAGTATGGAAGGCATAATCGTTGTAAAAAACTAAGACAATTTGGTTCCTTGATTCATTGGGTCTTGGAAAATATTTGGCATGATAGGGTTTTTCCCTTTAATTTTGTTTCCCATATTTTTATGTAAGAACAACAAAATGCCAGTATCATGAATTTAAATCTTCAAATCCTTTTCCTCTTTGCAGCTAGTCAGTGAGAGAGCAAGAGGCTAGGTCACAGTAGTTCCTGTCATGAAGCCATGTTGTTTCCTCGTCTTGTGAGGAGAGAAGCAGAGATGAATTTTATGAAATGATGGATGCTTCTTACCCTGCCTTTTCATAAAGCCAAGAGTAATCCACAGAATGTTGAACACTTTATGTTCCAATACATTATTCACTTAATGCTGTACCATATTTACAGATTGGGGCCATATGTGCTTGTATGTGCATTCAAGATTGTCTTCAAGCTCCAGTGCTATCACTTTCAGGACTTAAGATAATTTGGTGCAACTATGATTGTTTCCTGACATCTCCTTTGCCAACTTGGAATCTTAGATGGGCAAAGAAATAGCAATAAAATGTCACATAAAATCCAATACATATCCAATTGGTGTGCCTCCAAGAAGCATCTCTCAACAAAGAATCTCTAGTCCATGTTAAACTGGCATCTTAAGTTAATTGATGATTCTGTTATAGATCAATTGAATGGGAGAAAAATAGACCAAACTAAATTATATTTTCTAATATGAAACATAATCTCTCTAAGAATGTGAGTAATTTGGTTTTCATTTCCATTATCTTCAAATTATTGTGTCATTAGGCATCTTGGCAAGAACAGTAACAAATGTTGAAGGGCAGTGTTTTTCCTGGTAAGCCACTCTAGTACCTTGCTAGAGTTTGTGAGTGCTGGGGCCAGCTTCTGAGAATCTATAGTATTGATCAGGTACTTCCGTAATGAAGGGCATAGTATTCATAATTAAAGGTCAGGCCCTTCCATGATTAGGGTCAAGGACTGGAAAGTCCAAGGAAGCATTAAAGTGTTTCATGGGAATATTCTTAACATTCCAAACAAAAAGGTGGGTTGTTGTCCTGACCTGAGCAGGTGGAACCATTGACAAGCCCGACGAGTTCCACGGAAGCTTTAAACGTTGAAGGTGTTTCAGCTCCCAGTTTGCTAAGTACTGGAAGTTCCCAGGAAAAAGTCCCTGGAAAACACACTGCTCTTTTTATCTTTCCTTATTTGCATCAGAAATTAATTTACCAGCTAAGATAGCGCTTGAAAATGATGCCTTAAATGTTTTGAGACTTTCCAAGACCCTCAGCAGTGCTGAGCCTCAATACTTTTGTCTTGCAGTCTCTCTCCTGCTGCATTTTAAGAAAGCTTGCTCATCTCAGCATTGTCCTTGCCAGAAGTCTGTCACTTTCACTTTCTAGCAGGTCTTCCAAGTTGCTGGCAATAATTCCATTAATTTCAGAATGTGGATTACTAAGTATATCCATTAGTTTGTGATCCACACCCCTCTCTGGACCAGCACAGTACTGGCTAAAGAATGAATTGGCTGGCTCCAAAATCAAGGTCAAGAGTAACACAGGCATTGACACAGACATGAGTATTAGACAGATGTGGAAGAGAAGGATGATGATGAAGAAGAGAGCTAAAATAATTCCTAAGGTTGAAAAACTGAGTTGGAAAATGACATATTCTAGGACCAGAAAAAAACAAGACAGCCTGGAATTTAGGCATTAGGGAAATGTCAAAGTATTGAGATTTACCAAAGAATGTTCTGTCACTAGCAATGGTGAAAATGAGGAAGAGGATGTTGATGAAAATTAACATTTATTGAGTGGCTATCATATAGAAGGCACGGTTTTACATTGCCTGATATATATTTTCTAATTTAGTTTTATAAACATGGGGTAGGTGTTACAATCATATGCATTTTACATATGACAAAACTAAAGATCAAGGAGATGTAGTAACTTGCCTAATGTGATGCAGGCAATTAAGTGCTCAGGTAAGCCTTAAACTCCATTCTGTTTGATAATAGAGGTGGTGCTTTCATCGTTTATCATTTGTTTTCAGTATTGTAGAAAATATTATTTATGTTCCCAAGATTTCCTTGGGGACTCGTTCTGTGGGTATGTCCTGAATTTCTGTGAGCTTCTCCTAAGGGTTTGCACCTGCTAACTGTTTAGGGACCTACCATTGGCCTTCTGGAACTACTTTAATCGAACAAACCAGAATGCCTGGAGTTTTATTCCAGTCGGAGACTTGTGGGGGCACTCCTGAGGGAGTATGAAAGCCCAGTTCCCTTGCCTTGAGATGCGACAAACTCTGTGATGTAATTGTGCTGCAGAGGCCCTGCTGTATCAGGCTGAAGGGGAGTATGATATCCAAAATTATATTCTGCTTGGCTTCTTCCCCTTCTTTCCCATTTCTATCACTCTCCTCCCTGTTTCTCCTGGGAACACCCCTTAATAAATCACTTGCAAATCCTATCTTTCTGCCTGCTTCCTGGGGGGGGGGTGTGTGAACCAAGACAATTATGCTTTTGTCCCATTCTAAATTTGACTCCACAAATGAACCAACTTAAAAACATTTTTTTAAATGTTTATTTTTGAGGGAGAAAGAGAGAGAGAGACAGACACAGAGAGTGAGAGGAAGAGAAGCAGAGAGAGGGAGACACAGAATCCGAAGTAGGCTCCAGGCTCTGAGCTGTCAGCACAGAACCTAATGTGGGGCTCAAACTCGTAAACTGCAAGGCCATTGCCTGAGCTGAAGTTGGACATCTAATCCACTGAGCCACTCAGGCATCCTATAAATGAGCTAACTTTGATGAAAGGCAATATGATATAATAATTGAACACAGATAATGAAGAAACTCGAGATTGTTCCACATGTAGATTTGACCTCCCAGTTACTCTTATTTCATTCATTCAAGCATTCATTCAACAAAAATGTATCTTGTACTATGTACTAGGACCAATATTGATGTGTACACAACCCTTCACATGGATAGGAAAAAAATACATATACTTTTTGGTGTATACACTCAGGGCATTCAGAAGGAATAGAAGTTCTGATAAAATTCAGTCCTTTACCACTGTGTGCATCATTTCAGTTTCCACAATATGATTTCTTCTTGATCTGAATTTATTATGGTTTGGAATATTTTTCATGGCTGAGTGGTGTATGGAGCAGCAAAGCCTGAGGATAGGTTGGCTCAAACTAGGAACCTTCACTCACCATAGGCTGAATAAATGTCTTGCATACATTATGATAAAACCACCTTCTTGCAGTTTTTGGAGATTGGTCTTGAGGAAAAAGATGGGTCATAGAAATAAAAGGATTCATGAAAGAAAATGTTGTTAATAATATGATTAATTATGGAAGGGAGATACTGCCCTGACTGCAAGTTACTTCTTCACTCCATATTTTTTTATTTGATTTTTGATTTTTAATTTTGAAAGGGAGGTGAGTAAACTCAGAAGTTCGAACCTAGATTTCTCAATGTTAGAAGCCCCAAAGGTCTGTGGGATATAGATTTTGCTCCGAAATAGCTCTGCCTCTCGCTTACTTCACTCTCTTTTTTTCTACTTCCCTCACTTTATCCTTTATGTGAGAGCTCTCACTAGGTTTTGAGAGTGTTCCATCTGTAACATAATCTCTCTTTTGTCAGTTTCAAACTTCAAGCCGATACCTGCTATTCCAATACACACCTTTACCTGCATTTCCCTTTATTTCTTAGTGACATTTGCTCTTTTTTTTTTTTTTTAGTGTCATTTACAATTTACCTATCTTTCTGAAATTAACAATGTTGTTTCAGGTTGCATACCTATGGTCAAAGGCTGTTTCAAAATAAACAAGACAAATATGTAAGTACAGGGTAATCTGTAGATCGATTCAAAGAGAACATTTCGGAGTTCAAATATATGCTTTGCTATTAGAATCATCAAGGAAAGAACCCAAATCATCAGCACCAACTTTATTTAAATGTATTGTCATAATAAATTTAGTGTTAAAATAAAACTATTGAAGAGAGATTCAAATTTGTATGCATGTCATACATCTTTTGCAGAATCCATCTTGAATGGATACATTCAGAAACAATATATAAATTATCTAGCATGGAGTCAGAAAACAAACGTAATACAAAGAGTGGAAGAAATATCATCTCCATAGGCCACAGAGTCAGATTCACTGGGCTAGAAGAACCAGATGGGGTTGCTCAGCTTTTAGGGTGGGCCAAAAAGCTGAATTCATTGGAAATTTGAGTCAGGAGTGAAGTCATAGGGAAAGAGTCTATGTCATGGTTTTTCAGAGGAAACTTTGCATAAGGACTTTATAGACATTTTCTGAGTACTTTTAAAACAAGCTTTAGAGGTCCTTCATAGACCTACTGAAATTATACTCTTTGGCAGTAGGGCCAAGCATTGCTGGTCTTCAGGGTCTGGTTTCTCTCCTACAAGGTTGCTCACTGTTAATACTACTAACATCATTTTTGTGTTAACTCCATTGTCAGTCAGGATTTTCCTCTTGGTCACATTTGGCCACTAGTCATTCCTGGGCTACATTTTATCTGGTTTATTTGGAGACTGAAATGTGTACCTACTCCATTAATAGTGCTGAAAAAGTCCTAGAATTAAACATTATCATCTCTGATTGGTGTGATTGGGTCACATGCTCATTCCAGTGTTAGTTACTGTTGCCATGGTAACATGAGACTTTAAGTGACTAGGTGTAGATTATATGGCACCCAGGTTGCTGAAATGGAGTTTATACCATTGAGCCACATAAATCAAAAGAGTAGGGGAAGGGACATATTCCCAAATTAGAATGGGACATGTTATCAAAAGTTGGGTATGGAAGACAGGTCTTGGGCACAGACAGGGACTAGAGACAAGTGGCTGTTACAATTGTCTAGTCAAGAGGCAATGAGAGACTAGACCAAGAGGAGCTAACCTGAGATGAAATGGAGATAATAATAGTCAAGAAGTATTTTAGTGGTGTACTTGAAATACTTTTTATACTTGATTGATTAGATTCAGGAACATCAAAGAAAGATCATTTCTAGCTGTAGCTTTCATATGTGAAAGTTTAATATTTGACCTTAGATGTAGCTAGATTACATTTTTCGTATGATGTTGTATAGGGATTTTTCTGTCTATATCTTGGCTTGATTTCATTTGAGCTGATTTCCTTGTCAGTATGCTGTCTGTCAGGCAGCAAGATGGCATCAAGCCAGCCTGGGTTTACAAGATCTTTAAAACTCATCATTCCAGTGTAAGAGTTCAAATATTTCTCCCTTGGTATCCATATCAATGCCAATACAGGATTATGATTGGCTTTCATTTTATGGGCTGAATTGTTTCCCATTAGAATTCATATGTTGAAGCCCTAACCCTCAGTGCCTCAGAATAACAGTCTGTTAAAGAGGTAATTAAGATGAAATGAAGTCATATATATGGGCCTGTGTTAGGGTTCTATATGCAGAAAGACTTATTTTAAGAAATTGGCTCATGTGATTATGAATGCTTGGGGAGCACAAAATCTAGTGGGGAAGACTGGCTGGTTTGAGACTCAGGAATGAGTAGCAGTTTGGGTTCAAAGGCAGAATGATGGCAAGCCAGGATAAGCCAGGGTTACAGGTGAAGTCTGAAGGCAGTCTTCTGGCTGAATTCCCTCTTGCTTGGGCAAGGTCAGCCTTTTGTTCTGTGTAGGCTTTCAACTGATTGGATGAGGCCCACCCACATGATGGAGGGTCAATCTGCTTTACTTGAAGTTATAGATTTAAATGTAAATCTCGTTTAAAAATGGGCACTGTGACCCAGCCAAATTGACACTTATAATTAACCATCACACAGGGCTAATAAAATCTGAATGGTGTTCTTTTTTTTAATTTTTTTAATGTTTTATTTATTTTTGATACAGAGAGAGACAGAGCATGAGAGGGGGAGGGGCAGAGAGAGAGGGAGACACAGAATCGGAAGCAGGCTCCAGGTTCTGAGCTGTCAGCACAGAGCCCGACGCGGGGCTCGAATCCATGAATTGAGATCATGACCTGAGCCGAAGTCGGAGGCTTAACCGACTGAACCACCCAGGTGCCCCTGAATGGTGTTCTTATAAGAAGAGTAAATTTGGATATACAAAGAGATACCAGAGATGCACATGCAGAGGAAAGACCATGTAAGGGCATAGTCATCAGGAATGGGAGATATTCTAGATAGATAGACCAGACAGACAGACACAAACACACACACACACACTGTGGGGCAGCAGGTGATGTTTTCCTTCTAAAACATTGGGTATGAGCCCTAAGACTGAGATTTCCAGGTCCTCAGGGAGAACCATAGCAGTCTCACAGGTTCATTTGGGTTATACTCAAGCTTAATGACTGTATGTTCATTGCTAACTTCTCTGTACTCACATTCTAAAAAGGGAGGTTATTAATTTATTTATTATAATTTTTTTAATGTTTATTTTTTGAGAGAGAGAGAGGGAGGGGCAGAGAGAGAGGGAGACAGAATCTGAAGCAGGCTCTAGGCTCTGACCTCTCAGCACAGAGCCTGATGCACTCAAACTCATGAACCATGAGATCATGACCTAAAAAGTCAGACAATTAACTGACCGAGCCACCCAGGTGCCCCCAAAAAGGGAGGGTTTTTTGGTGTACCTGCTACCATGTAATTTGGAGCACTCCTGTTGAGAAGAACTTCATACATGTCACCTCAGAGGTGGTTTTCCATCTTCATATCTTGCCAATGTATAGGTGCTCTCAGCTCATGACCAAGCCCTGAT
The DNA here is from genome assembly GCA_028646485.1 of Cryptoprocta ferox. Lineage (NCBI taxonomy): Eukaryota > Metazoa > Chordata > Mammalia > Carnivora > Eupleridae > Cryptoprocta > Cryptoprocta ferox. The sequence goes on along the minus strand of CM053561.1, from coordinate 62,195,504 downwards.
CCAAACATAGGTGATCAAAGTTGTAGAGATCATTTTATTTACTCAGAACATGAAGCATATAGCATAAAAAATATACAGGAAGTAGGGTTAGTGTTACTTTTCTAAGGCAACAAGGTTTCTTCCACCATGGAATCAACACTGAATAGGTCAGAATTTATTTTTGATGATTGATCATTACAATGGTAATGATGGTAATGATGGTGATGATGAAGGTGGTGATGATGACGGTGGTGGTGGTGGTGATGCTAGTGTGATATTTACCACTAAAATTTCTCTTTAAGCCAGGTGGCTCTGCCTTGAGTGTTTTATCTTATTTACTCATTTAATTAGAAAGTAGCCTACCAAGAATATATCAAACCAATTTGATAGACATGGAAAATGAGGACAGTTTAAATAGGTTGCCTAAGTCTTCAAATTTAGTAAGTATTGAGGAAGCAAAATAGTACTGTAATCAAAAGTCTAGGTCTAAGAGTGCTCTAGCTGTAGTGAATAGGATCAATGGGCTTGATAATTTCTTTGGTGTTTTTCCCAAAAGTACTTCAGAACTTCCCCAGGTACCATTTTTAGTAGGCACACTATTGTGAATCCAAGAAAGGATTACATCCTGCAGGGAGAGGGGGCTGGCATGAATCCCAGAGCTGAAGGCTATGATTCTAAAACTCTCTTGCTTCTGAGGTTTTGCTGAGTGGCTTTCACCATTCACTTGAAATGAAATATTTCAAAGTCAGACTATAATAACCACTAACTTAACTATAAGGGTGATGATTTTGGGATTTCTCTCCTCTAAATAAAAGTGCTATCTGTTTCTAACTTCTTCAGTCAAAGTGTGTAAGAACTTTTCCCCACTTCCTTGCTCAGCCCTTCATATTGCTCATTTTGATGACACTGCATATATATTTATGAGAAGTTATAGGTTTCTTTAACTTCAAAATTTTTATTCTTCTGAAACCACAGAGGAGACACATTTGAGAAATAGCTCCCTTCAGGTGAAAGTTTCCTCCAACATGTATTTCCAAAACTATTGAAATCATGATCTCTGTCACTTCTTATTTCATAGCTAGGCTTAATCACCCAACTATAAATTTCATTCTTTCACATTATTATAGATTGCATGTCAGTGTGAGATATAGCTATAATGGTGCCATCCAATAAATCTGATAAAAATGGAGAAGTTTCTGTCATTATGCTGGCACTGAAAATTTTGGTTGATTGACATGACTTGTTCTCAAAAGTATAAGAAGGAGAAGAGTTCAAGTTCTCATATATTAATAAGTAATAATATATTACATATCATCAATAATTATAAATATTTCTACACAACAAAACTAGAGTACCTAGTGTGCTGTAGCTAAATCAATTACTAAACTTGACCATATTCTTGAATATTTGTTGAATAAATAAATAAGGAAGGGAGGAGGCTTATAGAGGGGTCTGAGAGGTTTTTTGTCATTGGCTTCATCTTTGGTCATTGCATTTTTTTTTTTTTTGTACAGCCTCTAGGGTAGTTGGTCCAGTTCCTGTTGTTTCATTGCCTACACCTGCTGGTTTTGGTGAGGGTCGTCTTCTTCCTGAATCTCTGTGGAACTCAAACAGTTAACATAAATTCTCTTATCTCCAAGTTCCTAATGTAACCATGGTAACCGTGGAGAGTTTCTAAATTTGTTGCTCATTGTTTACCACAGGACTTAGATGGGAGGTAAAATGTTTACTGGTCCTACCTACTCACCAAACATCAAAACATGTCTGGGCCTCAGCAGTTAAATAGACACTTACAGATGAACAACCTAAGAGTAAGAAAACTTGTGGGGCTTGTGCAAATGAACTATTCTCTATACACCAAGTTCATTCCTTAAGAACATAAAGGTTTTTCTTCTGCTTCCTATTATGTGGTTCTAATGGGCTAGGCTGGTTTAGAATGTTGGCATAGGCTGTCAATCTTTGATGCTAAATTAAAAGCTATAAAAGGATCAAATGCAAGGATCATCAGGGGAAAAATTATACTTTTCCCCAAAGTCTCAGATCTAAGTTCCATAGTCTCCATTTCTATTTCAGCACCAAAGGCAAGTTTAGAAACAAACAAACAAACACATAAATTTATTTAAGATAAAGAGTAGGAGCATATGAGGAGAGGCTCATAAGAAAGGGGAGACAGGGTGCTTGGGGGACCTGCCAGTAACTTTCTAGGACAAATCTCTTAGACCATGATCATGTAGCAAATACCAACTTAACTAGCTTTCAAAACTCTCATAAGGTAATCCTGGTTGAGGAGTTAGAGCCAGAACGTGAGTACCACTAGGACATGGCATGGGGTTTTGGTTTCATTTTAAGAGTCAAGGGAAGCCACTGAAACAGTTAAAGTAGAGAAGTGACAAGATCTGATTTATACTTAATAGCCTCAGTCTGGCTATTGGGTAGCGAGTGGATTAGAGAGGGCCAAGAGGGGAAGCAGGGAGCCCAGTTGGAACTGTAGCAGTGGTCTTGGCGAACACACTGGAAGGTGATTTAAATAGAACTCAGACATCCATGTGATTCTGCCTGCTTGTCACTGAGCCAGGCTCTGTCAGATTGGAGTATGCCTCCCAGGCTGCAGGAACAGAACACTCCCTTTCCTGATCAACTTTGGGTGATCAGTTGCCTCTGAAAATAGTTTTTTAAGAGAAATTTCTATTTATGTTTTTTAATCAGAGAAAAGAAAAGAATAACGTGGTATGCTTATGGGCAAAAGTAATAGGAAGACAGTAAAAATCTCTCAGCGTAAAAATAATTACCCAAAATCAAAGGCATGAAAGTGCTAGCTGGCTCTCATAAATGCGTTTTTCATCATGTAAATCACGTTAAATTTGAAATGTGAGAAATGGTATTTCACTGGGAAGGCTACATGTAATTTTCAGCTACATAAAATATTTATTTGTTCTCAAGCTCTAGGCAGGTGTCACCTCAACCTATGGCCTAATGTGAAAAGTATTAGGCCAACGTATCCATGAAATACATTGGATAACAACTGTCCCCTGTGCCTTGTATACGTCTTCTTAGTAATATTAGGCTGACATTGTTTAATAACAGATATTACGAAGCTAATTCTGTATCTCCTTTCTGATTGCTAGAAAATTGGTAGCTGCCATCTGGGGAAATGGATTTCTGACATCTTTCTCCCCTCCAACCTTGTAGAGCTTTAGAGACTGTTGTAAAAAGCATCTTTGCTGCTACACTAATTACGGGATATAAATAAACTAAATTCCAAAATTACATTTTCCCTGAGATCCTTCATTATTCTTTATTTTAACCCTTTTAGTGCTTTTGTTTGTTTGTTTAAAACACATGTAATAAACTCTGAAGCAACTTGAGCAACTTCTAAGAACCTATCTGGTGTTTTGGTGAAGAAAGCCTCTTTGATTTCTTTGTACAGGCTTCTTCTACATCTGTCTTTAGGGTAAATTCAGCCCATTATGTATACCCATTCATTCACTTATTCAATAATTATTGAACCCCTATTATGTGCAGGGCTGTGGTAGGCACTGTGCATCTATTAATGACAAAATGATCCAATTCCTATGCACCCAGTGCTTTCACTCTAGCATGTACAAAGCTGATATTCTGCATCGTGATCGGATATAGGGCAGAGGCTAGCCCTGAGATTTTGTTCAGAAGTGCAAAGGCAAACACTGCTGTTGTTGTCTCATTGGATTTAGACATGAGTGGTGTCTTCCAAAGGCCTGGAACCAGAATTTTGTCTTTGGGACTTTGGGATCTGTGGATAATACAGTACTCTGTACAGACTCCTGCTTCAGGACAGAGACACTTATTCCTTCACTTGCTAGGAGTGCTAACTGCTGAGGTTGACATCTATGTCCCTTTCTAGAATTGTACTCTGCTGAAGGGAACTGCCCTGCCCAAGGTTACAATTCTTTCCAAGGACTCCAGTAATGAGGAGGATGGGTACCACATTGAGTTCCCTTGCTTCAGCTCAGAGGTGTACAGGGTTCTCTGAGTGGGATTCAAAGACTCTTCTCTCCCTACCTCCCACCCCTGAAGTGACTGACAAGAGTTTGTCACATTCTACATATTCCCTGATCACCTTCACCTGGAAACCAAAATAAAAGCAAGAGCTCAGCTTCCATAGTGGTGATCTAAAGGGGGTTTGTGGACCTACTCACTTAGGACACATGATCTATTGCTTAAGGGGTTGCTCTCAGAAGAGGGATCTGATTTTCACTTGGACCATTTATAGGAGAATCTGCTGGCCCAACCTTGTGAGATCCTGAATATTTCTCTGTGAAGCCTCCTGATTGGTCTGCTCTCCACTAAGCACTATGGAGGCCATTGGTTACAAATTGAAACACTTGTGGAGACTGATATCTTGTGGTCCATCAGAAATTGTTGTTAGCACCTAACTGACTTTGTCATAGATCAGTCCTCATCCACTGGACATTGTAGTTCCTGATGTGTCTCTTGACAACACCCCTATTAAGGTTTTCTGGTTCCCATTATCGCATCTTCTAGAACATTAGTTTCCTCAATTTATTTTAGACATAGGAATCAAATGTAATAAACTTTGATGACTGAAAACTATATTTCTTTCACAAGACCTGGAGAAAAACTACGTTGCCAATGTGAATTTCAATCTCCTTCTCTATAAAATGGGGATAATTATTCTAGGCTTTCACAGTTGTTGTGAAGGTGAAATGAGCTCACGTAGGTAAAACATTTAGGATAATTTACTCAATAAATGAAAGGAAATCACATTAGTGTTGTTCATGTTTGGCTTTGAATAAGACTTGTCTTCCTAAAGGCCACCAGCGAGGACACTGGGGAGCATTTCCAAGGTGGCAGATTGTTGCTCCAAGCTAGAACACTCTTCTGAATCCGAATCCATGAGCAATACCATCTGATTCCCAGATGGAGGGGTCTCTGACTCTCATTTATTGCTCCTGCCACACTTTTTGCTGTAGACCAGAGTCAGATTAAAGGACATATTTTTTCTTGCTTTATATTTTAAGAAAATGGTGATATTTTCCCCCACAGAGATCCATTTCTCCTGATCAATCCATTCTCCACTCCATCCACCATCACTTTCTCCAGGTAATGCAGGGTATGTGAAGAACGAATCAGGAGAGAAGTTTCAAATAAACAAGATGAAATGCCAAAAAGGAGGTATGCTTTCTTAAACCAAGTTTTTCTCTTCCTTTTCCATTCTCTGAATAATGTGTGAAATTTCACAAGTATTGAGAATACTGTTAGTGTCAACCCCAGAACAAGGGGAAAAATCAGAGATTTGTCCATGAGTGAAAAAAGAAAGTATGTTTAAATGTCAAAGAGAAAACCTCTGAATTTTAACCAAACTATACTAGATTAATTATTTGACTTCAAAAATGGGGAAAAGGGTTTGAAAAATGTCTTCAGTTATTTTCTATCAGGAAACATGGGGTACATTTTAATGAAGAGCATCCTCTCTGCAGCTCATGTCTGAGCAATGCTTTTCAAATATAAATGTACACAGGGTTATCCTGTGGATCTTACTGATATGTAGATTCTGACTCCATAGATATTGGGTGGGTCCTCAGACTCTGCATATGTAACAAGTACCTAGGTGATGTTGAGGCTTCTTGTCTAAGGACAGTACTTGAACAGCAAGGACATAGGGCATGTTCATCTCTATTGCTCCCTATTGGTGTATTGTTATCACCAACTAGGTGCATGTGCTTAGTGCTTCTTTGTGTACTTACTATACAGTCCTGCCCTCAAGGCATTCATGGGGTGGTGAAGAGTAGAGAGATACACATAAGTACTGTACCTAGACAAATAATTACAGTATTATGTGATATGTACACATATCCATGAATGAAAAATCACGGAAAGTGCTATGGGACTCTGGGATGAAGGTGTTAATTCAGCCTGAGAGAATCAAAGAAATCTTTTCAAAGGATTGGTTATTTAATAGACTCTTTTAAGAAGGAGAATGAGCCCAGGGATGTGGATGAGGGTGAAGGTGAGTGAAACTGGGAATCACCCATACAGCTACAAATGGCACATAGAAAAGTTCTATTTGTTTTTCATTAATTGAGGAAGAAATAAATTTGTGAACCATTTCCTCTTATTATTGTGGGAATCAATACATTTCTCCTTCAAAAGGAGGGTACAGATGTGTTCATCTCCTCCATCTCCTTTTGCCAAACCTTCACCAGCCTTCAGGATTTTTGCTTCATGAAGATTTTTCTGAGCACCTAAGTCAGAAAGTAATTTTTTATTCCTCTCAACTCCAGAGCACTCATTTTCATTGAATATAAAAATTTTGCTCATAGACCCCCTGTTCTGAAACATCTTTGTAACATCCTGAAATATTGAGCAGAATTTCTTAAACCTAATAATCACATTATGGCTATCATCTATGTGCCAGATACTCTGCACTTTTCACTTCATAAATTCTCTTATTTAATTCTCACAATTATCCTATGATGTATGCAGTATTATCACTAAACTCATTTTACAGATTCGGAATCTCAAGCTCGGTTCAGAGAATAACTTGCCTCAAATCACTGAACCAGAGAGTAGTAGAGCTAGGATTAAAACTCTGTGAATGCAGTGCAATTAAATGTTTCCCTATATTGGATGAATGCATTGATAGACTGTGTCACTGATTCAGGGTTGCTGCAATTTCTTTGAATTTCTTCCATTTTGACGTTGGATTTTATGTCTCCTTCCCTCCAATTTGGGTGGACCCTGTGACTGCTGAGACTGATAGAACACAATGGAATTGATTCTATGTCAGTTTATGGGTCCAAGTCTTAAGAAACCAGAACTTTATTCTTCTTGTCCCTTAAGGTATACTATCTTGGAGTTCTCAGCCACCATGAAAGAAGTCTGATGTCTTGTTGCAGGAATGACCTGGAGAAGCCCTAAGACTATGAGAAGCTCTTTGTTGTACTAAGACTAAGCCCCAAGAGTTAGAGTTAGAGATTCCCAATTGAGCCCCACCTCACAAGGAGCCAAGGCATCAGGCATTTGAGTAAAACTATTTGGATCCCCAGACCAGCCTGCCGAGTAGCTCATGGAGTACCATTGAATGACCTCAGTTAGTGCTGCATAGAGTAGAAGAACCATCTCTTTTAACACTTTGCAAATTCATGAGATACTATGATATGGTTGTTGCTTTAAGCCATTACATTTGAGGATAATTTCTGATGCAGCAATTGACATGAAATGAAAGATCATTTCTGACTCCTAGAATCTTATTTTCTCTGCCTGTTGTTAGTGTGTGTTATTGGTGGTGGTGAAGAGGGAGATAGAGTATGTCAAAATCTCTTGGGGTATGGATAGCTGGCCCTGAGCAAAATCCCCCAGGTAAATATGATAGGTTTCTGCTCTCTTCTCTGAAGATTAAGTGCTACTCTTAGGTTAGGGTTTTAGAGCCAGAGGAATTTTAGAAGTCATTTAGATTAATCATTTATTTTACAAATAAATGGGGGGCATGAAAGTTAAATCACTTGCTTAAGTATAGTGCTGGAAATAGAACTCATAGGACAATGAATTATGCTATATCATGTGTATGTATGTGTGTAGATGTATATATATGTGTGTATGTATGTGTGATATTTATACATATAGATATGATATATAGATATAGATATGGCAATATTGATCCATGTATCAGTTGCTATAAGTTGATATTAACACAATTACATATTAATGCTACTGAATGAATTGATACATTGAGATTCTCAAAGAATGTAATCAGCTACCAGTGTTTCTCAAATTTGGCTCTACATTAAAATCACCTCTAGTTATTAAAATAAATAAATAAATCACTCTTCAGGACCTAGGCATATACATATAATTTAATTGTTTATGAGTGGCTGCAACAATTGGTCTTTTTCTTTTTTTTGTTAACAATCCTGGTAACTAATAACTAATTTATTATTAGTAATTAGTAATTTTGGGGTTTACAATTTCATAGTAAGTTTATATAGTATTAATGATACTTTTTGTCTCTTCAGTGACCATATATAGTTTCTATGATTTCTGACTTAAATGATTTGTGTATTTTATTGTTTTTAAAATAATTTTTCTATTTTTTGAGCTACGTTTTCTTAACATGTACTCATTTCTAACATGTACTTAACATGCACTTAACACAAATTTTTCATTTTAATCTTTATCTCTTGAACTAGACTTTTACTTTCTACCATCCTATTTTCAGCCTTGAATGGAAGTTCTAAATGCAAACTAGGACTACTAGCAGGCTTTTGTAATACCATTTCACACTAAGTTGATAAATCATCCAAGCTAGACTTATTTGTCAAACACACATATACTTAAATAAATAAGCTTTTAGTGAAGAGTTTGCTGGATTTATTAGTTAGAGGTTGCTAATAATTTATCACACCCTCATTTGTTTGAAATATAATTCACAAACAATGCATAGTCAGATTAAATAAAAGTATCTGAATCTACGACTAATGCATTGGAGGAAATATAATTATAGCTCATTGGCATATCATAAAACTATTATGGGGATCCCAATTGCCCAGTGGTTGCTGGCATATTTCAAAATGGCATGATACATTTAATAATATTTTTGTTTACAAATATAAGTTTTGAAAATGGTTGAACCAAGGGAAAAACTGGCTAAAGGTCACATGGAATCTCTATACTATTACTTACAGTTGCTTCTGAATTTATAATTATCTCAAAGTGTTTTAAAAGAATGGTTGATAACCTCCACTGGTACACCTACTGCCCTAATCCATAAGTATTTTTGTTCCTGTGAAATAAATTAAAAAATAAAGTCTCATATGTGTGTTGATTTGAAAGAGGCTTTGTTTTTTCTCAGGATCCTGAGATCCTGACTGAATTCCAACATATTAGGAACTGCTACATCTTCATAGGACATTTCTGAAATGCTCTAGTATTTAAAGGAAAACACAGTATCTACTATTATAAGACCCAGGAGCAAAAAAAACAAAAACAAAAATAAAACAAAAAAACCCTCTGATCTGATGTAGTGGATAGTTTTAGTGGTAGCTCTACATTAAGACCAGTGGGTTGGGTTTTGTTCATGTGGCTCAGACAATAAAAAAAGAATGCGGTATAACCTAATGGTTAATTACATAGGCTCCAGACTCAGTCTTTACTTTTTATCTCTGTGACCATAGACACATTCCAGAATGCAGAATTCCTTTTGCCTCCAGGGCCTCATTTTGAAATAGAATTAATAATAGTGCTTACTGCTTAGGATTCCTAGGAGGATTGAATCATAGGAAACACATGCCTGACATTCAGTGAACTTTTATTAATGGGGAGCTGGGTGTGAGAGATACTGTGGTTATGTTCCCGCTGCCTCAAAATATTTGGTCAAGATAAACAGCTAAAATACAGAGGCTTTCTACCTTCAGGCTCTGGTTTATCTAATTCCTGAGTCAGCCCTGACCAGGCCATGGAGTTCATCAGTAGTCTTAGCCCTCCAAGATTTAGGGTTACCTGTCTGCCATAAATCTCTCATTAATTGTGCCTACTTTGTGGTCTGCACCCCTGAGTACCCATCAAGAGACAACATTTTTTAAATTTTTAAAATGTTATCTATTTTTAGAGAGAGACAGAGTGTGAGTGGGGGAGGGGCAGAGAAAGGAGACCCAGAATCTGAAGCTGGCTGGGAAACCTGAGATCATGACCCTACCCAAAGTTGGAAGCTTTACCAACTAAGCCACCCAGGTGCCCCAAGTCACAACTTTTTAAAACCAGCTTGCCACCATTGATTCAGTCTTTGCTTTTTGTCCTCCATCTAGATTTGCTTTGCCCTGTGCCTGGTATCCTGTTGAAAACAAAGTATTCCTGGATCCCTGACACTCCACCCTAACCTTTCATAACCTTATTCTGTGGAAGTAAATTTTCCCTTCATCTTTAGGCATTGTGTACTGATGCAAACAGAGCAATTATTCAGAGCCATAGTACTCTGCTCACCTGGATGAGAACACTATGATGTCACTACTGAATCAGATATTTATAAATATCAAAATTTGTCTGAAACTCTTATGAGATTGCTAAACTTTTGCACACTGTTGGGGAATGCAAGCTACATGGACCAGTTAGCCTTTCAGCCTTTCAGTTTTTCCAGCTCAGTCAAAACTTTCTTACTCTTACTTTGTATCATGTTCTTATTTTGGTTTACAGTGCAGCATGCACAGCAACTGAGACCAAATGAGTTAATAAGGATTTTGAATTCTTTCCTATCTATCAAAATGTGTTTGGTGATGAAAGAGTAGATAGAGGCAACCTTAGACCCAGGCTTTTGTTGGGGGGTGAGGGGCAAAAAGCCTTCTTATATGTTGCTGGTTTCTTTTTTCCTCCCTTTGCTCTGTGTCCAAGAATCTCACTAACAATGAAGGTCTGAAGTATTACAGTTTGATTGTATGGTTTTTTAAGGTTCCAGAATTTCACAATAATAATAACAACAATCTTAATTTGATATACATGTTCACCTTATCTTATAATATATATAAGGTATGTGTAATGCTGATGGCAAATTGGTCATCAAAATAAGTTTAGATGCATTATAATGCACTGACAAAACTTCAAAAGCAATCCTTATTATATAAGAACTCATTGGAGAGATGTGTCAGAATCTCTTTTTGATGTAAAACTGGGCTTATATTTTGACAATGGCTTCAGAGAAAAATAATTAGATACACTGTAAACATATACATAATCTGTATATTAAAAGTTATAAAATGTTGATGAGAAAAATCAAGGACACCGAAATAAACAGAGATATCGAATGTTTCTGAATTGGAAACTCAGCACTGTAATGGTGCTAATTGTCCTCAAGCTATTATATGAGTTTAATACAATTCCTATCAAAATTTCAGCAAGGTTTTTGCAGATAGAGACATAAAACAACTTGGATGAATCACAGGGATTTAAGCTGACTGAAAAACAAATAAAAACCAACAATTTTAAAAGGTTATATGCTATATAATTGTATTTGTATGATATTTTTGAAATAAAATTTTAGAGCTAGAGAACAAATTATTAGCTTCTAAATGGTTAAGGATGGAATCCTGAATAATCCTGTACAATCCTGGAAGGTTGGTGTGATTCTAAACAGGCCACATGAGAGATACTTGAGGTTATGCAACTGTTCATTATCTGAACTTGATAATGGATGCATAAACCTATCGTGTAATAAGATCGTGTCAACTGAACACACTCACAAATAGGTACAAATTAAACTGTGACAAGTATAAATAGGAAAAGTAGATTTTATCATGATCAGATCAATGGAGTGGTTATGATATTATCCTATAGTTTTGCAAAAGGTTACTAATTAAAGAAAAGTGGGTTTAATATTTCCTAGCACTGTGGTAACAAAGTACCATCAACTCAGTGGCTTAAAAGAACAGAAATTTGTTCTCTCATAGTTCTGGAGGCTAGAAGTCTCAAATCATGGTACCAGGATCATACTTCCTTCAAAGCTTTTGGGGAAGGATACTTCCTTGCTCTTTGTAGCTTCCAGTAGCTCCAGACATACGTTGGTTTATGGCAGCATCACTTCAATTTCTGACTCCTCTTTACATTGATTTCCCTCTGTGGGTCTCTATTTCTATGTCTTTTTTCTTCTTATGAGGACACTAGTCATATTGGATTAGGGCACACTGCAATGACCTCATTATTTTTTATATTTATTTATTTTGAGAGAGACAGAGATAATGCAAGTGGAGAAGGGGCAGAGAGAGTGAGAGAGAGAAAATCCCAAGCAGGCTCTGATGGTGCAGAGCCTGATGTGGAGCTCCAGCTCACAAACCATGAGATCATGACCTGAAGCAAAATGAAGAGCTGGACACTCAATCGACTGAGCCACCCAGGCGCCCCCCAAATGATTTCATCTTAACTTGATTACATCTGTAAAGACTCTCCAGATAAGGTCATATTCACAGGAATTGGTTATTAGAATTTCAGCCTATCTTTTGGGGGACAAAATTCAAACCATAACATTGAGTAAAGGGCACACAGGATTTATCTGTATTTTTTTCTTACAAAATGCATATGAATCTACTATTATCTCAGTAAAAAGTTAATTAAAAATCAAAAGCAAAAGGTGAAAGCAATGGCAACCAATATGGTTACAAGTCGCATAGGGCTATTTCAAGAAATATGTTTTATAATGTAGAATATGTTTGGTACTGTGCAAAGAGGGGCTAGCTGTGTGTAGGAGGCCAGCCTCCAGAGCAGACTGTAGTAACCTGGTCCAACAGATTACTGGTGAGTACCCAGAAAAAAGTCCTCACTGTGACCCTCATACCACTTCTCTAGGACTGAAAGAACTCTCTGGTCAGATATATGCTCTATTGTTGATTCATAAGAATAGTGATGCAAATTGATTTTTGTGCATGATTGAGAAGGAAAAGTATAAGCTCTGTTATTCCTAGGATTTTCCTGGGATCTTCCCCCTTGGGAATTTTTCAGTGCTTTGGATACAGTTGGCTTGGAAAAAGGGCCTAGAGGCTTGAGAGTTTGGGGAGCAGCAAAAGTAAAGACATTGTTAGAGATAAAATTAATATATATTCATAGGTCAGTTGAAATGACTCAATAAATCTGTGTAAATCCCAAAGTACAGAGCGACACACATAGTTCAGTAAATCAAAGAAAGTATTATTTTTATATTTTGTAATTTGTTAGCTGATTTGAATATCACCATGGGTCACACTTCCCCCTCAAAAATGTTGGGTATTTTAGATTGAAAACAAAACCAGATGTATCTCTAAGGTCAGGAGTTTGTGATAATGTAACAATAAAATCACCAAGAATGTTAGAAATGAGAACATCAGTGTAGATTATAAAGTTTTTCTTTCTAAACATGCTCTGACTTTAAACTTAGACACAGTAAAAGAGAGAACTTGTATTCCTATATGTATTCATCCAAAATTTAATATGATCTGGTACAAGTCCTTTGCAACTTTTAAGGCTTTAATAATAAATCAATTCCTCCCTGCTAAATGGAAATTGAAGAGCTTGTAAACATCTCCCATTGGAGTCAGGCTGGAGATTGTTTTTCAGCTATTTTGGAGCTCAGAGTAGAGCCAATCAATGGACTCAATTGACACAAACATTTAATTTGTATTTTTTAAAGCCTCCATACAACATTTACTTTCACTTTTTTTCCTGCTTAACATTTCTTTTTGTTCACTCCTTATCCACAAAGATAAAGTTCTTATGTAGAATTTTAAAAAATGGTCTCTTCTCAAATGAAAACCATTTAGGAAAGCACATTGATGGGAATGTACCTACACGAGGATATACTTTCTAATTAGCTCACTTGCTCACATTGCATAATTAAAGCTTATTGAGGCTAATTCAAATGAAGAACTGTCTTCTTTATTTTTTTTAAGTATCGTTTAAAGTAGTTTGGAAATTAGCATTATTCTAATTACCTCTACTAAGAAATGTGTTTTTATGATTAAAGAGGAGACAGTAAGATCAGCTTGGTTTCTGATGCAGGTTGCTTGCATTCTTTTGTTTTGCTTTTGACTTTCAGACTGATTACTGACCTTTGTTTGGTACCAAAGTTCTAGAAATTTGCATTTGTTCCCATCAGATCCCCTGAGATATTCTGAGCCCAAGCTGCTTTGGGTATGAATAAAACTTCCCTAAGGGAAAAGAAAGTATGGAAGGACGTATCTCCAAATTCACATCAAACTGTCAAAGATAAACAGATTGGGCCTTCAGCTTCCTCATTTCCACAAAGGTCTAAGACCTCAAACCCCACACTACTTATTCTATTCATTCATGATACAAACAGATAAATGAATAATTAAGCTAAGCCCATCTCTGGCGCAGGAATATAGGATGTGAGGAACCCAGGACAACTGTCATATCTGAGCTCCTCTTCATGATGTTTTCTGCTGAGTGTTCTCACCAAAAGGGCTTAAGAGTAACTTTCGATGATTTCAAAATGTGGTGAGGATGATTCCTACTAAGAACATACCAAGTGAAGAGCCCTGAGTGCTCCTTCCCTTAGTCTTTTCTTCTTTTCCCAGCCTCACGGGATTCTGTTACATCTGGGGCATCTTTGGGGGTCACACTGAGATAAGTGTTGTTCCAAAGAGGGATTTAAAGAATAACAAGTTTACATTAAATTTATTTAAAATACTTAATGATAATTAAAAAGTTTTTGAATATGTAATACATTTTCATGGTTCAAGATTCAAAAGATATCAAATGATATAAAGTAAAAACTCTCCTTTCCACTCCCGCACCCCAGCAATCCAGTGTTTCTCTCCAGAGATAAACATTTTTATCAATTTTGTGTATCCTTTTATGTACATACATGTAAGTGCATGCATAGTCTTTATTTTCTTCCTAAAATACATATAGATTTGAATTGAGATTTGTTGTTGTTTTTAACAATATATCATTCCATATCAGTATAGACAGAGCGTTTTTATTCATTTTTTATAGCTGTATTGCATTCCAAGATATGAATGTGCCATAGTTTATTTACCCTAGTCACTAATATGGGCATCTACATTGTTTCTAACATTTAACATGTAGTAGTAGTAGTAGTATAACCATCAGATAAATACCTGAAAAGAAATTGCTAGATCAAAGGCTATATGGATTAAGCATAGAGTAGATATCACCAAAGTTCTCCACCTAAAAATTGTACTAATTTGTATTTCATCCATCAGTGTTTTATGTTTCTCTAGATCTTTGTCAGCATGTATTTATGTGATCATTTAAACCAGCCATGTGTGCGTGTTTGTGTGTGTGTAAATCATTATGTGTGTGGTAGATGTGAGAATAAGTGGTTAATGAAATTGGATCTGCAGCCTTTTTCCCAAATACTGGAATCTCCTAGTGTTGCATTATTTAAAAACCAGTAATGGGTCACTGAGGTTATTTTAACTTCATTTTTGTATCTCATAAAAACATGCCCCAAACTACGGTGTCACCTGTCCATACTACAGTGTTGGAGGAGAGGTACTTGGCATGTCCACAACCATCTGCATTGTCCCCTTGAACCTGTTCTAGGAATTGGATGGGAAGAGATATTGACATACTTTCAGGTAAACAGAAAGTACATGATGAGTTTCCTGGATCCTTGCGTAGGTTTTGTCTTTCCAAAACCCGGAAGACATATGACCACTAAGACATTTAAGAAAAACATGAAATTGATAAATAAATTAATATGGTCGAAAGTTAAGAATAAATGACCAAACCATAGCCTTCAAACTGGCATAATTAAGAAATAGACAAGAGGATGGAACACAGGGATTGACTGCTTACCACACCTTGTCCAGTAACACACACCTTCTCTTCATCCCACAGGTTGTAATTTATAAATGTGTTTTTTTCACCCATTAATTATGGCCATTTGGCTGTTCTGATCTTCAAAGGTCAGAGATGACGTTTTAATACAACAGCTGAGCATCTCTATTAATTCCTTGTTATATTATTTCACTAGAATAGCATTCCTGGGAGAACGGAGACATGAGTTAGAAAAGCTCTTTAAGTAACAAATGGTGTTAGTGCTTCCTTTAGAATAATGCAGCTGGGGCTCCCACCTCTAGTCAGCCAGTGAGAAAGGGAGAGACATTTCATAAATAAAGACGTACAAACAAAATAGAAGGCTGAATCCACCCCATCCATCCATAGTGACCTGATAAAAGAAGGAGTTGATTTAATATAGTTCTAGCTTTGGTATACCAGAAGCATGTTTTTCTCCCTGAACCATGAAAACTGGTTCTGCACTTTGATTCTGAAAATGGTGCAAAGATTGCTCCAGAAGCAGAGAAAGCATCTCTAACCCTTGGTGGAAAATAGACTAAGCTTGTGATACAGTAGCTCCCAGGTTTCATTTAGAAGTCTAGCATTTTTAGTTTTGATGAGATCAAGGATTTTAAAACCATATGGTTTTAGGTTTAGGAAAATGTCTAAAGTCGATGAACATAGGCTTTAATTGAATTGGACCATGCACAGAAAGGAGAGGAGACCAGGGAAGACCCAGTAATAGAGATGGAGGAAGGCAGAATAGAAAGCAAACACAGTGTCCTGTTGCTTGAAGGTATGAGAAGGGATTCCAGGAATATATGCAGGCTGCTTACATGTGAGGGTAATCTGGGGAAGGGCCTAGGCAGTAAAGTGATCATATCGTGTCTTATACAGGATTTCTCCTGTCTTTGCTTTGGATCACTTCTAGAACCAAAGATCTAGATTGACAAAGCTGAGGTATAAAGGGGAAAGCAGGAACACTGGCATTCATGCCATGTGTCACAAGAACATGGCTCATACCAAACCTGTTCTTAAGTGCTCCACAAGCATTTGTGAAGTTTTTATTAGATTCATCTGTAGAGCATCTCAGGCTATGTCTCAAAAATTTCACCACAACCCTATGAGGTAGGTACTATTATCAGTCCATTTTATTTTTTTTTATTTTTATTTTTTTTTTATTTTAAACTTTATAGTTTATTGTCAGGTTGGTTTCCATATAACACCCAGTGCTCTTCCCCACAAGTGACCTCCACCAAGACCATCACCCCCCTTCACCTTTTCCCCTTCCCCTTCCCCCCTCAGTTTGTTTTCAGGATTCAAGAGTCTCTCGTGTTTTGTCTCCCTCCCTCTCCCTAACTCTTTTTCCTCCTTCCCCTC
>CM053561.1:62124245-62178366 GCA_028646485.1 Cryptoprocta ferox | reverse complement strand
TTTGTGACTGCCTTTACTTTAAAGTCCAGTTTGTCTGATATAAGTATGGCTACTCTGGCTTATCAGTCCATTTTAAAGATAAGGGCATTGAAGCTTAAATAATTGAAGTAACATACACACTTTCACCATAACAAATGATAGTGATGGGATTTGAATCTGTATCTATAAGACCAGAAGGCTCATAATTATAGTTCTGAATTGCTAGGACACTATTAGTATAAAGCAATTTTTTAGAAGATTAGAATTAAATAAGTACTATTTACAACTTAAAATGAGATTTTGAAAGAAGAATAGTCAGCATTCAGATGTTACATTTTGTGCAATTAATAATTTGTGCCTTCTTCTTGCCACCAAGTGCCCATACAATTAACCAGGCATTATTGAAGTAGCTTTTAAATTTAGAGACGTGTGTTGGCAAGCAATTGTATGAGAGCCTGTGGTAAAAGTCAGCAGTTTTTAAGCAGAAAGAAAAAGATTTAGAAAGAAAACTCTATTATAAAATCATCAACTTCTTTTTGCTTAAGGTAAAAATCTTATAACATGCTGGAAAAATATATTACAAATGAGTGCAAACCATCATCTAGACTTTTGCTCTTGTGTTTATGCCTGAGGCCTTTTTATTTGATCATTGTTTTATTAATGGACTTGAACCAATGAACAAGCTAGGGAAAGCTGCAGTACCTGTGGCATAAAGTATATCATTGGAAGAATGACTTTTTTTTTCTCACATCCAGGTGTAATACATCATGGGAATCAATTTAGCATGGGTAGCTTTAATATATGGTTGACGGCTAGGAAATTTTTCAGGGAAGTAAGCACAGCCAAATTAATCCATACTGGGGGAGGAAATTCACCAGAGAGGAGTCCTTCTCCAATATATATTTGGTGATATTATTATATCCAAAGTTCTATTCTCAAAGGGTTATGTTATACAAAGAAAGAGTCGCCATCTACATAATATGCAATAGCCTGTGCATTCAAGATCAGGAAATAGCTTATCTTGTTAATTGTATGATGGCTAGGCTCTGAGCCTTCTGAAAAAGACAGATACAGATGACCCCCAACTTAAGATGGTTTGGGTTAAATTTATTTTAGCTTTATGATGGTGCTCAAGTGATATACACTCAGCAGAAATCACACTTTTAATTTTGAATTTGGATATTTTCCTGGGCTAGTGACACACATTTAGTAGAAACCACGCTTCAGACTTTTAATTTGTATCTTCTCCTGGGCTACGGATATGTGGTACTTGCTCGAGATGCTGGGCAGCGACAGTGACCATTGTTTCAAGTCGGTCTTGTAATCATAGGTGTAAACAACAGACACATGCACAGTCATTCTGTACCCATACAGCCTTTCTGTCTTTTACTTGCAATATAGTATTCAATAAATTGTATGAGGTATTCAACCCTTTATTATAATATAGGCTTGTGTTAGATGAGTTCCCTCAACCGTAGGCTAATGTAAGTTTTCTCAGCCTGTTTAAGGTAAGCTAGAGTAAGCAATCATGTTTTGCAGGTTAGGTGTATTAAACGCATTTTTACTGAGGACATTTTCAATTTACAATGAGTTTATTGGAAAGTAACCCCATTATAAGTCAAGGAAGAGGAAGACCTGTACTACAGCATCACCCTGGTGATGAAGGAAGGTATATAGAGAAATTCAATTAATTTTGTTAATCTCCTTTGGAGATGGCACATACAAAGCAAGTGTTCAGTAACTAATAAATGCATGAAAGAGTGGAAAAGAAGCGAAGATGAGGAAAGTACATGATGGATGGTGCTCAGAGTCACAACTCATATGCATGATATATGACTATATAGCAATTATTTTACATCAGGATTTTGATATATGAAGTGGCTATATTTCAGGTATCACAGTTTCTTATCCTATATATCACACCCACATAATTTATATCTGGATGGAATTTTGAGGATCATTCACTTTAATCCCTATATTTTACGTATGAGAAAAAGGCTCAGAGAAGTTGATAATCATAAAATTTTACCCTTTTGGATAACAGAAGAGCTGGAATTAGAATGTATATTTTTCTGGCATTTCCTTCAATGCAAAGATTTTTCCCCCAGATAATTTGAGCCCACAACTACAAATTAATAGAATAGAATGAAATAGAATATCCTTTTTTTCTAACATTATTGGAAACTACTGGTCACTGTCACTGCCCAAAGCAAATATTGTACAACATATCAATAGCCCAGGGGAAGATACAAATAATAATGGAAAGATATAACTCAACGTGAAAATGGATAATGGATTTGAATAGCTATACCTCCATATAAGATATACAAATGGCCAAAAACACATGAGAAGATGCTCAACATCATTAGTCATAAGGAAAATACAAAGAAAATCCAGAAACTTCATACCTCTAGGATGGCTAAAATAAAAAAGACAGACAATAACAAGTGTTTACAAGGATGTAGAAATGTTGGAACTCTCATATACTGCTGGTGGAACTATAAAATGATGCAGCCACTTTGGAAACTAGTTTATTAGTTCCTTAAAAAGTTGAATACGAAGTTGTCATATGATCCCAGCAATTACACTCCTGGTGTATATTCAAAATAAATGAAAATATATCCACACAAAAACTTTTACAGAAATGTTCATAGAAACATTAGTCATAATAGTAAAACAAATAGAAATAACCAAAATGTCTATGAACTGATGAATGGATAAACCGTATGTGATGTAACCATACAATGGGATATTGTTCAGCCATAATAAGGAGTAAAGCACTGATACATACTGCAGCATAGATGAGTCTTGAAATTATGCTAAGGAAGGAAGCCAGACACAAAGGTCACGTATAGTATGATTCTGTGGAAAATAAAGAAAGACCACCCAAATAAGAATAAGCAAAAGCTATTTATTCAGTTTCCTACGGCAAGGGAGGCAGCCACCATCACTTGAATTTGGCAGACTCAAAGGCAAGAAGAAGAGTGGGACATAAGAAGTCTTAAGTGTGCTAACTAGAAGTAGGGCATTTTAAGTAATTGATTAGGGATACATATTTGGCATTCTCTGGTTGAACTAAGTTGGAAATGGGAGCAAGAATTAGAAAAGTATCAGTTTTTAATCACGTCCTAGACATTTTGGGCCTATTGTTATGGGGTTTATTGTCTGACTTCTTCAACTAGTTACTCTAGATAGTAGGTTGACTTTTTGGACTGGGAGTTCTATATTTATACTGTATATTTATGTATAACTTATTTGTGTGTTTGCATGTGTGTATTTAGTCTCTCCCTTTATTATACGAAATGTCCAGAATAGGTAAATGCATTGAGATAGAAAATATATTAGAAGTTGTCTAGAACTGGAGGGGTGGGGTAGGGAGTGCTGTGGCTGCATAATTCTGCAAATACACTAAAAGTGACTGAATTAAATTCTTTATATGGGTGAACCTTATGTTATTTAAAGCTATCAAAAAAGCTTTTAACGTAACTCACTAATGATTTTCTAGTCATTTAAAATGATTATACTTTGAATTATTTGGTTAAAAATATTTATAATTAAAATTAATTTCAATTTATGTTTATTTTTTATTAATCTGATTATTTAAAAAATTACACATGTGGCTAACAATTTTTATTTCACAATTCTGATCTAATAAGAAGTATTACAAGTGCAAAGAATGTTATGGAAGGGAACGTTTTGTAGGTTCTTTGATTCTATTACTTTTGCTTTTTGTAAACATAGATGAAGAAAAAGAAATTCCTAAGAATTTGTTAGGAAGATATAGGAGCGAAAACGTACCTTTTCTTTCCTGGTTTAGAACGCCTCTCTTCCATCTTATAACAACCTCCATTGTATGTAAAGAACTATAGGTTTTTATTGGTTGTTAACTTCAAAGATTTTTTTTTATCACATTGAGACTGATGAAAGCCATGGACACTCTTCTCAGGTGGGGGAGTAATACATTTTGAAAGATGATGAAATTTGTTGCTTTGTATTAATATGCATGCACACTTTTGGTAAAAGCAAATGAACTTTTTTTTGGTAGGGGAAAAATCCTTCCCCTTATGATTGGGCAGTGTGGGATAAGGGATACTTCCTTTTCCAGTCACAATGATTGGTTAAAGAATGAATGCTTTACTTTACTGAGCCTATTCTGGAGATTTAAGGAAGCAGAAGTCTCTCCTCTGCTGAACTCAAAGCAGGAAAAGTCTAAAACAGAAGATTTTGAGGGCTATCACCTGGAGACAGATGACTTGAAAGGTGAAAAATAACAGAAACCTTTTAATATCACTTCAGCCTCCTGATCCAGCTTTAAACTAATTTGTCAGTTAAGGAAATAAATACATTCAGTTTTTGGCTAAGCTTATTTGGGATGGATTTTCTGACATTTACAGCAGAAAGAACGCTGGTTGTTATCCAGACTAAACATAAGGGGGATTTACAAATATCATTCAGCACATTCACGGGCTTCATCTTGAGGATCCCTGGAGTATATTGTCGGTAAGCTTGGAGAATTGTTTTGTGGGCTTTGAACAGTGTATAATTAATTAACTTAAATTTTATATTTTCTTTGCCAATCATCTTGTGTGTTGTTTTGGGAAGTTTGGAACTTATAAATCAAGGGTGCCATATCTTTTCATTTTCTTATGGGGGAAGGGGATTAATTGCCAATCACATCCAATAATTAGTTGAGTAGTTTTTCACTTAGACTTTATTAAAACAACCCATTTATTTATAATGCGATGGTTCTTGGACCACACTTTGAAAATACTGAATTAGGGATATATAGTTTTTATCTTTTCCCATACCCTTCCTCCAACTTTCATCCAGTATAATCTCAGAGTCACTGTCAGAATTTAATTTGCATGTCAAATTAAATTATAGGTACAACAAAGTAACTTCTAGGATTTTATTTGCATAAGGTTCTCTGTGAATAATATTGAGAATTTTTAGGAAGATTTGAGTCTGTGGCAAATTATGTCATCAGAGTTTGTGGAAACTGTGAGACTATGTGTGTGATTTTCCCTTACTTTATTAGTGAGGGGAATAAAAGGACTTTTGTAGCATAAGAGCTTAAACCAAAGTGGATTCATGAGAATCCATCTGACCTGGAGGACAGGAATCATCTGATGTACAGTGGGCAGAGCACATGTGAATTCAAAGACCAGTTGCATCATAATATCAATTACTGGGGTGTCTGGGTGGCTCAGTCAGTTGAGCATCTGACATCAATTCAGGTCATGATTTGATGGTTAGTGAGTTCGAGCCCCACATCAGGCTCGCTGCTGTCAGAACAGAGACAGCTTTCCTGCTTCAGATCCTCTGTCCCCCTCTCTCTCTGCCCTTCCCCTGCTTACAATCTCTCTCGCTCTCTAAAATAAATAAACATTAAACAAATAATATCCATTACTACTGGGTTTGCACTAGTGCTATGCTCTAGCTGCTCTGTGGAAGCAAGTACATGAGATCTGTCCAGGTTCTAGGGGACCCAATAGCTTTTTGAAGGTTTGTGTGAGGAGAGAAACATTGAAGACTTCATACAATAGTCACTGAAAGTACCCACTGCAGGAAGCTGATACCACAGCTGCATGATGTAAGGACTAGAAAGCCACAGCTAAAATCTCCTGGGAGTACTAGCTGGGAGTTATCACAGATATTTATTAAGCACTGTCTGTATTCAAGGATTTTGCTAACTTCAAGAGGATAGTTTCAAAGAAGGAAAGGTATGGCTCCCCTAAGAGATCTTGAAATCTGGAAGGAGATTGAATAGACTTGAGTGCCTCCTCTATCCACTGGAGAGAATAATATCTGTCTGACAGGGATTCTTGTGAAAAGTAAATACTATAATCTTTTATAATATAAAACACTTAGTCCTGAAACATGGTAAATTCTTGTTCTCCTCATTGCAAATCAAAAGGTATGAAATAATTTGCATGTTCTTGATAGGAGAAGAATTGGACAACCATGTTCAAGATGTGTGGTTCAGTTACAGGAAAGGGAGACAGGGCCACAGTGGGCTCTTTGGGATTGTCTGTTTTCTCTTCGATTCCCTAAGGATTCCCTTAGGATTGATGGCTCCTTCATTCACTCCCAGACATTTTCTCAATTCAAATGTGTGTGTGTGTGTGTGTGTGTGTGTGTGTGTGCGCACGCGCGTGTGCGCACATGTGTATGTAACCCCTAAGAGACTATAATTGTTTACTTGGCAAGTTGTTCAAATGTGTGACTGGGATCCAAATATGTGACTTAGATGATCCATTTTCCTAGGTGACTGACATTTATTGAGCCCCCAACTCTGTGCCAGGTACTGTATTTAGAATACTTTATTTCATGCAGTGTTTACATAAACTGTGCAACAGAGGTATTATTATCCATATTTTATGGATGAAGTAAGTGAATGAGGCTAACTTTTCTAGTCACATAGCTGATAATTATTAGAGCTGGGATTTAGTCCTAGCCATCCATTCCAGAGACAACCTTCCTAACCCTATACTTTTATGATACCTTGATGGATATTCCAAGGTTCTCAGAGCATTTAGTATTATTTTCTAGTCCATGAGTCAGCTCTTAACCTCTTGGGCTATTCCTGATTTTATAGATACAGAATAAATGAAATGGAAGATTTGTGGCACCTTGATTAAAACTGACTCCTATCCCCTGAAATACAAGGATGGTCTACCCACATCTGCACCTACCCCTGCCATCTACTCATTGTCATTTACTTAGTTAATCCTAGACTCAGTTAGCTTCAACATCAAAAGCTTTCAGCTTACCCTCTCTGCCCCTGGAATCCTGTGGGTCATTTAGATGTGAATCAGTTGGGAAATTAAATAATTAGTTAAAGTGTACATCTCTAGGTCCCACTCCTGGAAATTCTGAAGCAATTGGTCTTGTTGGTGCCATAAGCATCTGCTTTTGTAAGTGCCTCCAGTGTCTCTGACTCATGTTTTTGGATCATGATTAGACATATTGTTGTGTATAGATGAATTTGTCAGAAAATGTGGTCTCTGTCCTTAAAATTAGAGTTGTGTTAAAATACACAGATAGAATATTAATGAGCAGATATAAATGATGAAATTTATATAAATTTTAATATATACAGATTTAAATATATTTATTCCTTTTCTGATATTATGTGATCTCTTCTAGTTATAGATATCTAATTTGCCTATTGAGGCTATTTTATCTGTTTCTTTTTTTCTTTTCTTTTCTTTTTTTAATGTTTATTTTTGAGAGAAAGAGAGAGAGAAGAGAGACAGACAGAAAGACAGAGTGTGAGCAGGGGAGGGTCAGAGAGAGAGGGAGACACAGAATTGGAAGCAGGCTCGAGGCTCTGAGCTGTAAGGACAGAGCCCAAGGTGGGGCTCTAACCCATGAACCATGAGATCATGACCTGAGCCAAAGTCAGCTGCTTAACCAACTGAGCCACCCAGGCCCCCCATGACTATTTTACCTTTTTCAAAGCATTTTCACATCTTAATTTTATCATTTGGCATCTAAAAGATCCAAATGAGGAGAATATGTATATTCCCCATTTTATAGCTGAGGAAATTGAGGCTAAGCAAGGTTAGATGGCCTTTCTAGGTTAATTAGGCTTGTAACTGTTGATTGTGGCTGTGTTTATGCCAGAGGATGCTGCCTTAAATTGCAATCAGAATTGTCTCTTTACACTGAGTTCTACTCTGAAACCAATACTACACTGTATGTAAACTAACTTGAATTTAAATAATAACAAAAGAATTGTCTCCAAGAGATAGAGACCTCTTTATTGTTTTTTTTAAATTTTTAAAGTTGCTTTTTTTTAAGGTTTATTAAAGAGAGAGAGAGAGAGGAAAAGAGAGAGAGAATGGGCAGGGGAGGGGTAGAGATAGAGGGATAGAGAGATTCCCAAGAAGGCTCTGTGCTGTCAGTGCAGAGCCCAATGTGTGGCTTGAACCCATGATCCATGAGATCATGACCTGAGCTGAAATCACGAGTTGGATGCTTAGCTGACTGAGCCACTCAAGTGCCCTGATAGAAGATTATCCTCTAATTCCCAGGAAAGAGGGCATCTACAATGTCTTGGCTAAAGGAGAGTGTCATCTAAAGGCACCTTGGGTATGAGGCTCACAATGAGACCATATTCAGAGAAACCCTTCTACAATTAGTACACCCTGCTTTTGATGTCCACAGCTCTGTCTTTATTTTCCTCCGTCAAGTCCTAGCCAGAAGATAAGGAAGAGAGCATGGAGAGAGTTCATAGATCCCCTAGTCCAAACCATCTATTTATTCACAAACACAGAGCCCAAGAGGCAATGCCTATTCTCTCTGTAGTGGCTACAGTGAGTTGATGACAGAGCCAGTGCCAGGATGTCTATCTCCTGGGGCTCCACAATAGAGTGGAATTAACCTTGGGATGGGAGTCAAACAGACTAGGCTTCAAAATTTGCCTTTGTCCTTCACTCAGTTTGTGACTTTGGGAAAGTCATTTAACATCTCTGAACTTCAGGCTCTTTATCTGTGAAGTGGGAATACAAACCCTAAGGAAGAGTCTTTCAAATTACTGATATTTCAAAGCAGCTGGCCTCATTCAGGGTAGTTCTCAGTGAATCATGGTTTTCTTTCTTGCCCAGTTTCCCTTTTGATTCAATGTTCATTTTTCAGGCCAAGTCGAACTCCAAATAACTTACTCTATGGCTCTTCCTATATGTATCATTTCTTAGATACTGCCACATTTGTAAAGAAATATCCTACTACATATTCATGAATGCAAATCAGACTCCAGGGCTACAGCCTTTGACTCTGCAAATTTAGATCTGGATATTAACAGAAATTTGTGCAAATGGCTCTGGAATTATATTAGCCAGGAGCAGGAGGGAAAATGGACAGCAAACACCAAATAAACCCTTCTTTATGCTTATTTTTGGTCTTGGGAGTAACAGAAGGATATGGGAATCTCCATGGGATGGACTCCTTCACAGTCACCAGCACCCCGGGATGGTAAATGCCATGAGGCAGGGAGTGTTGCTACTTTATGCACTACACTTTGTGCAGCAGCTGGCATATAATAATATACAATTACTAGTACAATACATAGTTAATATGTATTGAGGAAAGCAATCCATAATTTTAACTTTTAATAATTTCCCATGTTAAGTTCGTGGCTCATTTATTTCATTTTGATTAGTTTTATCCCTCCAGCTATGCTGTAGCCTCTCCAAAGGCAGGTTCTGGTAAAATTAGTCATGAAAGTACCTCCAATTTGTAAAGTATCTACATCTAACAACAGGCTATGTGGGACACACATCACAGAGTCCTTCCCACATTTTTTATTAAGTTGATCATTATTCCCATATGACAGATGAAGAAACAGGGAGATTAAATAACTTGCCCATGATCACACAGCCTGTTTACAGTAGAGCCCATGGTTGAATCCAAGGCCCGTATTCTTCACCACCATACTTCTCTATCCCACGCAGTGTGTTTCAGAGAATTTGTACATTGCAAGTATTGCATATGAACCATGACCAGCAGAGCTGGGTAAGGTAAAAATCTGACATGAACAAAGTGTTTTTTTTCTGTTTCCCTTCTGGGCAGCCATTATACTCTTCTAGAGCTGTCCATGGTGCTGGCTCCCCATTGGCAAACCCTATTGAGGCCTGTCTATCCCAGTAAGTGCCTTCTTGCAGTCTCCCTGACTAATTCTCTTCATGAAAATTTGCATTGTTGTATTTTCTTTTTTTAAATATAATTTATTGTAAAATTTGTTTCCATACAACACCCAGTGCTCATCCCAACAAGTGCCCTCCTTCATGCCCATCACACACTTTCCCCTCTCCCTTAACCCCCATCAACTCTCAGTTTGTTCTCAGTATTTAAAGGTCTCTTATGTTTTGCCTCTTTTCCTCTCCTTAACTATTTTTTCTCCTTCCCCTTCCCCATGGTCTTCTGTTAAGTTTCTCCTGATCCACATATGAGTGAAAACATATGGTATCCGTCTTTCTCTGACTTATTTCACTTAGCATAATACCCTCCAGTTCCTTTCATGTTGCTACAAATGGCCAGATTTCATTCTTTCTCATTGCCAACTAGTATCCCACTGTATATATAAACCACATCTTCTTGATTGACACATCAGTTGATGGACATTTAGGCCCTTTCCATAATTTGGCTATTGTTGAAAGTGCTGCTGTGAACATTGGGGTACATATGCCCCTATGCATCAGCACTCCTGTATCCCTTGGATAAATTCCTAACAGTGCTATTGCTGGGTCATAGAGTAGTTCTATTTTTAATTTTTTGAGGAAACTCCACACTGTTTTCCAGAGCAGCTGCACCAGTTTGCATTCCCACCATCAGTGCAAGAGGATGCCCGTTTCCACACATCCTCACCAGCATCAATATTTTCCTGATTTGTTCATTTAAGCCGCTCTGACTGGCGTGAGGTGATATCTGATGATGAGTGATGTTGAGCATTGTTTCATGTGTCTGTTGGCCCTCTGGATGTCCTTTTTGGAGATGTGTCTATTCATGTCTTCTGCCCATTTGTTCACTGGGTTATTTGTTTTTTGGGTGTGGAGTTTGGTGTGTTCTTTATAGATTTTGGATCTAGCCCTTTTCCCGATATGTCATTTGCAGCCATCTTTTCCCATTCTGTCAGTTGCCTTTTAGTTTTGTTGATTGTTTCCTTTGCAGTGCAGAAGTTTTTAACTTGATGAGGTCCCAATAGTTCATTTTTGCTTTTAATTCCTTTGCCTTTGGAGAAGGGTTGAGTAAGAAAGTTCTGTGGCTGAGATCAAAGGAGTTCTTGCCTGCTTTCTCCTCTAGGTTTTTGATGGTTTCCTGTCTCACATTCAGGTCCTTCATCCATTTTGAGTTTATTTTTGTGTATGGTGTAAGAAAATGGTCTAGTTTCATTCTTCTGCATGTTGCTGTTCAGTTCTCCCAGCACCATTTGTTAAAGAGACTGTCTTTTGTCCAATGGATACTCTTTCCTGCTTTGTCAAAGATTAGTTGGCCATACACTTGTGGGTCCAATTCCAGGTTCTCTATTCTATTCCTTTGGTCTATGTGTCTGTTTTTGTGCCAATACCATACTGCCTTGATGATGACAGCTTTGTAGTAGAGGCAAAGTCTGGGATTGTGATGCTTCTTTTGGTTTTCTTCTTCAATATTACTTTGGATATTCAGGGTCTTTTGTGATTCCATAAAACTTTAGGATTGTTTGTTCTAGCTTTGAGAAGAATGCTGGTGCAATTTTGATTCGGATTGCATTGAATGTGTAGATTGCTTTGGGTAGTATTGACATTTCAACTATTTATTCTTCCAATCCATGAGCATGGAATGTTTTTCATTTCTTTGTGTCGTCTTCAATTTCCTTCATAAGTTTTCTATAGTTTTCATCATATAGGTCTTTTACATATTTGGTTAGGTTTATTCTTAGGTATTTATGGTTCTTGGTACAATTGTGAATGGGATCAGTTTCTTGATTTCTCTTTCTGTTACTTCATTATTGGTATATAAAAATGCAACTGATTTCTGTACATTGATTTTGTACCCATCGACTTTGCTGAAATCATGGATCAGTTCTAGTAGGCTTCTGGTGGAGTCTGTCAGGTTTTCCATGTAAAGTATCATGTTATCTGCGAAAATTGAAAGTTTGACTTCATCTTTGCCAATTCTGATGCCTTTTATTTCCTGTTGTTGTCTGATTGCTGATGCTAGGACTTCCAGCACTATGTTAAACAACAGTGGTGAGAGTGGACATCCTTGTCGTGTTCCTGATCTCAGGGGGAAAGCTCTCAGTTTTTTCCCATTGAGGATGATACTAGCTGTGGGCTTTTCATAAATGGCTTTTGGGATGTTTATGTATGTTCCCTCTATCCTAACTTTCTTGACGGTTTTTATTAAGAAAGTATGCTGTATTTTGTCAAATGTTTTTTTCTGCATCTATTGGCAGAATCATATGGCTTTTATCTTTTCTTTTATTAATGTGATGTATCACATTAATTGATTTGCAAATATTGAACCAGCCCTACAGTCCAGAATGAATTCCACTTAATCATGGTGAATAATTCTTTTTATATGCTGTTGAATTTGATTTGCTAGTATTTTATTGAGAATTTTTGCAACCATATTCATCAGCGTTACTGGCCTGGCCTGTAGTTTTTTGTTTGTGTTTGTTTTGTTTTGTTTCACCAGGTCTGTCTAGTTTGGGAATCAAAGTAATGCTGGCTTCATAGAATGGATCCAAAACTTTTCCTTCCATTTCTATTTTTTGGAACAGCTTGAAAAGGATAGGTATTAACTCTGCTTTAAATGTCTGGTAGAATTTCCCGGGGAAGCCATCTGGCCAAGGACACTTATTTGTTGGAAGATTATTGATAACTGATTTAATTTTTTCACTAGTTATGGGTCTGTTCAGATTTTCTATTTCTTCCCATTCGCATTTTGGTAGTGTGTGGGTGTTTAAGGAAATTGTCCATTTCTTCCAGGTTGTCCAGTTTTTTGGCATGTAATTTTTCATTGTATTCTCTGTTAATTGCTTGTGTTTCTGAGGGACTGGTTGTAATAAATCCATTTTCATTCATGACTTTATCATTTGGTTCTTCTCTCTAGTCTTTTTGAGAAGCCTGGCTAGAGGTTTATCAATTTTGTTAATTTTTTCAAAAAGCAACTCTTGGTTTCATGATCTGTTCTACTATTTTTTTGGATTCTATATTTCTGCTCTAATCTTTATTATTTCTCTTCTTCTTCTGGGTTTGTGGTGTCTTTGCTGTTCTGCTTCTAGTTCCTTTAGGTGTGCTATTCGATTTTGTATTTGCACTTTTTCTAGTTTTTGAAATAGGCCTGGATTGCAATGTATTTTCCTCTTAGGACTGCCTTTGCTGCAGCCCAAAGGGTTTGGATTGTTGTCTTTTCATTTTCATTTGTTTCCATATATTTTTAAATTTCTTTTCTAATTGCCTAGTTGACCCATTGATTCTTTAGTAGGATGTTCTTTAATCTCCATGCTTTGGGAGGTTTTCCAGACTTTTTCCTGTGGTTGATTTCAAGTTTCATAGCATTGTGATCTGAAAGTGTGCATGGTACGATCTGAATTCTTTTATATTTATTGAGGGCTGTTTTGTGATCCAGTATGTGATCTATCTTGGAGAATGTACCATGTGTACTCGAGAAGAAAATATATTCCACTGCTTTGAGATGTGGAGTTCTAAATATATCTGTCAAGTCCATCTGGTCCAATGTATCATTCAGGGCCATTATTGCTTTATTAATCCTCTGTCTAGACGATCTGTTCATTGCTGTAAGTGGAGTATTAAAGTCCCCTGCAATTACCACATTCTTAGCAATAAGATTGCTTATATTTGTGACTGTTTTATATATGGGTGCTTCCAAATTCAGTGTATAGACACTTATAATTGTTAGCTCTTCCTGGTGGATGGACCCTGTAATTATTACATAATGCTCTTCTTCATCTTGTGTTACAGCCTTTAAAGTCTAGTTTGTCTGATATAACTATGGCTACTCCAGCTTTCTTTTGACTTCCAGTAGTGTGATAGATAGTTCTGAATACCCTCACTTTCAATTTGATGGTGTCCTCAGGTCTAAAATGAGTCCCCTGTAGACGGTAACTAGATGGGTCTTGTTTTTTTATCCATTCTGATACCCTATGTCTTTTGATTGGGGCATTTAGTCCATTTACATTGAGTGTATTATTAAAAAAATATGGGTTTAGAATCATTGTGTTATCTGTAGGTTTCATGCTTGTAGTGATGTTTCTGGTACTTTGTGGTCCTTGCAACATTTCACTCATAGGGTCACCCTTAGGATCTCTTGTAGGGCTAGTGTAGTGGTGATGAATTCCTTTAGTTTTTGTTTATTTGGGAAAAACTTTATTTCTCCTTCTATTCGGAATGACAGGCTTGCTGGATAAAGGATTCTTCGCTGCTTATTTTTCAGTTCATCACATTGAAGATTTCCTGCTATTCCTTTCTGGCCTGCCAAGTTTCAGTACATAGGTCTGCTACCACTCTTATGTGTCTGCGTTTGTATGTTAAGACCCATTTATCCCTAGCTGCTTTCAGAATTCTCTCTTTTTCCTTGTATTTTGCCAGTTTCACTATGATATGTTGTGCAGAAGATAGATTCAAGTTACGTCTGAGAGGGGTTCTCTGTGGGTCTTGGATTTCAATGTCTGTTTCCCTCCCCAGATTGGGGAAGTTCTCAGCTATGATTTGTTCAAGTACACCTTCAGCCCCTTTCTGTCTCTCTTCTTCTAGAATTCCTATGATACTGATATTGTTCCATTTGATTGCATCCCTTTGTTCTCAAATTCTCCCTTTGTGATCCTGGATTTTTTAATATCTCTTTTTCTCAACTTCCTCTTTTTCCATGAATTTGTCTTCTAATTTACCTATTCTCCCCTCTGCCTCTTCAATCCACGCTGTGGCTGCCTCCATTTTATTTTGCACCTCATTTATAACATTTTTTAATTCATCCTGTTTTTAAGATCCTTGATCTCTGCTGTCTTCTATGCTTTATCAAGCCCAGCTATTAATTTTATGACCATCATTCTAAATTCTTATTCAGTTATGTTGTTTTTATCTGTTTTCATCAATTCTTCAGCTGTTACTTCTTTCTGGAATTTCTTTTGAGGAGAATTCTTCTGTTTCTTCATTTTTGTTAGTTTTCTGTCCCTTTTGAGTTTTAAAAGCTTGTTATGTGCCCTGCACCTGCAAGCACTGCTGTATTAAAGGGGGAGGGTGTCATACACCGTCCAGGGCCTGACCATTCAGGAGGTGTGTTTTGGAGAGTGTTACTTGCTCTCTGTTGTTTTAGCTTTGGTTATTTTATTTCCCTACTCATAGTGATGTTTTGGACCCTCCACCAGGTGTTCTTTGAGTTGTTCCTTGACATAGCCCTGGAAAGGAAAACAAACAGGCAAACAAATAGGAAACAAAAATATTCAAACTCACTAATAAATAAAACAAAAAAAACAAGAACAAAAACCAATCCAAAAGCAAAAAAAAAAAAAAAAAAAACACCAGCTATAAGTAAAAACAGGGTGGAGGTGGTGCTGATGGAAGAGCACATACAAAGAGAGAAATGACAGGGGTGGAGAAAAAGAAAAAATAAACATTGACCAGGCAGAGAAACTAAAAGACTTAATCCAGAGAGAGGGAGAGAACGAAAAATAAGCAAGGAGGCAAGGAAAAAGAAACGAAGATAAAGTTACCCAGACAGATAAACTATATGGCTTGCTTATTCCAGAGAGAGAAAGGAAAGTAAAGAAGAAAGTGTAGAACATGTATCAAGAGAATGGATTAAATATGTCTGTTTAAGCAAACCAATAACCAGAGTAAGCAGCCTAGGGGAGGGAAAGATAAGAAGGAGAAAAGGGAGAATATATCTAAATAACAGGAATTGTCCTAGAATTAATCCAGGCAATGCTACTGTGCTGGTCTGGAGGAGGGGGCCATCTGGTTCCTCAGAGTCTGTGCCTCTCAGTAGATAAGCAGCTACCCAATGCGAGAAGCATGGTTTGGTGTAGGCGGTCCGCCTCCACTGTGGGCCCCACCTTGGTGGTGGTGGGGAGAAAAATCATGACCCTCCAGTCTCTTCTCCATGGAGTGGTGGACTCCGTTTGAGCCATCTTCACTGTGCCACGGGTGCAGACAGGTCAGTCTTTCTTGGTCTGCAGACTCCTTTCCCTACTTCTTGTCCAGGATTTAAACTCCCACTCCGTGGACCCCTGCACTGGGAAATCGCTTCCTTATGCCCCCTGATATGTGGTTCTGACTCGTTTTGTCCTGTGCCATAGCACTTCATGGGAGGGGACTGGTTTCTCCTGCTGGGGACTGTGCCCCTGACCTACCACCCAACCTGGAGGTGGCTCCCCTCCTTCCCAGGTGTGCGAACAGGGCAGCCAGCCCCAGTCTGAAGAAAGCCCTAGTTAGAGATGGGATCCCTCTCCATCCTGGTCTGAGGTTTTTCTCTTGTCCATATAAAGTCCTATGCTTCCCCAGCTGCTCCTTCTCTTCCCTTTGTCTCTCCTGCAGAAGGGGATCCCTCCCCTCCATGCCTACGTGGCCCATTTTATATCCCCCAGTTTGCATTCACCCACCTATGGGCTGTTAGGTTGTCCCAGTTTCTCCTGGTAAACTCAGTCTTTCTTCCTCCCAGACTCTTGGCATTCAAAGTCCTTTGGCTTCAGTCATTCTTTGTTTGAGAGTCATGGGAAATACAGATTCCCCTCATTTTCTGCCATGTTGGCCCCTGCTTTGTTGTATTTTCTTAGCTGTCATTTATAAAGTGTTTATGTTGAATGAGTATTATGATAATTTTATAGGGTATATTACTTAATTCTCACCATAACCCTAAGAGACAAGTTTGATTACTATTTTCATTTTAAAGACATAGAAACTGAGGCTCAGGAATTTTAAGAAATGAGATTAAGGCCATAGCAATATGACTTATTCCGTTGTGCCCTTTGTTCCTGAGTCAAAATTCTAATGCATAATGACTGAGTGGGCTTTTATACTAACCATATCTTAGAGTTATAAGTTTTGAAGATTTCAAATGATGCCTCACATTTGATCTTAATTCCAGATCCAAGGGAAGGAAACATAACCATGACAAAACAAAACAAAACAAAACAAAACAAAACCTTAAATGATAATGAGCAGCAAGTGAACATCACAAGGATGAAAGTCCTTGATATCTTGTCTTTACCAAGCACTGCCTTTCCTCCCTGCCCTGTTGCACTACACAACCTCTCCATGCCACACTTCTTCATTTTTTCAGAGGCCTTTCTACAAACCAGTGTCTGAAGGTGGAGATTACAGAGCCCAGTGCCATGAGGAAGATATTTTGGCACAAGGAATATCTTTGGTGTTTCTTTAGTCTCACCAACAGGCTGTTGCCTTGCTAAAGGCCAACCTTCTCTTTAGCCCACATTAAACTGACACTAGACTTGGGTTATGTTGGAAAGAGATTAAGAGATGTAGTCTTGTGGATCCCTGGAGAGTTTGGAAATCAAAATTCAACTTATTTGTTACTAAAAAGCATTTATTTGAAGCTCATCATTTCCTTTTATTTCATGTCTATTTCCTTTGGCTTGCTAAATTAAATTTAAATATTTTGATTAAAATTGAATATATTTCAATTCTGTTGAATTAGATTTATTGAACATAGCTATTTTTCCACTCATGTATTTATTCTAAATGAATAGAAAGACAGTAGAAAAGATACTCAACAAATGGTAAAACTGCTTTTCCCCTCTTTGGGATGTGAAACTTTCAGTGGTTTTATTTCAACTTTATTTTTTTATATGCTTTTATATTACATACTTACTAAATTAAAAAAAAAACTATTTTGTTTTCAGGAACGATTACTAAGGAAAAAATTGTGTATTTGTTTCCTGTGGCTGCTGTAACTACTACCATTAAACTACGACTATTAAAACAACTGAGATTTATTTTCTCATAGTTCTGGAGTCCAAAAGTCAGAAATCAGTATCACTGGACCAAAATGAAGGTGTCACAGGACTATTCATCTGGAGGCTTTACTGGAGAATCTGTTCCTTGCCTATTTTAGTTATGATGACCCTGGCATCGCCTCAGTCTTCAAGGCCAGTATCTTTAAATTCTCTCTGCTCCATCTTCACATTTCCTTCTCTTCTATGTGTAATCAAATTTTCCTCTGTCTACCTCTTATAATGATACATGCTATTGCATTTAGGGCCCAGCTAGATAGAATGGCCTTCTTATCTCAAGATCCTTAACTTAAAACATCTGAAAAGTCTGTCATGTAAGGCCACATTTACAGATTCTGGGATTAGGACCTGATGTTTTGGGGGATATTATTCAACACAGCATAAGTAGTTTCCAAAGGGAGAATGATAACCAATGAAGATTTTATACCTGCTTTTTAAATGGATTCATGCTGTGTGAAGCCCCAGTTTCAGGCCCTGCATCAGCTGTTTGTCTATAATTAGATGAATGTATGGCCAATTTACCTGGGATAGTTATAGTTTAGATCCATTGCCTATAGAATTATTAATACACCATGTTTACTCCAAATAGTGTTTTGGTTAATGCAATAAATTATATAGCCACCCTCCATATGCTATTGCATATGATACAAAGCCAGGCTCTTCTTTTTTTATGGTAATCATTATCTTGGGGCTAGAGAGCCTTGCTGGAGACAAAGTGTGATCACCAAATTCCACCATATACCTCTTCTAAAAGAAGCTGCCAAATGATGATGAGAAAGCATGTCACCAGACTAGGACTAGAGCCCAAGTGTCTCTTCAGTAGGTCTGAGGATATGTGCAGGTACAGTGGCTGATATTAGGAATTTAAGTTGCTGTAGACTCTTTTGTTTTCACTTGCCCTTGTAATAGTGTCTGTAATTGCAGGGCAAGAGCAAGGGTTTATCTGCTGATGTTCTCTGCTAGGCTACATGGCCACAGGAAAACTTGGCATCTTCCCTCTCCACCATGACTATCAATAAATTTGCTTGACACTTGGATGGCCTCTGGGTACATACTTCTAGAGGACTGATGCTCCTTTTATGTTAATATAATCTTCTACCTTCTAATTCATATTAAATGAATTCATATGAATTATCAGTGAAATTTAAGAATAAGTACAGACTCTGGTAGAAATGCTCTGGGAAGGATATTTCTAGTCTCTTCCTTTGCAGATCATTTTTATAAATAGTTTTCAGACTTCAGACAGTTTTATTTGATTTTTCTCTCTTTCTTTTCTTTTCTACCATATTTCCTTCCTTCCTTCCTTCCTTTTGCTAAATGCCCTCTCTATTAGTAGTTTAATTTAGATACTACTATTATACCTTCTTTGTAGGTAAGGAACCCTAGACTCAAATATGTTAAATAATTTACCCAAAGTTTACTCTGATATTGGCTGAGCTCACAATCAAACTGATCCATGTGACTCTGGGGTCCACACTATTAATAATTCTAGTTGATTTCTTTTCTCCAAAATAGGTCATCGGTTTAAGAATGGACAATTTTACAAGCTATAAGTTTTAGGGAGGGCATCTGTGTAGGTACAATGGTTAGGGCTAGTTCTCTGGAAGCTATTGTTGGGTTAGGAGAGAATTAGGCTCACTGATAACAATGGGATCAGAGAATATTAAATAATAGAGGCCAGTTGGTAGCACTTAGCCTCTAGGCCAGGATTTAAGGAAGGGACACAAAAGTCCCAGGAGACTAATAAGCAATTGAAATAAAAGTGTGGAAACTGGAAAGGAAAGGCATCCTTGATAGCTTATGTAAAGGCTCTCATCTCTGGTAGCAGGAGGAACAGAAAGCTTAGGACCAGGTACTAAGTCAGAGTGGCTAAGCAACAGAGAAGATTAAAACCCAACCAAGACAGGTCTGTTTTGCTGAGGACTACCAGGGAAAGAATGGGACTCTTTCAAGGAAGATCTGGCTGCCCAATGTTATAGCCTATAGACTATAGTTGTCAGCTCATTTAGGATTTGCCTGACTGCAGACAGCCACCTCCCCCTAAAGATATGACCAAAAGCGCAGCCATTTTGACCCAACAGGGAACAACTCAGACAAGCACAATGCATTCCAGGACTTCCGGTAGTGTTGGCCAAGGTCTTATTATGACCTCGTTTGCGGTTAGACTTTTCTCTCTTATCAATCTCATTTCCTCCAACACTCTTCCACAAGTGTTTATCCTTAGTATATATACAGCATGCCAAACTCCATCTTATCATCTGCTTCTGGAATACCAACTTCCAACAGACCCTGAGAATCCTCAGGCCCAACTCTCCTCTGGACAGAATTAATATTCTTCCTTCCCCCGTGCTATGAAGAAATTCTTTAGTCAGAAGGGTAGAGTGTCCTAGATAAGCAAGAAAGGAAGACTGTCTTAAGAAAAATCTGCTATATACTAGGCCTATTGCTAGGAATGATCTGACTGACCATTTGGAGACCTCATTTATCTTTTCCTTAATTAGCTTCTGGTGCCTCAACACTGCTTTCTGGAAGCAGTATAGATGGAATAGACAGTATAGAGAGCTCAGCTGGCTAAGCATCCTTGAATTTTTGTTGGCTTACTCACACAGCGAAATGTGTTAGATCAAAATGTTCCCAAATCTAACACCTTCAGAATGCTTGATCACCAGCTGCCAAATTTGGGAACAAAAACATCACCGTTTCCCAGTCTTTTGGGTAATATTCATTAACCAATTCTGGAGAATCACATGGCTCTGAGTTTTTTCATCCACCCATCGTGACCATTGAAACATGTGAGAGCAAAGCACAGTCCATCTGGGCAGTAGCCACAGCTGCCTGGGTTGGTGTGAGTTGCTTTACAAGGAGGACTTCTCTAAGAGGGGTAGGAATCACAGATGCTCCGTACCATTTCTGTCTTGGAGAATGACGATTCTAACAACCTTGCTGTCCTCTGCACAAAATGCCACATGGAGAGGTGTGTATCATCTTCAGAGATGCTACTATTTATAGCATAGAGTCAGATTTCATAGGTCTCTATTTGACAGATTTAATGTCCAAAAAGTCTTGGGGAAAATTTATCCAAAAGGTCTGGAGACAAGAGAGTTTGCCTGATGCAAAGAGGAGTGAGTGAAACATTTCCACACAGAGCCTTCAGCAGGTTATAATCCATAAATCTGTCAGCAATCTTTACTCTTCATGTGTGTGAAATTATGCAAGCTTCTTTTTTTCTTTATTTTCATTTGAATTATGCACTCTGTACTATAGATAGATCAACTCTTCCCAGGCAGCTAACTGCACTGCTGGAAGATCAGGATGTGTTTTATTTTTATGTCATCCTGCTCTGATTCAGTGTTTATGGTGACATATAATCAGATATCAAGTTAAAAAAAAGGATCCATATTAAGTGCAAACTTCCTTCCATCATGACCAATGAGATGTAATTGGTGCTATTGACAGCACTCTGGCTGGCATTGATTTTTCTATCAGCCTGAAATCTGATGACAGCCTTTTTTCACTCCAACTACTTGGTTCATAACCAAGGAAAAGTTACTAAGGAAAAATTATATAAATTATAAGTTGCTATATGTAACCATGCTGCTTTTCCAAAATAAGCAATCTTGAATATACATTATGTGCTACAACAGCATAATAATCACCACTTAGTGACTGATAAGCAGGGTTGCCATGTATTGCTCTTTAGGGACCTTACTCCACTTGCCAGTTTTTTGCCCAGAAGGAAAGGCACATTTTTTTCTTATTCTCATAAAGGCAGTATGGGCTTTAGGAAGACTGGGTGCTCACATGCAGAACATTTAATGCACTATCACATTTAATTTATGTGAACTAATATAAGGTAAATATTATTACTCACAATATACAGCTGCAGAAAATAAGTTATATAGAAATGATACAAATCATCCAAGGTTGGACAGCCAGTCAATGGAAGACTCCTTCTAAGTCTTGGGAAACTTCAGTTTCCCAAACTTCATAGGCTTATTTCCCCTCAGTTTTCAAGGTCTGCACTGAACCAGAGAGAAGCCTTTCTATAGAAAGGAGATGTGGCTTTTCATTAGTCAGATTAGATATCAGTTGGCTTATCTGCAACTCTCCCAAGTTGTTGTAGATATTTTTGCCTGTAGTTTTTCTGGATAATCCCAAGGCATTAGGAAAGTGAAACTTTAGAATAAAAAGCTTTGCTTAGTAGTTGGCTCCTTCAAATCTTTTCTTTTACAATTAATATAGGGGTTCTGATTTATTTGAAAAGAAAGGAAAACAGGTTAAAATGAAAGGATTGGAGAAGGAGCCATGGAAAAACTAAAGAGAGATTTCATGGGAGTCTAGAAATAGCTGAGTCTCAGAAGTGTCAGAAACAGAACCTTCAGAAGGACAGCCCCAGAATGTGGCTGCTCTCTCAACTTACTTCCTTATGTGTGATCTCTCTGAACTAATTAACTTGCTCTTGATCTGCAGCTTCTGGGACTTCACTTCTTTATGACTATGTGGTGTACATAGGCTGGTAATCTCCACTTTCATGGAACTCTGGGTTCTACCATTTGGGATTGGAATTTCCCTCTGTTCAAATTCCCAATAGAAGCATTCTTGATTTTGAGCCAGAAACTGGCCAGTCCACAGATGGACAACTTCTAATCTCAGATGTTACCTTTGTGTTAGGATGTGAAAGGGTGAATAGCCATGTGGTCATGTGGTATAGCACACACTCTATAGGGTATAGTGGCTGCAGTCCTAGAGAATAGCAGGGCTTCAGCCCCTGCATATTTGCTCTGAACTTACTCCATGTTCTTGTTCTCTCCCTCTGCTTCAAACATCTTCCCCTATCCATTCCCCTTGGTGTAGATTCCAAGGGCATCATTCCTTTTTCTGACAAGCTTATTGGATTGGCAATAACATTTTAAGTGATCCTCTAAGCTCTGATGTGGCACTCCTTGAGATGCTGTTTCCCATTCATATTCCTGAACCCCATGGAATCATACTCAGTGTTGATCTTTTTCCTTTAAGGTTTTGTTTATTACTTATTTCTACTACTATTACTCCTTCAACAATACTACTACTACTACTACTACTACTGCTACTACTACAATATGACTACTATTGCTACTACTACAAACACATATGAGAATTTACAAAATATCCAACACTGTTGTGTTGCTTTTATGTATTAGCTCAGTTAACTTCAAACAGTCTTATGTGGTAGCTAATATTGTTCCCATTTTGCTGATAATAATATGAAGTTTTGGTGAAAATAACTATGATACCCAAGAAAGCACAGTTTTCAGAGTGTGCGCCAGGTGCATCTGACTCTGGAGTTTATACTCTTAAGCACAATACTGCCCTTGTAAATGCCTAAAAACTGGGTGGTTAATATCTAATGAGTGTCCTGTTCATGAGGAACCATCTTTCTGTTTCCTCATGTGTAATATACATCCAAGTCTAAGATTTTTCAACTAGACTTTGAACCTATTATGGGCAGGAACCATAGAATGCATGTCTCTAGTGTCTTCTGTAACACATTCTAGTTGGAAGCACAGATAAAGCCCATATATACTTATTGTGTGTCAGTACCTATATTTAAAATTTTTTAAATTTTTATTTATTTTTGAAAGAGAGAGAGTATGAGCAGGGGAAGGGCAGAGGGAGAGTGGGAGACACAGAATCTAAAGCACGCTCCAGGCTCTGAGCTGTCAGCACAGAGTCTGATGCAGGGCTCAAACTCACAGACTGTAAGATTATGACCTGAGTCAAAGTCGACACTTAATTGACTTAGCCACCCAGGCACCCCGTACGTACATTTTTATTCAGCTTTCAGTTTCATAAAAAATAAGCTATAGCCAAATTTATCTTCTGCTCAACTCCAATATCAACTTTTCAAAGACAAGAAGATTTATTTTTCTGAGTCTCTAGACCTCTGAATATGAAAAATTCTCAACAATAGGGTGGCATCACTGCCTAATGCATTTATTCTGAACTGGTAATGATAGAAGCAGTAAATATGATTGTCTGGCCCAGCTGTGATGGTAATAATTAGCTTAAGAAAATTGCACAAGAATTAAAAACCTAAAACCAGCCAAACCCAAATGAATAAAACACACTTTTGGCCTTGTTGCACTGAGTAGTGAGAAAAACTAGCATCTGGCTACTAACCTCTCTAAACTAAAGACTCTAAAACATCTTTTTATCATTATTAACGGGTTGAAACATTGACATATCCTTCTTTACGTTCCCACAACTCTGTTACCTTTCCAGCAGGTGGGCTGGAGCATGTTTAGATCTCTCTGTTCTGTTACTGCCAAGATAATAGCATGAAAACCAAAAAAATAGTGTTGACTATTAGCTGATGTTTCTCTACCCTCAATTAACCATGAACTATGTCTGTGAAATGGCTTTTAGGACCAACAGATGCATAAGCATATGGCATTGCTCTTATTTTTAGAGGCCTCTTATTCACAAAGTTTGGGGGAAGAATGGGAAATGATAAAGATAGACTAGAATCAGTGTTCACAGATTTCTCCATCAACTTACCCTCAGAGCATTACATCTTATTTCACCTAGTCTCTGAGCTGCAATAGAAGGGAGATTTGGAGCTGAAGATCAGGGGGTGGTATTGACTCTGGTAATGTGACTTCAGGCTAATCATTTAGTTTTTTCGTCTCAAAATTAAAAATAAAGTTAGTATACTCACCTGTAAAATGGGGAAAATAATCTCTATCCTATTTTTCCACATGGCTGTTGTGAGGATCTAATAGGAAAATAAACACTACAACACTCTATAAATTTACAAAACCTAAGTAAGAATTATTATATGATTTTATTATTTAAATCTACTATACTGGTTACCAAATGGCTTAACAATGCAGAAATATTTTTTTCTGTGGTCAAGTAGGACAAATCTTGACTTTTTTCTAAGGAAACTTTTTTTCCCACCTATAAAACAAAGAAAAAAAAGATAAATCCTATCACTATGTTGACTTGTCCTTAAGTAATATGACATCTGGACTCTTCCTCTCTTCATCCTATTTCCATTGTCTCAGGCTACACAGAATGCTTGAAAATAATCCAAAGAATATTGATAAACTCCTTATCCTACTTCCATTCCTCCATACATAAAACAATTTGAATTTAAAAGAAGGCTTCACTGATAACTAAAAAGAATCTTTGGCTCATTGCAGACATGAATTTTTTAACCAGTGAATTTGTATGCCCCTCAAATCTTACCAACAAATAGGGGCTTATTGTACTTGTGACAGATAAATAAATCAAGTCATCAGGGTGTCCTGCTTCCCATTAACCTGTGTTGGTTAGTAAGGGTATTGGTGGATATAGCATGGCAGATTAGATCATGGACTTCAATATCTTATCAATCTGGACTTTAATTCTAAAACTGCCAATCATTATCCATGTAACTTTGGGCAAAAAGCTTTAACATATTGAGCCACTTTTCCTTATGCACCT
This sequence comes from Cryptoprocta ferox, assembly GCA_028646485.1. Taxonomy (NCBI): domain Eukaryota; kingdom Metazoa; phylum Chordata; class Mammalia; order Carnivora; family Eupleridae; genus Cryptoprocta; species Cryptoprocta ferox. The sequence goes on along the minus strand of CM053561.1, from coordinate 62,153,444 downwards.
AAAAAATGGATGTTAGTAATAAAATCCATCTGATTAGATTGTTCTAAGGGTTGAATGAAGTATGATACTTAGCATCATGTCTGACATGTAGTATGTCCCCATAAGTCATGGTTATTATAGTTTCATTTCTTTTCTTTTCTTTTTTCTGGTAAAACAAGAAGTGCCACACCACCAGGTGTCCATAGGAAGGCACATCCAACCTGCTCAACCCCAGGCAGGCTGGGCATGATTGTGCAGACTTTGAAGTTAGTTAGTTAGTTAGTTAGTTAGTAGTGTATGTATATGTGTATGTATGTATGTATGTATGTATGTAATCTCTACACCCAATGTGGGGGTCCAAACTATGACCTTGAGATCAAGAGTGGCATGTTCCTCTAACTGAGCCAGTCAGGCACCCCTATTATAATTTCATTGCTATTATTATTTGGTGAATTATTAAACATGAAAATGATCTGAAGTGATATAAATATATGTATGTTTAGGATACTCAGGTAGCTTCCATCTTCTATTCAACTCTTCATGACCTTTTTCTGACTTTAGGCTTTAGTTTTTCCTGGGATGACTAAACTAGAGATGATTTCCTCAGGGGCTTCTTGAAATCAGGGACTATTGTATGGGGAGCTACCCTACTCAATAAATCAGGCAGATAACAGGGGAACATGATTGCATTAGCTCAAAACCTGGATCACTAAAGTGGAATATGACTATTGTTTAACTCATGAACCCTGTCCTTACAAAAGAGAGCAACCTGGGTGATCTCTGGCAGGAGATAACCCTTTTAGTTTTCTTCAAGTAATATCTCATTTCTAATTGAGATTTAAGGACATCTCTATCATCCACCACCTAATTTAAAGAAATATCTTGTTAATAAAACTGTGGTGCCCGAAATGTCTATTGATTCTAAAGGATGTCACCGTGAACCAAGTGTAGTGCCACACTTAGTTAAATAAGCTAGACACTAACATCTTAAGCCCAAGCAAACTAAGAAAATATTCTTGGTGAAACTTCTGAAGAGCAAAATGGGCATCTACCGAGGCCTTTGTCTCCTTGCTCCATCCATATCCTCCAATCATGTGTAGATTTAATGTCATGGCTCTGCATGGAAAATTAAGGTTAGTGCTTTATTACTTGTTGGTCTTTTATTTGAAAGAGAACTTGAAACACCTGGATATTAGAAAGATGTAACTGTTTCCATGGGCACTTAGCCAAGAAAACATGAGATTTGTGTGAATGCCAGGGTCCCAAAGCCTTTATATGTCATTTCTGCTGGAGTGGAGAGCTCTTGGTAAAAGATCATCAGAAGAATTTGATGGCTGTTTCTCACAATTGCAATTTGAGGAATTATTTAATGAAGGTCTTTTCAGTGCACTTGAGAAATCATTAGGCAACTAACTTTTTGAAAATGATCTTTAGACTTTTCACCAACAGAGTCAAGAGAACTTCTTTAAAAAATATGTATTTATTTGAGAAAGTAAAATTAAAACAATAACAAAGAAGTGAATAATTGCATGGGAGTAGTAATGATAAATAACTATATAAAACTTGACATAGTTCACTTTCATTAGATTGCTGGGTCATCCCAATCAAGCTGTGGAAGTAGGTAGCATGGGATAGATAGTGTGAGCTCCTCAGAGAGTACCTACACCCTCACTGCAAGAAAATCACTCCCAGTTGGGGGTGAGGGTTGGAGTGGGGTGAGGAGAATGGATGGGAGTGGCAGCTCCTTGTTAAAAATGAAGATTTATGATCCCCCTTTGGAATTACCTATTGGATTGGTAAGTTTGCAAACAATGTACTGGACCTGCTTGGCTTTTCTTCTGAGGTGGTAACTGCCCGCAGGTAAGTGGGGTTCTCTTTTCTCCCATGCCCGCTCCTCTTGTGTCGGGAGGCCTACCCTGGACCAGTGCTTCTGAGTGCACCAATGGTCTTTCTAATTCTGAGGTTCAACTGGCAGATTTAATTGTTTTGCTTTGTTTTGTTTGCTTGTCTTTATACTAAAGCTATGTCTCCCTGCTTTGATTTTATCATAATAAAGGTGATATTTTGAACTCCACTGGGCCTTACTCTTTTATTAGAACTGTAGGGTAGGACAGAGAGCCTTTATTTGTTAGCTCTCCTGAGAACCTAATCCTTTCTTACTTAAATTTGCCCATTACACTCTCATTAGTACAGAGCAATGTACTGATATCTGCATACTTCCTTTAATCTCACTACACCTAGCCTATTCTCTCAACTATTTTGATAGTGTCTTTCTTCTACTCACAACACCCCAGTGGTGCTAAATTCTCTTTTGTCTTGCAATCCCCTCTCCCTCTGATATTTCTCTTCACACATACTCCCTCTCCTCAATCCAGGACTTATTTATTTTTAATTTGTTTCTCCTTAGTGTAAAGTTGTTTGTTCTTCAAGCATGATGGGCTTTCTTTCTTCATTAAATGGTACTTTGAAAAAACATCCTTTCATTTATGTCAAAAGAGACACACACAGGAACTCCTTGGCAAAGGGAGTCTTTCCCTTTAAGTTCCTGGGCAAAGAAAACCATTTTTATGGACTTTCCTATTATTTTCTAGCTAATTAGTTGCACCTTCCATTCATCTTCCAGAAGTTGTTTCTTTTAACATTATTGAAAGCTAAGGTCATGGTGCCTTATATAAGTAGTATATATGTTATTATTTCTCTGCTAAGTTGAAGCTCCTTATGGCAGGGACTGTTGGAGTTTTCATTTCCTTTGTATATATCTGGGTTCTAACTCAATTCTAGAAAGAGCATGTGATCTGGGGCATCAAAGTCCTCATGCTTCTGTGCTCAGGATCAATATAAACAAGTTTGTGAATGGGTGTTGAGAACTCACCTCTACAAAGAGCTACACACAGGAGCCCCAGGGGGAGTGGCCCTGAATCAGACTGAAGGAAAAGGGAGAAAAAAGGGTACTGCACATGGGTGAGGCCAAGTTTAAAGTTGCTATGACATTTCTGACAAGAGCCCCATCAGTCCAGTAGTATTGGATACATGAAAGATAAAATTGGAGGACTTAAGAGTTTCTTTACTTTGGAAACAGTTAGATACAATCTTTAGAGTACTGAGTCAGAATTGACCATGTTTGCAGATTTACCAAATTTGTGAGAATCTACTTTTGAACATGGATGTTTGTCAAAAAAAGAAAGTTCATATAAAAAATTTGAATGTTTATTCACAATGACTGTAGCTGAGAAAAATATCTCCATTTGGTGCTGATCAGGCAAGAACTAGGCAGCAAGTTGCTCATATCTTAATTACAAGATCATATTAAAATAAGGCAATTTAATTGCAATTAGTGTAAAATAATTTATTTATAAACTGCCATTATATGAGTTTATATCCTATTATACATTTTATTCCAGCCTGGTACTGTATGCACCTCATTATACTATAAAGTACAAGGTCATTAGCCTGCAATTTCACTTGCCATCTTCTTTATTATATGCCATTCTGTTCTGTGTTTAGTATGAAATTGTTAAGTCTTCTTAGGTTATTTATTTGTTACTACTAATTTCTCTGTGAAGCTCTACAAAGCTCTGATTACAGCTAGTTAAGCAAATAGGACCTGTGATGTAAGCAAATGACTTTCCTTAAACATCTGGAATGGGTCTGGAATGGGTTCTGTTCTTCATCTGTCTCTCCTTCCTTGTATTTGCCCCTGATTGCTAGTGATTCTGGAAGCTCAATGCATTTTTCAAAGTTCTGAAACATTAGAGTGCTTGGCACCTTTACAGAGAACACTTGGAACACAGCAAAGTGAATTGTAGATAAACTCGAAGCAAAATGCTACTCCTATTTCTGAAGCCAGCACATTACTAAGCTTTGAGTGGTCTGGTTTGGTGAGCTGAGTATGGTTAATATGTATAACAAGACTAGAGTTTTGGGGTAGAAATCCTCATGTTGATAGCTTCTCCTGGATAAAATCTGCTTATCAAAATACACAGGTGAACGTAGTCCAGGAAAGCCATCACTGAGACATTCTTAGCCTCAGATATGTGGATGTAACAACAGAAATATGCCTCCATTGCTAGCAGGTGACTGAATAGTCTCATGAATAGAGGGAAATATTTACTGTTTGTGCTCTCGATGTGACAAGAATTGCTGAGCTAGGCATTTTGCATTTTATATTTCAATCCAATTTCCCAACTCTTAAAACTAGATATTATTAAAAACTTTAGGGGAGCCTGGGTGGCTCAGTCAGTTAAGTGTCCGACTCTTGATATTGGCTCAGGCCATGATTTCATGGTTCATGAGTTCATCAGGTTCTGTGCTGACAGTGTGGAGCCTGCTTGGGATTCTCTCTCTCTGTCTCTCTCTGTCTCTCTCTGTCTCTCAAGTAAATAAAATAACCTTAAACAAAAACCTTCATTTTACATTCCAAGAAACTGAGGATTAGGGAGGAAATGTTCCTTGTTCAAGATTACACAGTTGCCAGATAGCTGAGCTCTCCTGACTCCAAAGCTCTCTGCAGTGCATCACAGCCTTTAGCCTTACTATATACATTTCTCCAAGGTTAGTTGTCCTTTCTGAGGATTAATTTTGTAAGTTTCCTTTCCTCTGTGTAGTCCTGTGTTTACCACATAATATGTTGTTAAAACCTCTCACACAGAAGGCAAGCAGAAGTGGAAGAAAGTGCAGGACAGTCCCAGTGAAAGTCTGGCAATTGCTCACTCCAGGGGAATGAATATTTCTATATAACCAGGTTTTCTTTATTTATGGAATAGCCTGCCCATATTTATTCCCTCAAAATTAAAAACAAACTTCTCTTTGAGTATTTGTTTGCAAGATGAATTTTAATTCCTATCTTTTTTAACAGAACCACTTTACATATCTATTTGTTTAAGTATCTGCCCTCACCACAGAATGGTGACTCTATAATGCCTGTGACATAGATGGCAATATTAATTATGTATCCTCTGCATGTTCAACAGTGCAAATGACATACCAACATGCTCAATAATTATTGGATTAATGACTATTATGGTCATTCTTTTAAAATTTATTTATTTTGAGAGAGCGAGAACAAGAGAGAGAGCGCACCCAAGTGGGGAGAGGGAGAGAGAATCCCAAGCAGGCTCCGCCCTGTCAGCACAGAGCCTAATGTGGGGCTTGAACTAACAAACTGTGAGATCATGACCTGAGCCTAAATCAAGAGCTGGACACTTAACTGACAGGGCCACCCAGACACCGCTATTATGATCATTACTTATAATCCTAGAACTCAATATAATGTTCCTTTAATGATATTGAAAAGTATAAGACTGTTTATTCCTTATCCTTAAGATCTGTGTTCATTGTTCTCTTTTGTCTGTTTTGTATAATTTTTCAGTTTTTTCTTCACTATCAGCTCTTAACTCTCCACTGCCCTTGATTTCATTTTCAGCATATGCCTGCCTATAAGAGGCATCTGCTGTCTTTTATGAAAGCTAAAATGAATTAGGGAACCAGATGCCCTTCATTATTCAAATTTTGTAGAGGTTCAAAACCTCTCCTAGGAGTGAGCGAATGTGTTTTCAGTGGGAAGTTATGACATCTTCACAAGGAAAGGAGATTTGAGTACTCAAGGATACCTTTCTTAGCTAGCTTCTTGATCTAGATCTGTTTCAGAAAGTTGACAAATAAGTCAGTTAAGTGTCTGACTCTTGGTTTCAGCTCAGGTCATCATCTCAAGGTTCATGGGATCGAGTCCTGTAATAGGTTCTGTGCTGATAGCATGGAGCCTGCTTGGGATTCTCTCTCTCTCTCTCTCTCTCTCTCTCCTCTCTCCCTCTCTCTCTGCCCCTCCCCTGCTCACACTCTCTTTTGCAATGCTCTCTTTCTCTCTCAAAATAAATAAATAAACTTAAAAGAAGAAAAAAGTTGACAAATATGTGATCATAGAAGGCACTGTTGGTTCCCTGATTCTCATCCTCTTGTCCCTTACCTTTTCATTTCATGATGGCTTAACTGCCATTCCTGCCTCTGTCTAGGGCTTTCTCTCTCTGCAGGCCAGATGTGCTGGGGAATTATCATGCCTAAAGCAGGGAAGGTCCTCACCCAAAGAGTGGCATTATTGCAAAAAATCCAGTTCCCTCCCCACCTCCATGTGTGATAACCCTGAGGTGTACATTCCCTACTATTCCCAGACTTCCCTATCGTGATTATTTTCTAGTCATCCATAATGCCAGCTTTCATAATAATTTACCTCTGTTGGCTTCCTACCTTTCTCTGTCTGGCTCTCCTATTCCCTTATTTGTGTTTCCTGAAATTTCCTCCCCAAAGGCAAACCACCTGCACTTGCACCTTTGTCTCAAGGTCTACTTTGTGTGGGTATTCAGACTAATGCACAGAGTTAGAGATAAGTGAAGCAGCACAGTGCTTATAAAAAGTGAATCACTTTGGTTTAAGTCAGGTTAATATTTGGTTTTTAAACTCTTGAATTCTCTTCAGCTTTCATCATCCAGGTTGCCCCTGCGTCTCTTCACTGTCTGCCTTGTAAATATTAGACAAGGTACATATTTTTCTTTGCCAGTAAATATGGCATGTTCACTGCAGTATGGATTCAGAGTTGATGTGTCTGCTTTAGGAAAATGGTACTGAATACAAGGTGAAGGGAACTGAGCAGCTGTTTCACTTTAGCATCAAGTCAGCACTGCAGAAGCCAGAAATGAGTTTGTTGGTAACTGTGGCCCTTAGAAAGGGGACATTGCCTGAATAAATCATTAGTTTGCTCTTTTTGTTAGTGATACAGATGATTTGCATTTTCCTCTCTTAATCTGCTCAAGATTGGCAGTTTGAAGGGACACTGCTATTGCAGGGCAGCTGAAGAAAGACAACAATTAAAAAAATGAACTTTTCATCCAGTACTCACTTGTCTTCCTTTAAAGTACCATGATCAAAGGTGGGAAGAGTAAGAGCACTGGCTTGGAATTCTTCTACCTCTATGAAAGGTGACTACAAAGACAAATGTGAACTTCAGGGGGGAAAATAGATATTTCAGGCAACAAAGTATCTATGTCAAAACGATGAAGTTGGACTTCTACCTTACATTGTACACAAAAATTTACTCAAAATGATCATAAACTTTAATAATGAAAACTATAAAATACTAAAAAGAAAACCCAAGAGTAAATCTTCATGACCTTGAGTCAGGCAATGGTTTCTTAGATATGAAACAAAAGGAAAAGTAACAAAAGAAAAACAATTTGGACTTTATCAAAATTAATAACTGTGTTTCAAAGGAAATCTCTCAAGAATGTGAAAACACAAATCACAGAATGTAAGAAAATATTTGCAAATCACATATCTGATAAAGGACTTGTTTCTGGAATAAAGAAAGAACTCTTACAACTCAATAATAAAAAGACATATAACTCAATTTAAAAATGGGAAAATTCTATGAATAAACATTTCTCCAAAGAAGATATACTGATTCTCAAATCAGTAGTCATTTGGGAAATGCAAATCAAAACCACACTTAGCTACCACTTCATACCCACTAGGGTAACCGTAATAACAAAGACAGATATAAACAATTGTTGGTTAGGATGTGGAGACATTGGAACCCTAGAATATTGTTGGTAGAAGTGTAATATAGTGCAGCCAACTTGGAAAATAGTTTGTCAGTTTCTCAAAATGTTAGACACAGAGTTACCATATGATCCAGTAAATATGCTCCTTTGTATATATGTCTACACACAATCTGTACCTGAGTTTTCCTAACAATATAACTGTTAGTAGCCAAATAATAGAAAAAGCTTAAATACCTGCAACTGAATAATTAAGGATAAGAACCTGGTTTATCCATTCAATGGGTTATTATCTGGCACTAGTAAGTAAAATAGTACTGCAACAGAATGGATAAACCTTGAAAATGTTATGCTAAATGAAAGAAGCTAGTCACAAAAAAACATATTATACAATTCCATTTATATAAAGTGGCCAGAATATGTAATTTTATAAGACAAAATGTATATGCATGGCTGCCAAGAACTTGAGATGAAGGGATGTAAGAAGTACTTGGTTTCTGCTGTACAGCAGACAGCAGTGTCTGCTGCTATGGGGTTTTTGAGGGGGTGATAAAAATACTTTGAAGTTGATTGTGGTTATGGCTACAGGACTCGGTGAGCATATTAAAGTTCATTGAATTTTATACTTTGAATTGTATAATATATGAATTATAGTTCAATAAAGCTGTTAAAATGCTCATTGATTATTTACATACAAATAATGTATTCTATATTTAATAACTTTTATATAAATAAAATACATGACAATAAAAGCATAGAATATGGGAGTAGAGAAAGAAAAAAGTGTTCTATTATACATTTCTAAACTAGACATCAAAATATTTAATTTTAGTAATTGTCACTCTGGACTGGGTGATTGATTGATTCATTGATTGTAGTCTATCCTATGCACTGTCTAGCAGCATCTTGGCCTTCTACCCAACTGATGCTAGCAGCAGCATCCTCTCCCCTCCTTGCCATCCTCCATCTGTGCCAATGAAAAATGTCTCCAGATCTTGTCACTTGTCCCCTAGGGCACAAATGATCCTGCTAAGAATATCCACTATACAAGAAGCAGTGCAATCTGATTTAGCAGTGCAATCTGAGATAGTTTCCTATCTCTACTGTAAAAATTACCACAAACTTAGTGGTATAAATCAACATGGTTGTATTTTTTATAGTTCTGGAGCTCAAAAGTCCAAAATGTTCTTCTTGGGGTATACTCAAAGTGTCAGCAGGGTAGTGTTCCTCCTGAAGCCTCTCTGGAAGACTCCATTGCCTTGCCTTTTCCAGCTTTCAGAGAAATTCCATGGCCATGGGTCCTTCCTCTTGTCTTCAAAGCCTGAGTGTAACATCTTCAAGTTTCTCTCTGTCTTCTCCTTTGTCATCATATCTCCTTCCTTCTGACTATGATCTTCTGCCTTCCTTTTATAAAGACCTTGTGATTACTTTGAACTCTGTATTATTACAGTAATAGAGTCTTATCTCCTCATCTCGAGATCTTTAACTTAGTCACATCTGCAAAGTACCTTTTACCAATCAAGGTAACATATTCACAGCTTCTGGGAATAAGGACATGGACAATTTGGGGGAAATTATTCAATGTATCACAGTAGCCTTTGGTAAACACAACAAGCCCTGAGGCAACCATTAGAATAATAATGAGTTATATATTTAATGGTGCCCTACAAGTTTCTGAGACTCTATTCATTTTGCATATTCTCTCTATTCTTTGGATGGACAATTTATCTTGCTTCATCACAGAGATGTTTTCCTTCCCTGTTTGCCATTAAGATCTCTATTATCTTTATTTAAAAAAAAATTTATAGTTTATTTTTGAGACAGAGAGAGACAGAGCACGAGTGGGGGAGGGGCAGAGAGAGAGGGAGACACAGAATCTGAAACAGGCTCCAGGCTCTGAGCTGTCAGCACAGAACCTAATGCCGGGCTCAAAACCACGAACCGCGAGATCATGACCTGAACTGAAGTCGGACGCTTCAGTGACTGAGCCACCCAGGTGCCCCAAGATCTCCATTATCTTTAACAGTGCTTCTGGGTGTGATATTTTCCACACTGTACTCCTAACAAGCCAACATCCTCAGGCAGGATCACATAGCTGCTGACCCCAACTTCCTATGCAACTATCTGGAGTGGAATCTCTATGCCACAGACCTAGAGCTGGGGCAGAGGGGAGACTAGAGCTGCCAGCTCTCATGGCCCTGCATCTCTAGAATAAAACTTCTATAGCAGGGGCTTTGGAGTATGATGCAGTTTCTGATTTAAACAGCTCATATTCCCATTGTTTTTACCCACATTCATTAGATTTTCTTGAATGATTATTTCTTGATTTGTTGTATTCCAGAGAATTATCAGCGATTTAAAAAGTTTTTTAAACTGTTATCAAGTTTTATTGCTGCTATTTCAGGGGGAGAGGATTTGTAGAACTCCTTACACAGCCTTTCCAAAATTCCTATCTATGTATTGTCTCTGTGAGTCTGTCTCTTTTCCCATGAGTTTGAAGAGGCAAAATGAGACTTGAACTTCTGTCTATCGGAAACACTCCCTGTTGCATGCAAGGCCAAGGCCCTAGTCTGTGCCAAATTTACTCTATATTTTGAGTCAAACTCTTTCTTTTAGTTTCCTTAAAGAGCTTTACTTAGGTTTGCAATCTATCACCAATGAATATTTTAACACTTCCAAAAGTGTTCAGTGAAAGCACAGTGCTATGCCCAAGGAGGATGCTCAAATGCTTTTCGTGCCAGGAGATATACTTTATAGGAATTAGGGCAAAAGAATCGAGGGCATTCCAGTATTCCAATCCAATGCACAAGTGAATTACGTACATTCTTTACAAAAACTTAGGACTATAAAAGCCTAATTTTGGCTTATAAGAGAAAGAAGTCTACTTAAGCAAATTCATGCAAATGGAAGAGTAGAGTTGTTTTAAGAATTCCAAGATCTCACAGATTTTATGGGAATTAACTTTGATAGCTGAAAACCATTACAGGTTTTTCTCTGTATCTAAATGTGTCTCTGACTCTGTCAAATTATGTCTCAATTTGTATTTTTGTGTGTCTGTCTCTGTGAGATAATATTTCTGTTTCTGCCTGTTCATGTGTCCATCACTGTTTTAACCTATCTTATTCCTTCCACTTTCTTCTTTGCTCAAATTTTAGTGTTTATAGGGCATAGACTTTAGCCCTAACATTATGTGAACTTTTAGGTTAGACATTTATACCAACTGACACTTATACCAATATTAAATATTAGGGAAATAATGCTTTATATGTAAAAAGAATGCTATTAGGCAATTTTCCCAACTATAGCAGAATTTTTATTCATATTTTTATTCCCATCTAGTAGCAGAGATGGGTGTGTTCTGAGTCAACCACACTTTCTGGCCTCGATCTTAACTGTGTGGGAACCAATGGTGCTGTCTGAAGAAGGAAATAAAGCTAAGTGATCCACAAAAGAATTTCATTCATAACTCTGGATTTACTAGTATTTTGCCACGTACCAGCATATGAACTAATGGGACTTTAGGTTTAGTAATTGCTACAACTAAGAGAATTTCAGGCAAGTTGTTTCAAGGTTGGTTTTAGAGACCTCCAGCAGCTTTGCCAACTAGATTACTTTGAGTCTGTGTGTGCTCATGCTCATAGTAGTTTCTAACTTAAGGTAGTTTCCAAGCAGCTTAGAAAAAGGCATTTATTGTGATTAAGGATGAATTTTTCCTTGTTGGTTTCAGCTGTGCAAAAGGGAAAACAAACACTCCTTTGTGCTTGGAGGGCTGGCCAGTGAGTCCACAGGTGATGATGGGGTAGCCATGCTATTTCCCATTGTGCCTACTCCTAGCGCTCCCATCTCATGGCAGCCATGTGAATGTTATAAGAACTTGATGACCTATTATCTAGGTCTGCCTTCTCACTGTGTTGGAGAATGGAGGAAGCCCATCTGTCCTTGCTGTTGCCCTCATCGATTCTGCCAGGTACTGTCTGTACTTCTCTTTTAACTATGTAATCGGGAACAGTGGTGTTTTGACTATGATAAGAGAACAAGGAAGGAAATTGTGTTAGTTATACATGATCACAAATATGGAAGAGGGCTTGCCACTTCAAAAGAAATACCTGATTTCTTTGATTAAAGGAGTAGAAGTACATGAGCTTTGGGGATCTTGGGTATGACTTAGATCAAATACAACTCTTCACTTACTTGCCTTGTGATTTTGAGGAGATTGCATGATCTCCTTGAGCCTAAGCTTTCTTATTTTTGAGCTGTGGGTGATAATACCATCTGAGAAGTATTGTTGAGGGGATTATCTATCCCCAAAGTTGAATCAGGGCTGAACTATGGCTAGAGAAGGTAAGAACTGGTGTTGGGAACCAAGAGCTGGGGTTGTTTGGTCCTCGTGCTCAGCACTGCTCGCTTGGTTTTTAGCACTTGGCTTTGAGTTCGTCCAAGAACCTCCTCTATTCTTGTTGATCTGCTCATGTTTTGCTTTTTGGGCATAAGTCCTTCAGTTTTTTTCAGGGTATATTAGAAACTCCACACTCACAAAATATTTACAATATATTTATATATGAGATATCTACCTCTTTAGCACAGTTAAAGTGAAGTTTGGTTCTCACTTATTCTTTTTAGAAATATCTCCTTGGAAGTATTTGTAATATGTAAAGGAAGATATGCTTGCACTAGAGTTGAAAATAATTTTATAAGACTTATGTTCTAAATTTATTTAATAATTTTTAAATTTATACTTAAATTTATAAATTTAAAATATTTATACTTTATTATTTATATTTTCAAATCCCATCATGTGTATTATTTCGTTTGATTCTTATGATATCAGAATTACTATTTCCACTTTTCAAATGAGGAAGGTTGTGACTCAGGGAGCAGTAAAAATAGAATTGGGACTTGAATTTATTGATTTCCTAACCCAACATTTCATCCATTTTATGATATTTTCTTCCATCAATAATGTTAATTTTTACAATTTAGTAATAACAATGTTAATGATAATAAGGAGATATATCTCTAGTAATTTATGTCCCACATAATTCTGATTCTTACAAAAACCCCACTGAACATATATAAAAATTTGTGATTTTCATATGATGATCTAAAGGGACTAATTGTTCTTCACCTTGCTCCTGAATTTTCTTTCCCACTCCGTGAAATATTTTTCAGTACCATGATTTCATAACTTTAAATAGTGTTACAAGAACGGTATTCAACCATGATGTTTCTAATTGGCTACAAACATAATTCAATATCCTCATTTTAGTGTATTGTCAGAGGAGTTAATTGGACTTGCATAGCTAGCAGAAAAATACATTGGTTTAAGCAAACAGTGAATCTAATTTTTTTCCATAAACAGTATGCACAGAGGCTGTGCAGACAGGCAAGGAGAGAGCTTGCTCAGTGTAACTTCAAAAGATCAATTTGGTTCCAATTTTCCATTTATGATAAATGGACATAAAAGGAAATATCATTCATCTATTTTAACATATATTATTCTTGTTAAGTTGGATCAGATAAACAAATAAAGAAATGATAAGTATTACAGTGCAGTCCAGTCCAGCTAAAATTAGGGGAGATAGACTCTTACATCGCACTCCAAACACTTCATATATCAAGTCTGCAAGAGCTTTAAGAATTAACATAGATATATTTTTTTTTGGTAATCAATATATAGCTCTTTTAAAAAAATGACATTATTCAGATTTCACTAACAGACTGGAAGATTGTGGTCAATGCTTACCTGTCATTAGTAGGAACTTGATTCTATTGGTTTTAGCCCCATTCTATAAACACACCTGTCTTTAGGCAGAATACCTTTAAACCTAGCTATTTTGCCCATTAAAATGTCTTTACTTACCTCTTGAAGATAAGTAACGGTTAAATGAGAATGGCACCTTAAACTTTAATCTATTGCACATAATCAAGAAAAAAATTATAAAAGTCAACAAGCCATAATGTAGACAGGTATAAAAAAGAGGATTTAATTTATTTCAAAGAACAAGCTGTTTTCAGTCATGCAGGGATCATTGTTTATATCCTAATAATAAAAAGCCCAGTGCCAAATCTTCATGATTAGTTTGCTAAGGAATGTTTGCTGTGTGGAGAATATTCTGGTTACATATTGTTAATTAGATTTACATTATTTTACCTTTTAAATATTCCTTTAATTCTGAGTTTAAAAAAATTCTAATTGATTGTTATTGTAGTCAAAATTAGTAAGCTGCTATGTTAGCTGTTTTTAATGCCTGATTTGATAAGCCTCAGCATTAAAATCTGTGTTGAGGGGCACCTGGGTGGCTCATTCACTTAAGTGTCTGACTCTTGGTTTTGGTTCAGGTTGTGATCTCACGGTTTGTTGGTTCGAGCCCCACATCAGTTTCTGAGTTGAAAACTCAGAGCCTGCTTGGTTTCTCTCTTCCTCTCTCTCTCTGCCCCTCTTTGGCTAACTCTTTCTCTCTCTCAAAATAAATAAAACTTTACAAAAATATAAAAATTGAAAAAATAATAAAAAATCTGTGTTGAAAAACTGCCATTGTTTTCTGGAAAACAATGAATACTCCTTTGAACTTCCTCTTCTGAGATAAACCTCATAGATAATAAAAGAAATAGGGTAAAGGTCTCCTGACTCCATGATCATTATTAGCATACTTCTTCAAGGTGGGCAAAACACCATCTTACATATGACAAACACAAGGAGTTTGATCATTCAGCCTGAAATGATTCTTAAAGATATGATTCATATTGGGAGCCAGTTTATGTCTCAGCAAAAAGTCAGTTACCCTGGAAGTCAACTATTCTGCTTGTTGTGGGGCTTTTCAGTGTGCCTCAAAAAAGCAATACCTTTTCTTTCCCAAATCTGTTCTCAAACAGAAGTTCACTAGGAGTTTAGCAAGGTTCGAGGTACAAATTACTGATGATACAGCAAAGATACTTGTTTCTTAACTGTGCTATTCTTAATAATTCCTACATGACATTTGAGGAATTGACAATAATGGATGAACTGCACATCAAAGACATTGGACCATAAGCACATTGTATCATCAATGAATGCAATGTGTAAGTTATTATCATTGTCATGGAAGTTGGGGAAATGATTGGCAGCTATGAATATGGCACTTGGTAAAGGGCTCAAGGAGGAAAAAAGAAATGCACTCAGCATTGTGCGTGTACAGACTTTAAACAGAATAAAGTGCTAGAGGAGGGTTATTCAAATGGAATTCAGAGTGGGACCACACAATCAAAGTTATTGATGATTTTGGCTCATTATATATACCATGTTATTCCTTTTATCATATTCTAGTTTTATAGGAAAGTACCCTCATATCATTGATTCAGAGCCTTCCCTTGCATATGTAGTTATAATGGATTCATAATTATTTTTCTGATAAATAGTCCTCCATTTTCTGGGAAAAGCAATTCAATTTTTCCTAAAATGTTACCCTCCAATACCATTTGGTTTACAAAGAAATGACTTCTAAATAGATAGCATTTATTATATGACCCACCTTATTGACAAAGTTTCCTTTGTTTGAAGAATGAAGTGACTGACACCACCTGTGCCACTGAGTCCCTTCTCAATGTTCTTGAGACTTGGAATCATGAAGAGTGTTAAAGCATAAAGTGAAAGAACTTAACAAATCTTTTCTCACCACCAAAACACACAAACAAACAAAACCCACTGAGGTATCTAGACATTTGCTAGACATTTGTTGCTTTTCTGACAGAAAAGAACAGCATTAGACTTGGCATGTTGTAAAAGAACTTCAATATGTTAAAATGAATAAAAGGAAAGTAAAACCCATAAAGAACTATTGCAGAAAATCTGGAAACAAAATTTTACACAAATCAACTGAGTAAAATCCCCCTAACCTCAAGGCAATCACTCTAAGAGTAAGTAAAAATTATAGTGAAATAAATGACAAGGGATTAAAGTGACAGGCTAGAATATATCTATTTAATAAGAAGAAGGCAGTAATGGAGGAATGGAAGAACTAAAGAGGTATAAGACATAAAGAAAACAAATAGTAAAATAACAGATGGGAATACTACATTTAAAATAAATGGATTAAACAAATAAAAAGAAAGAAATTGAAAAAGTTTTAAAAATATGATTCAACCAAATATGTATAAGACATGCTTTTGAGACTTAAAGACACTTAAAAATTGAGATTAGATGGATGGAAAAATTATATAACCGAAAACAACTTAAAAACAAAAGAGAGAACAGCTATACTCATGTAAGTTAAAATAGACTTCAAGACAAATGCTACTAGTACCAAAATTAAATTTTATAGTGATAAATGGATTAATCCATCAGGTAGATAAAACAATTTTAAATACATATGTATCTAACAATAGAACTCCAAAATACATGAAAAAAAAAAAAACACCCCTCTCAGAATTGAAAGAAGAAACAAATAATACAGCAATAGTTGGAGACTTCAATACTCAACATTTTTTTAGTTGAAGCAAAATTCAGACAAGATCAAATTAACCATTTTAAAGGTACAATTCAGCAACATTCATTACACTCACAATATTGTGTAATAATTACATAAATTGAGTTTCAAAATATTTTCATCATCCCGCAGGGAAACCCAGTACTCACTAAGCAAGTATCTTCTATTTCCCCATCTCTCTAGTTCATGACAATCACAAATCTGCTTTCTCTCTCTATGCATTTATTTATTTTGGATATTTAATATCAGTGGAAACTGAATACTTGACAGTTGTGTTTGGCTTCTTTCACATAATATCATGTTTTTGAGGTCCATACATGTTGTACCATGTATCATTGCTTCATTCCTTTTTATGGTTGAATAATATTCTATTGAATATATACACCACAATTTTTTAATGCATTCATCTGTGGAAGAGCATTTGGGTTATTTCCACCTTTTGGCTATTGTTAATAGTCCTAACACAAACATAGATGGATACGTATATATTTGTTTAAGTATGTGTTTTCAATTCTTTTGTTTATGTATGTACCTAGTGGTGGAATTACCAGGTTGTATCATAATTCTATGTTTCAGTTTTTGAAGAGCCACCAAAATATTTTCCATAGCTGCTGAACAATTTTACGTTCCCCACTAGCAGTGGACAAGTGTTCTAATTTCTTTACCTCCTTGCCAATATTTGCTTTCTTGCTTGCTTTCTCTCTCTCTTTCTTTGTCCCTTTCTCTCTCTCTCTCCTTCCTTCCTTCTTTTCCTTCCTTCTTTTCCTTCCTTCTTTTCCTTCCTTCTTTTCCTTCCTTCTTTTCCTTCCTTCTTTTCCTTCCTTCCTTCCTTCCTTCCTTCCTTCCTTCCTTCCTTCCTTCCTTCCTTCTTTGCCTTTTAAGACAACTTACTGGGCAAAGAGTGGTATCTCATTGTGGTTTTTATTTGCATTTTCAAAATGACTGATGATGTTTAGTGTCATTCCATGTGTTTGTTTGTCCCATTGAAGAATAGCAGAAGACAGCTCTAGCGTGTATTTGAAGTTTATTTATTTCTACTCTAATAGCAAGCCTGGTTTGTTAATCTTCTCTGTGCACAAACTAAAGATTTGTCCTTTGCACTGTCATTTTCCTTGGATTTCATTTTAGGTGGAGTCTCAGGGGATGCGGGGCACCATTTGAAGTTACAAATGACTAATTTTATGCTGAGGCTGTCACCATCTGCAATACACAGAAACATGCCAAAGGAATGCAGTGATATTTCTCTTAGTGATTTACCCTCAATGACCTTCCAAAATATTTAACTAATGGCATAATTAACAGGTGACAGATCCAATTATCCTCTAATGCAGAGATAAAGTCATTTTATATCTTTTTGAGTAGTCTGATTACTTATCCATAGCAACTGGAGAAGTAGGCTCCCTAACTAAAAATGAAGTATGCAATATCCCAACAAAGAAGGCTTTCTCCACTAAGAAGTCTATCTCCTTCTTAATGTCTTGATATTTCTTGACATTTTATGATATCATCATCATCAAAATCTTCACCATTGCCATAATGGTCATGGGAAAAATTATAGTTTCCCATATGTGATGAAGCATTTATAGGCTTTTTTCACTTAATTCAGAGAAAAGCCCTATAAAGAGGCAACCCTACTATTTCTATTTTACAGATGGGGTTTAGAGAAGTTAAGTAATATTCCCAAGGTCTTGTAGCTAGTAATGTCAGAGTCCTACTGCCTATCTTTCTGGAGTGAGAATCTGACTCCTATCTCTCATCTAAAAACAACTTTAATGCAAATTTGCCAATGCATGCCATAGTAATAAATTGATTATTTTACTCTCTCCTTGAGAGACTGTAGCATCACCAAAATAAGGCTAATGTATCAATGAACAGAAGAGATTTTCTTTATCAAGAGTAACACATCAGTGTCAAAGTTGGGAAGGAAATCCAGTACACTCATGGCCAATATCTCTGCCATAATAATCAGAATTTATTACAACCTTTCAGTGACTGAATACTTTAAAATTGATTTCTTTTTAGCAACAGTGTTCTATAACAGGAGGTTTAAAAATATTTATTTTCTACCTGTTATGTTCTCACAGAAATCCTGAAAGAGTCAATACTCTCAACATTCTAGAGATAGAACAAACTCATAACTTTCCCAAGGTCACTCTTATGATATAGTTAGGGTTCCTACCATATCTTTGGGTGCCAAAGACTATATACTTAATCTCTAAGCCATGTGGCCTTTCTGATGCAACTGGTATTGTTCATCAAAACCTTGATGTGAAGATTAAGGGGAGAGGAAGTGGCACTGAGAAAGAAAATTAATGTAAAAAAAATATCCAGAGGAAGTTTAAGGTCTGCTGTGGGGATAAACAAAGTAAGGAAGCAGGTGGAGATGAAGGGAAGGACTGAAAAGAGTATGTTTTCCTGTTTTTTTTCTAATGCTGGATTTGGGTATAACTCTAGAGAAGGAAAATAACAACACGATGCAGTACTGCTCATTCTAGACACTTCTTTGTTGATTCTTCCTCTTCCCATTAAATGGCTTAAGTTAGAATTTATATTCACTGGAGTTGGTGTCACCCTGTGTAGCCAAGTTCTTGAGCTGAAGAATGGAGGGAAGGATAGCAAAGGAAGATTATATTTTAAATAGGATGTGCACAAACTATTTAAAAGGATAAAAATGGTTGTTTCTGGGAGCTGAATTTGGGGAAGTGGAGGCACTGGTGCAAGTCAGAGTGAATTCTCTTAATTTTATTGAAAAAAAAGTTAGTATAATATGTTGCTTTTAACTGTGATTTACACTATATATGACATTTACTATTCTGAAATTAAATGTTTACAAGCAATTAAACATAGGTAAGGAGCACTGTTAAAAGGAAAAGAAACGATATCTGTTTCTGCCTTTCTGAGATGAGGTTAGGAGAATAACCTAAAATGGTGTAGTACAACATATCTTGAGTGATGTCCCAGCAAGTGCTGGTCACATTGAGTTTCACTATCAGGAAGGGGTTAGTTCTTGGCACATGGTAGATACTAGATACATGACTACTAAACTGATCTTAATAAATTCTGTGTAGTAAAATGTAAGAGCCAGGCTGGTTCCCTCAGCCACGAAACTTTTTCAGGGCATACTTGTCTCACTTGAGTAAAATGGAGTACTCTCAGAATCAGAAGTCATTTCACATTAGAGGGACTAAATAAAACTTAGTTAAAATGGGAAATATGCTATAAGCAAAATGTCTGAAAGTAAATAGAGATGATATTATGGTTCATCTGTGTGCTTATTTTCTTGCTAATATCTGTCATATAAATACAGGGCTTAGGCATTTGTCTTATAAGATTTAGATTCATTTGGTCAGAGTTCAATGTATATCTTGAGAATAAAGCAGTGATGGTTTTTAAAAATTTAGATGTTGATATTTAAACACCAAATTAAAGTAGTTTAACTGATTTTACTTTCTCTTTCTCATCCAAACTATGTTTCCATTGATAACAAAGGAAAATGGTGGGGAAAAAGAGCAAAATCAAATGAAACCAAACCAACAAATGAAACATGGTACCAATTGGGTACCAAATGGCCAGTTGGGTCCTAAATAAAATAAAAGTTGCTATGAAATTGTGGAATCTTATTTCAAGGACATGGGGAGTAGGTGTGATGTCAGCAAGAAGTGGGTGATTCTTTTCCGATTCATACATTGGAAACAGCACCCCTTCTGGATAGAGCATCTGTACCTAATTCTGATTCATGACAGGTAACTGCCATAATATAGGTAAGGTAGTATGGAATACATTCTTTCAATAAGTCCTCTGATTCAGAGCATGATATTACCATACAGACAATAAATGCCAAAAATATGCTGAGAAGCCAAAGAAGAAACAATGAAGTTTTCAATCTGGAAATGGAGACAGACTTGGTGAGAAAATAATTGTACCCATCCATGAGTAGGAACTGGGGAGCCCAGGAGTAGCTCCATCACTATCACCAGAATGTATTCCCACAGTCATCTTTCCATCATGTGCCTTAGGATGCCCATCATTTATTTCCTGAAATAAGAGAGGGGGAGGAAATTGTGGAGGCAGCAACTTTTTATTGAGTATCACTAATCCAATAACTTTATATTTATTTTCCTAGTAGACTATTTAAATGGTTCTTCTGATACCCTTTCTATAAATGTATAGTTGGAAGCTCAAACAAATTAAATAATGGATGCACAGCAAATATATGATGGAACAATGATTCAAATGTACTTCTTTCTTTTACAATAGGTTTTATATTATTCCTTACACAAAGCTAGGAATAGAGGCAAACAAGGTGGGCATCTATCTATATTTGCACGAACCTTTGTTCATATTAGCCCCTCATGTTTCACTACTCATTCTGTTCTCTTTCTCATCTTATCCCTATTTGGAAATCTGTTCACTTATCTTCTGTTCTAGTAATAGGGAGACTTTCCTAGGTCAAATAGACTGTCTTGGATATTTCAGAATGATAACATATGATCAGCCTTGGGTTGAAAAACATGTGTCCTCGGTGAGGCATTTTTAATTTCTTTCTAGAGCAATTGAACAATAGTTTTACATTATCTTATGCAACTCAGATCTAGAGGCCTCTATTAAGAATGACTAGAGCAAAATAAGGGCATTCAAGAAAAGCCTATGGCTTCTGCAAGAAAGCAAAGTTGTACCATCTAGAAGCAGAGAGAAGCTGCTTTCACTCTGGCACTAAGTTTTAAAGGGGTGCATGAGGTAAAGTTACATTACTTCCAAAATCCCTTAAGAAAGTGCCACATTAGAGACACAAATGCCATCTCCCAGTGGACCCTATTGATCCTTCTGTAATTGAACATTTGATGAAGTAGTTGGCTCATCTGTAGGCTATGCCATATGAAAAAGTGTTGTGTTTCAGGCACTGGTAAGATCCACAAGAGGCACACAAGATGGCACTGTGAGAGACACTGGATCTGATGAAAGGAATGAGAGTTGGTCTTCCATGTCTCGTTCCTCCAGGGAACATGCTTATTGCACAGAATGGCACTGATTGGCTAGTTAGAGTATTCCCTCTCTTTCTCTCTCTCTTTCTCTCTCTCTCTCTCTCTCTCTCTCTCTCTCTCTTTCTCTCTCTCTCAGTGAGAGTGCCTGCCACTTGGTAATTTCTCAATGGAAACTCACTACTAGTGTTATCTGGCTGACACTCTGATACCCACTGAAATTTCTTCTCCAGAAACCTCTTCCTTTCTTATGTTTCCTTCAGCTGTGTGTTGCGGTGATTTGCCTTTACTTCCAAGGCCCAGAAATTAACTCAGGTTATCTGAAGAATGATTCTTTTTTCATTTAGCTTGAACCTTGCTGTTTCAGTGCTTCACTGATGTCTGCTTTCCCGCTTAGACAATCTAATTATAGGTAAATATTTAGTGATCCGTCCAGGGTCTTATATTCTGTGTGGGCTTTTTCCTCCCAGAAATGGAAGTATGTAGTTAAAATGAAGCAATAGCTTAGAGAAATGAGTGACGTAAGGGTGGCCAGGAGGACTTTCACCTTTCCAGATGATCCTTTCTCAATCTCTCTCTCTCTCTCTCTCTCTCTCTCGTCTTTTTCTTTTAGACAAATATATCTAGTCTCTATCTCTCTTGTTTGTTCCCTTTCTCTGTTCATGTTAAACAGTCAGAGGGAATCTTATGGCAGGAAGCAAAACCTCAGAAAACTCAGCTGAGTGGGATGAAGGATTTGTGAGGTTCACACTATGCACTAAAAGCAAAGCAAAACAACACAAAAAACTGGGAAAAATTATTACCTTGAAAATAAAATATTGTAAGGCAACAGATATTTGAAAAATGAATATGTTAAATACATGAGCAGCAAAATTAAATTTAGATATACCAGAACATAAGAGGGGAACATACACTTGTCCATAGCTGAGAAACAGGTTGTATTTACCAGGGGACAGTACATCCATGTCAGGGCGTTAAACAGAAGTTAAATACCGAAAGATTCATGGAGGAGAATGAAAGCAGGGAAGCACTGTTACAACACAGGGCTCTAGTTTGATGTGTACTATTTTGACAGGATAAAGGGGGGAAAAGAAGAAAGTGAAACCAAGAGCCAAACTCCATGTTCATTTACTTTTTTTTCCCCCAACCATGTTTATATGCTTTTTGCTTATATAATAGGAATGGGAGAAAAAATAAATATACATGTTATCAGAAATAAATCTGTTACATATATTTCTGGAATTGATTTCTGGAACTTATTTCTTCTGGGAATATTTAAATATAATATGTATGTTTAAAACAATAGGGGTCCTATTTGTGGTAGACTTAATGAAGGATAGAATAGAGTGGACTCCAAGCTGGTGGTTGAATTTAACCCATGACACAACCTCAGTGCCTTATGGCTCTTTGTTCTTGTATGTAAGCCAGAGTCCAATTAGTCTGCAGTACTCTTGAACTTTTTTTGATGTTTGTTTATTTTTGAGAGAGAGACAGAGTGTGAGTAGGGGAGGGACAGAGAAAGAGGGAAACACAGCATCCAAAGCAGGCTCCAGGCTCTGAACTGTCACCACAGAATCTGACACAGGGCTCGAACCCATGAGCTATTAGATGATGACCTGAGCTGAAGTCAGACACATAACCAGCTGACCCACCCAAGTGCCCCTAGTCTGCAGTACTCTTGAACAGAATTAACTCAGTGTTAAGGAAAGGAGATTCAAAATTTCACTCTCAGAAGATGCACAAACAATGACAGTGAGGAAAGCTCAGTGAAGATCAAGTATGAGTGGTAGTGGGGATTGAGAATCTTTGTTTACCAAGATCTTAGTGACCCTCTGAACTGTGCCTAGTTCTATAACTAAACCAAAGATATTTACTTGTCTTCATAATGTGTGTGTGTGTGTGTGTGTGTGTGTGTGTTTGTGAGTGTGTAGAAAGAGAGAAAGAATACTCTGAGGTGATCGAGACTATATAGCAGATAATGAATGCATACAAAATAAGCCAACCAATAGTATTTTGGGATGTTTTACTTCTGAGGATATATGAAGAAAGACATTACTTATGTTTGCTTATAAGTTGCCTGGAATGCTAAAAATGCTACTTGAACACTGAAAGATATAGAAAAAAAGCAAGTAAAGCAAGTGCATCTTCTCTACAAGATGTACTTTGTTTTATGATCTATAATTGGAAAATTTCATTTACTTGCATAAATTTTGACTGAAGGACAGATTATTCAGTTCAATATTAAGCTAGGGCTCACAAAACATCATTGATAAAGGTGTGGCTAAGATCTATATGCAGAGAGAATACTCAGTAATTTTGTGATTGAGGGGAGAGAGGAACATTCTGCAAATTAATGAGTTAGAAGTCTGTTTAGGTAATGTTGTAAAAGAAAATTCACTTTTTTATGTTTAGGTTTAAATGTAGAAATATAATCAAAGTGACTTCCTGATGTCAAACTGGACAAAATATGTGGAATAAAAACAAAAACTAAAAAAAAAAACCCAGAAATTTCAATTTACTAATGGACACTAATGGCTTTGAATAAGGCTAGCCTTTTCATTGATAATAAATGATTAGGATTATCCAGCAAAATTGTGACTAATGGATTTGATCATTATTACTTTCTGCTCTAGACATTAGGTCATCATTGGTCTGGCTGTGACACATATACTTCATGCTTTTGTCATTGGTCTCTGTCTTTTGAGCATGATGCTATTGAGGAAGATTATCATATATGTGTGCACTTGTAGCTACAAAGTCAGGTAGGTCTTCAACTATTTTTTTTCCATATTACTGAGTGACCACCTTTCAATCTTGGGTAAAAATTTCTGCTTTGGAGTTTGTTACTATTCCTACTTGGTTCAATTCAACTATCCTAAATATCTTAATTTTATATTACAGAGCTTTAGTTATTATTGTACCTTACTCCACTTTCCAACTATGGAATGACACTGACATATAGGCCTCAGAATATTTTCTTCTCTCAGTCTACTGCCCACACCACAGTGCTTTGGTCTAGATGCAGTGAGAATTGCAATTATAGTGCATGTATTGCTGCACATCATACAACTCACAAGTTCCCTCCTTACACTGACTGAAAACAAACTCAAAGACCATTTCCCACTAGTGTTTAATACTTCATGGTAGTCCTTTCTGAAATGAGGTGGGGATAGTAACTAAACAATTTGGTAAGATTTGGGGTGCCATGAGCTTTGTGTCCTTCATGTTTCATGGTCTTCATGTCCATATTTTCTGGCCATTGCTGAGCTCTTTAACAATATTTCCTCTCCTATCCCAATAAACAAATGAGGCAAATGTGGGTGACTACAGCTGCTGTAATTTGTTTGGTTCGGAAACTTATTCTATTGTAAGCTTGAAGTTTGACCATAGGCCAGTGATTGTATACCTACCCAGGTGCTAGGCTACTTGGGAAAACCACAGATGGCTGATGTCTCTCATTTGTAGTTACAGGTTAAGTGATGTATTTTCTGTTTTGTTTCCTCTTCACCTCTCTGAACTGTGACAACCTTCTTGCATCATTGTCTTTTACCTTAGGAGTAGCTTATGTTTATTTTCCTGCAAAAACTTTATGTCCTGGCATTCTTGGTAGGTTTGCTGTCAGTAACTCAGCCAGCAAAAGATTTGTGGAGAAAGGGAGCACTGAAGGGTGCCATGTGCTAAAGCAACTAAATTCTCTTATTGAGCTATAATTCTGGCCACAGAAATGCATCAGATTTGGGAGCACATCCTGTGTCTGACACTCTTGCCCCTAGTTGGTAGTGGCCATTGTTTGCTAAAAAGAGACTCTATGAGCAATTGTACAGGTCATTTTAGAAGTGCTTAAATACTCATCACTTTTTGGTATGTCCATGGAGTCTCATGTGTGGTGGAGCCCAGGATTATCAAAGATTGACCTATGGCACTATGAAAAATATAACCACAAGCTCATTATATTTTATTGGGAAATATGAAATCCAGTGATCCCAAGACAACTCATTTCCAACTAGAGAAGACCAAATAAACGTACTGATTCAGGAGAACATGAAAGTTTCCAAGAATAGTGTTTGTTTGCTTTAATGTGTTTAATTAAAGTTTATGCAAGAACTGCTTGGAATAGCCTTCTTGATCTGATATTTCTAGGAAGGTTTATGGAAATTTTAATTTCTTCATGTGTTAGCAATTTTTCCCTACCTCTTCTATTTTTGTGTCTTCATTCTTCTTCAGATTTATTTGGTTCTGATGCACCTTCATCTCACTTAACAAGGCAGATCTCTCCCTGCCTTATTCCTGCATTAAATTAAAACTGTTATTACTTTAGCTTAAATAACATTTCAAAAAGAGTCTCTATTTGGTATTTCTAATGCCTCTTGCTGACTTCTAGCTGAAGATCTGGCAGATTAATCTGACTCAGTTTTTCCCATCTGAGCTCTACTTCACCCACCTCAGGGAATGAACAACATCTATGGATGTATGGCAATCCAATCCAGAGGTCTCTATGTTGGTCTTTTCCTTTTTCCCAGTTCCCATTTCTAGTCTTTCACCAATATATGTTGATTTTACACTTTTCGACAATATATGAACCCTCTAATTCAGTATATGAGTTCTTGCCCTTGTTACCCGTTGTCTGAATTACCAAAATGGCCTCTTAGTTTGGTTTTCTACCTACAGTCCTTTTTTCCAATTCATCCTTCATACTATTTTCTGGATCAAATGTCAAAGTGGTGTCACAAGTCAAATTTGATCATGCATATCCTTTGTTGAAACTTAGTGGCTCACTTTATCACTTGAATCTGAGGATAAAGTTTGGCTCCTTACCACGTTACATAGGATTCTTCACAATCCAACTCTTACCTGCTTTGGGGCATCATAGTCTACCCTCCCTACCAGGCATGCTTTGCTCTAACATGTTGCTCCCCTTGCATTTCCCTTAAAGCATTGCACTTTCTCTAGGCCTTTGCACACATTGTTCTCTTGACCTGGAAGGGCTATTTTTGTACTTGGTCTAGACTCAAATATCACCTTTTGTAAGGAAATATTTCCTTTTGACTCTCACTTTTGCTCCAAATGTGCAAACTGTTTTTCTTTTGTGTTTTTACTTTATATTTTACATCCCACTGTTTTGTAACCATATATATTCTTGATGCAGAACTGTGAACTCAGTGAGGATAAGAATTATGTGTTGGTTTCTCTCTATTATTGGGGACTGGTTTATTGCCTCAATGCCTATTTTGTTCTCAATATGTGCTTATTAAGTAGGTAAATTAAAGAATAAATGAATTGCAAATTCTATTTTGAATGAATTTTATTAATTCGAAAAAAATTGTTGGTTTCATTATCTATACACAGCTGGTTTATAGAATAACTTTCCCCTGAATGTTGTGGAAATATACAGAGTTTGTAATCTATCTCTGCCCTACAATAGACATTAAAGGAAACAAGGGTTGTCTTAGAGAAGAATCAGAGAGTTCTGACTGTGGGTTCAGGTGTTGTTGTTGCCTGTTTGTGTTTTGGGCTCACACCTGTGTGTCACTGCCCCATTAGCAAGAACAGGTTTCCTAACTCCACACCACAGGACAGTGGCATAGTCATGTGAATAGGAATCAAGTGCATCTGAAATACACCCTCTTCCACTGGTACTGTTTTGGTGTCTGATGAGAGACATTTGTCAGAATATGAGAAGAAACAGCTGGATTTTCCCAAGTGCCTGGGCATAAGAGCAGCTGGTCCAGACACAGCTGGGAAGGTGGTTGCTCAGTCAGTAATATTCCCATTATTTTCCTAAAAGGTCACCTGCTCTACCAATCCGGGTGAGTACCTTTAAAATATATTTCCTTCAGAAATAGATTCTTCATCAACACCTTGGCTGTAACTATAGTTGGTTTCATTTTTTTCCAGACTCTTAGCCTCTTTGAGCTAGTGAGACACGAAGTAATGCTGAGGAAAAGTGAGAAAATGAGGATAACTTTAATGTTGATCTTTTAAGCAAATGGTTGTTATGATGGAGGGTTGTATTTAGTGGAAGAAACCAAGAGTTCCATTTTGGATGTAAGTGAGAGCAACCTAAGTATATGCGAGGGGAAGTGTGAATTAGGTAGCTAAATATATTGATTTGCAAATAAAAGGAAAAGCCAAATGAAGGATATACAGTTATTATGAGGTTAGATAATAGTATTTATGAGGACTGAGTAGACAGAAAATAAAAGGATCCAGGTTAGATGGAGGAAGCAGAACCAGCAAGGAGAATTGAGAAGTAGCCAGTGAGGCAGGAAGAAACTGTTAAAATTAAGTCAGTCTTTCCCTGAAGACATTACAGGGAAATTCTATTAAAGATATTATTGTATATTATTGAATATTTTGTGTTAACTCTTAGAAACTTAATTGATGATTTTTCCCTGAAATCTAGAACTGTTAATAATGGATCATGCTGTAATTAAATATCTTTGGCCAGTCCAATAAATATCTAACTGAAACAAGTATTAGGAATCCTATAGAAATAGATTTTCAAAGAGCAAATAGAATCAGTGTAATGTTCTAGCAATTTATGAATTTCATTTAATTGATAAAAATAAAACATGTATCTCAATTATTATTGTCAGAGAAAAATCAGACAAGATGTGATGTCTATGTAAAATAGAAGTAAATGCTGAATATAATCAGTTGGCCTAGAATGATTGATCATTTCTTTTTCTGAGATGAACTACTATGAAAGATACATCTTCTGATCTTCTAGTACAGTCATTTATTATTCAGTGTTTCTATCTGCTCATCACGTACCAAGTGGGGATACAGTAATAAACAAGATGGGTAGGTACCCTCCTCCCCTTCTCCAATAGCTTATATCAAGTTAGGGGTGGGAGTGGATGATATTCCGGCTATAAACAAGTTAAAAAATAAATGAATACATTAATTTCAGAATGTGAAAAATACTATGAAGCAAACACAAAAAAAGTGATATGAAAGAGTGCTGTGGCCACAACTCTAGATTGGGTGGACTAGGAGGACCTCACTGAGGAGGTGATGGGATATCTATGCTTTGTCTACTGGCTGATCCCAACCTGCCCTTCATTCCAGACCCTACTAGAAGGGCTGAGAGTTAGCAATGTGTGAGGCGGGAGCCTCAGAGATGCAGTAGAATCAGGCTAACGTTCATTAAGTGTTAATTTAAAAATCTGAAACTGAAATGCTTCTGCTTTAGGCTGTATTAATATAGTCTTATTAAAAAATGGTGATATCAAAGTAATCCAATTAAAGAAACAATGTTTGGAGTATCAAATAATAAATGGCTAGAGAGGCTCTTGGGGGAACTCAATGGTGAAAGTCAGAGACTCACTTGAAAAAAAGTAAAAGAAATAAAAAAGATCACAATCACCATCAAAATGTTCCCTACCCATCTGAAGATGTTGGAAGTTTATTATGTACTTTGTAGTGTTTTGCTGGAAAAAAAAAAGATAAAAACAATTAGTTGTGTTCTTGGACTTTCCTAAATAAAGCAATTACAGATTGCAGCCAGAATAACCTGAGCTGTAGGTAACATGGAGATGAAAGAGTATAGATTGACCTGGAGCACTTGCCGAGAGAGTTTTCTTGGTAAACTGCAAGCTTTGGTGTTTCAGTATGGTCTCAAAGTGCTGCATTGTACTTCACAGAATAAAATGCAGCCCTAGGTCTCAGGAGATAATCCAGGAAAAGGAATAAAGCATAAATTGCTGTGGGTTAGGTCAATGGGCTTTATGATTTTAACAATCTTGAATGATTACACATAGCCTCTACAGTCAAAACTTAATGTTTGACATCATTTTACACTGTTTTTAATAAATGCAAACCTCATCATATTATTACGTTTGCATGTTTTTAGATATCCTGGATAGTGATAAAAGGGGAAATCTATCAATCAGATATAGGTTAGTGCATTCATGATAAATGACATAAATGGAATAACTACATATGGCTCTACAACCAGTCTATTTGTCCCTTGATGGCAGGGGCTTGCCACTTAGTTATGTACATAAAGAAATCTCTCATACAATGGTGATTGTTAGTATTTAAAGTGGAGAATAGAGAGCTATGTGGACAGGAGGACTTCCGCCTGTAAAGAAATGAACAACTCAAGAGACTATAGATGCTGGCAAGGATGTGGAGAAACGGGTACCCTCCTACACTGTTGGTGGGAATGTAAACTGGTACAGCCACTCTGGAAAACAGTGTGGAGGTTCCTCAAAAAACTATCAATAG
>CM053561.1:62063913-62123745 GCA_028646485.1 Cryptoprocta ferox | reverse complement strand
TTGTGAAGAATTAACAAAGGTGTTTGGGCTTGGGGTAACAAATAAGTGAAGAAGTAACAAAGTTTGTTTATACAGCCCTCTCCGCCCTGAATTCCTTGTCTCTGGCACTAAGGATGCCTTCTACCCTCCAGATATAGGGATGGTAGCCTTCACATGGGGAATTTATTTCCTGCTTTCAGGAGGACAGAGGAGGGTCAGTGTTTTTAATTCAAAATAATCAATATACAGGGCACCTGGGTGGCTCAGTAGGTTGAGCGTCCAGCTCTTGATTTCAGCTCAGGTCATGATGCCAGGGTGTGGGAACCAACCCTGCATCCAGCGCTGTGCTCAGCATGAAGCCTGCTTAAGATTCTTTCTCTCTCCCTCTGCCCCTCCCTCTATTCATTCTCTCTCTCTCTCTCTAAAATAAAATCATCATCATCATCATGTGAAAGTGGCCTATTTTGGGGTGGCATACCTAAACCTCATCACTGTGGATCTTCTCTCTGGAACGTGTGAGTGTGTGTGTGTGTGTGTGTGTGTGTGTGTGTGGGTGAGTGAGTATGTGAGCTATTGTATGTGTATGTGTATGGGAAAGTGAGAGGAGTTACCTGTGATTAGAGAAGTTTTTCTCATTGACTTCAGATGATTTCTAGGCTCCTCATGTCCATCTGTGGACTCTGAAAAGAACTCTTCATCACTGGAGGTTCCTTTTCCATTCTCCTGACAATCAGATTAATAACACATTGTTAAAAGGGCTTGTCAGGGAGGACACAGAAAATCAGGTAGTGTGTATAGTTTTTGAAAACCATTGCAAAATAAATTGCAACCAGCATCCTATGAATAGTTAGCACAGTTAGGCTTTTTTTTCTACAACATCTTAACATAAACCTGGAATGAGAACTAAAACTTTCCATATGCTGGTATCTTGGGGGTGGGGTTCCTGGATACAGGTTGGTGGCCAGCCTATAAAACAGATGATACATGGACAGAGTCTATCCCTGCAAATGCATATTTGTCTTATAATTTTTCCTTTAAAATATCATTTGGGGCCATGAATGGTACTGGTCTAGTGTCTAAATGATTGCCATGAAATCACAGACGTATTGGAAAGACTCTGCCTTTTATGATGTGGATCTCTACCTACTCTTTCTCAGGCCCAATCTCATCTCAGTGAAGGATAGGATGTTTTTGTTGAAGAAAAAATACAATTAAACACAAGGAGATAAAAATAAATTAAATGAAATTTAAGAAAATTAAGACAGTTTAATATTCCTTGTTTTACTTTATCCTGTATTGTTCAGACTTTCTGCAATGGACTTGTATTACTTTTAATATTGAAGATGCATATAAAAAAGAAAGATCCATATATCCATATTTGCCTCTCTGCAGCATCCAAGTTTTGCTCTTTATATTATTCTCCCATTTTTATAATAATACTTTATTATATTATTCTCCAGTTTGTTTTTTTTTTCTAATACAGGCTTTAACCTCTTCAGTTAGATTGTAGACTCCTTGAGGACAAGGACTATAGAAGAATTCTTGGCATGTCACCTCATGTTTTCTCCTTGTGTTAGTTATTATTTTAACACTGTAAAACTATGTATCAATTAAAATGCAAATATCTCATTTAAATATCTTGGCTGAAAAGAATGCATTTGCATATTTACACATGAAGCTTATTCTGTAACTTTGGACTATTTTCAGAAGGCAGACTCTCATAATTAACATTATGGAGTCTGTCTTTGGACAGACTGGATTTGGAAGCTTGGATTCGTATTTCCTAATAGCTTACCTATTACATAATAAACTCTCAACACAAATACAGGAGTGCTGCCTGAATTTTTCTAGTCTTTGGTTATCTCCATTAAAAAATTATGGTGCAGGGCGCCTGGGTGGCTCAGTCGGTTAAGTGTAGGACTTCGGCTCAGGTCATGATCTCACAGTTTGTGTGTTCGAGCCCTGCGTCGGGCTCTGTGCTTCTAGCTAGCTCAGAGCCTGGAGACTGTCTTCGGATTCTGTGTCTCCCTCTCTCTCTGACCCTCCCTTGCTCATGCTGTCTCTCTCTCTCTCAAAAATAAATAAAAACATTAAAAAATAATAAAAAATAAAAAATTATGGCTAGTGTAATAAATCAAAACAGTACCTCATGATTGTTTTGATTAACATTTTGAAGGTTAGGGACACTTTTCTATATACTTAATTTCCTACCACATTTCCTCTTGTGAATTTTTTTTCAAGTTTTGTGGCTATTTAATTTGGCCTTGGGTATTGTTTATCTGCTTCTGCTAGTTTTTTTTAAAAAACATTTTGGCCCTTTGATGTACTTCCTAGAGATACTTGTGTTTAATTAGATAAAACGGGATTTTAAATTTTACTTAGCAAAATATATGTAGTTTCCTCTCTTGCTTTCCTACCTAGTTCATGTTGATTCTTATACTTTTCAAGGACAAGTCTGTGTTTATTCGAGGATGTTCAAATGGAAAGCACAATTTACAGTCAAGAAATAAAATAAAACTTTAATTGCCTAGAATAAATGGCAAGTGTGTAGGTTATGGAAGTGATTCATATGTGTTTCACGTTTCCCAGGACCAACAAAACATACTTTTTGTCCCACTCTAGTTAGTTGAAGTCATGTCAATTGAGACTTTACTGAAAATACGTGTATTTCTATAGTATTTTTTAAAGGTAAGGAAATCTATTGGGTATTGACTCTTTGTCAGGAACTGTGCTGAAGGCTTATATAGAAAGTATTGTTTAATCATTTAAGCAGTCCTCTAAGGTTAGTCTTATTTCCATTTTACATATGAGGAAACTGAGGCATGAAATGCTTAGATAACTTATATACAAACACATACAATTTGTAAGGAGAGACAGGAGTGAATCTCAGATATTCTGACTTCAAGTTCTAGTATTAGACACTTTGTAAAATTGCCTTCTGGATGCCCCTGGATATTATGTGCACTACTACTCCCTATTTTTCTCACATCACTCATTTAAATCATGTCTGGTCGTTGTAAGCACTTAAGTTCCAAAACCTGTTGTAGCTTTGCCACCCCTGTATTTGCAAAAAAACAGGGTAGATGGTTAGGGTGGTGAGTGGTGACCCTATTCACTACCAGAGGACTTACCTGATGACATTTTCATTTTTTTTAAGTTTATGTATTTATTTTTAGTGAGAGAGAGAGAGAGAGGGAGAGAGAGAGAGAGAGACAGAACGAACCCCAAACAGGCTCCACACTGTCAGTGCAGGGTCTGATGCAGGGCTCGATTTCACCAACTGCAAGATCATGACCTGAGTGGAAATCAAGAGTTGAATGCTTACTGACTGAGCCACCCAGGTGATCCCTCCATTTATTTCTAAAAAAAGTAGTTTGTCCTTAGCTTGGAGGAGGTGAGTTTCCCAGTTGTACACACTCAAAAATGAAAGCACAAACAATAGTGACTTTCCCAAAGTGGTGAAAATATGCACAAAGCAGCCATTGGAATGTTTCAGGAAGTGTGAGCATATGTCAAACTGATAAAAAAGAGAACTACAAATAAGATTCTTATGGTCTTCTGGGTCTTCTTGCTCATGCAGTTTGCATGTTACATTTACTGAGACGTCCTGATGGCTGACTACTATTGGACTAAGAAAGATAAGGCATAAGAACATGGACTGTAACTGATACTTAACAGATGCTTTCTAATTTCCTTCATTGAAGCAGCACTTCCTGAATCTCCAGCACATAGTTGCCCTAGAAAATTCAATGATGCACTGGTGGTTGGACCACTGGAATGCCAAGCCCTTTATCCTACCCCTAGCTCCAGGATCTTGGTTATGGTTCAGATTTAAACTTTTTCTGAGAAATTGGGATCTATTCAGAGAATGAGTCCAGGGTGGTCAGGTTCTCATCCTTACCCAGTGAGTTTCTTGGAGGAGCTCACCTTTCTGGACAACATCCTTATCTGTTTTGATGTATTTGTGGTCAATGAGAATATCATACTTCAGAGTAATTATGTATTAATTCCAAATGCATAGTACAAATGTTGATCTCTCTGCCATAATTAAGTTTTTTCTAAGACCCTGGACTTGGCTAGGTATCTATCAATCTACCTTAGACTCTGAAAATATTGTGTGTTGGTCTCCACATCAGTGGAAGCAAGTGAGGAAGCTCTCCACTGACCCAATGAACAAGTTCTTATTAATCACTTAAAGCTCCCAGTACACTATAAACTCACAGCTTATTGCTAAAATGAGGTGTGGGAGTGGAGCATGGAATCAGGTAGATTTTATTGGATTTGACCTCTGACACTGGGGTAATTAGAACAAGTAATGAACATTAATAAGCCTCAGTTCCCTCATCTGTATACAGGAAAACGGTATATAATGCACAGGACTTCTATGAAGGTTTGAGGGAATTGTACATCTAGCCCTCTTAGTACAGTTCTTGGAATATAGGAAGCCCTCAATAATAGTGGCTATTACATCATCATCATCATCATCATCAATATCATTATCAATCTCACCACCAACCCCCAGTTTACAACCTCTGGTGACTCAATAGAAGTAGATCAGGCAGGAGATTTTGCACCAACCAAGTCTTCTGTGCCAATTAACTGATGTGTTAGGTGGAAAAGGCCACTTGACAGGAAGGGATGGGGAGTTGGAAAAAGAAACTTTACAGTCACAGTAAAAGACCTTTTGTTACATTGGTCTCATTTTCTTTTCTCTTTGAGAGATTTTTCATAGAATTGTACATGGTGAGGTCTGACACTAAAATAAATGTCAATCCCTGAGGGTGCAGGATGTTGACAATTATTGATAATCACTACATAGGAGAGACCTTTCTATTCTCAGAGAGATATTACTTCTCCTACATCTGATTTTCCAGATACATGAATTTATTTACTACATCAATTTGGAAACTTTATTTTAGAAGCAAGAGAAAACTTGACCCAAATTATCTTGGGCAGAGGAAGAATTTCTCTGGTCTAAGAAACTAGAAAGTTCAGAACTGGCTACTTCCATGTAGGCTTCATATTCAGGCTCAACAATGTCTTCTGGACCATTTTCTTCATCTCCTGAATCTTGCCTCTATGTTAACTTGCCTCCATGGTCCATAGTGAACTGCAGCCTCAGGCTTATACGTTCCCAAGCTCAAGGTCATTGTCAATGTGGATGTCTCCTTTTTAGTCACTAAAACAAAAGTCGTGGATTAAACCAATTCCTAAACCAGTCACAGTGGATAGTAAAATGGAGTGATGGGTCTAGGTTATATGTACCAATAATATCCAGTTCATTCAAAGAACATGGATTAGGTGGTACTTCTTCAATAGAAAATCAGGGCTAGGGGTCGGGCCTGGCCAGTTCCACTAGTACTCAGCAGAGACTGAGGGAGAGAGAGAGAAAGAGGAGGGGAGTAGGAGGAAGATTCAGGGAAGAGGAACTGGGGAGCCCTTCTGCACCATTGGGTTATTTCAATGAACAAATCATAGCACACCTGGCTGAAAGTCCAAACCACCACTAAGAGTAGTGAGATAAAGCAGCCAGAGACAAAACAACAGAGAGCACACAACACACTCCAAAAACACTGCCTGATGTGCCAGGCCCTGGACAGTGTATGGCCTCTTTTTAATACAGTAGTACTTGCAGGTGCAGGACACATAACAAGCTAGTAAAACACATAAAAGACAGAAAACTAGCCAATATGATGAATTGGAAGAATTCTCAAAAGAAATTCCAGGAAGAAATTACATCCAGAGAATTGCTCAAAACAGATATAAATAGTATATCAGAACAAGAATTTAGAATAATAGTCATAAGACTAATAGCTGGACTTGAAAAAAGCATAGAAGACTGCAGAGAATCTATTGCCGCAGAGACCAAGGACCTAAGAAATAGTCATGACAAATTAAGAAATGCTGTATATGAGATGCAAAATAAACTAGATGCAATGACAGGAAGGATGGAGGAAGTGGAGGGGAGAATAAGTGAAATAGAAGATAAAATTATGGAAGATGTTGAAGCTGAGAAAAATAGAGAGGAAAATATTAGACCACTAGGGGAAAATGAGAGACCTAAGTGATTCAATGAAACAGAATGATATCATATCATAGGAGTTCCAGAAGAAGGAGAGATAGAGAAAGAAAGGATCAGAAGGTTTATTTGAACAAATTATAGTTGAGAACTTCTCTAATCTGGGGAAGAAAGCAGACATCCAAGTCCAGGAGCCACAGAGAACTCCCTTCAGAATCAACAAAAACAGGTCAAGACCATGACATATCATAGTGAAACTGACAAAATACAAAATAAAGAGAGAATTCTGAAAGCAGCTAGGGACAAATGGGCCTTAACCTACAAGGGAAGAAACATAAGAATAGTAGCAGACATGTCCACTGAAATTGGGAGGTCAGAAGGGAGTGGCAGAATATATTCAATGTGCTGAATAGGAAAAATATGCAGCCAAGAATCCTTTATCCAGCAATGCTGTCATTCAGAATAGAAGGAGAGATAAAGGCTTTCCTAGACAAACAAAAAAATAAAGAATTCATGACCACTAACCCAGCTTGCAGGAGATCTTAAGGAGCACTCTGGGAGTGGAAAGCAGCAAAGACTACAAAGGACCGGAGACAACACCACAAACATGAAACCTGCAGATATCACAATGACACTAAATCCATATCTTTCAATAATAACTCTGAAAGTAAATGGGGTAAATACCCCAATAAAAAAGACATAGGGTATCAAAATGGGTAAAATACAAGATCCATCTATATGCTGTCTACAAGAGATTCATTTTAGACCTGAAGAAAAACCTGAAGACTGAAGGTGAGGGAATGGGGAACCATCTATTATGCTACTGGAAGTCAAAAGAAAGTTGGAGTAGTCATACCTATACTACACAAACTAGACTTTAATGACTGTAACGAGAGATGAAGAAGGGCATTATATCATAATTAAGGGGTCAATCCATCAAGAAGAGCTAACAATTGGAAATGTTTCTGACCCCAACTTGAAGTCACACAAATATTTAAATCGATTAATTACAAACAGAAACAAACTTATTGATAATAATACTGTAATTGTAGGTGACTTTAATACTCCATTTACAGCAATGGACAGATCATCTAGGCAGAAAATCAATTAAGAAACAATGGCCTTGAATGATACGCTGGATCAGATGGACTTCACGGATATATTCAGAACTTTTCATCTAAAAGCAGCAGAATACACATTCTTCTTGAGTGCACATGGAACATTCTCCAAAATAGATCACATACTAGTTCACACAGCTAATATAATCCTCAATGGGGAAAAACTGAGAGCTTTTCTACAGAGACCGGGAACATGACAGGGATGTCCACTCTTACCATTGTTGTTAACATAGCATTGGAAGTCTTAGCCTCAGCAATCACACAACAAAATGAAATAAAAGGCATCCAAATTGGCAAAGATGTCAAACTTTCACTTTTTGCAGATGACATGATACTCTACATGGAAAACCCAAAAGACTCCACCAAAAAACTGCTAGAACTGATCCATGAATTCAACAAAGTCACAGGATATAAAATCAATGTACATAAACCTGTTGCATTTCTATAGACCAATAATGAAGCAACATAAAGAGATATCAAGGAATCAGTCCCATTTACAATTGCACAAAGAACCATAAAATACCTAGGAATAAACCTAACCAAAGAGGTAAAAGATCTGTATGTTAAAAACTATAGAAAACTAATGAAAGAAATTGAAGAAGACACAAAGAAATGGAAAAATATTCCACAGCCATGGATTAGAAGAACAAATATTGTTAAACCGTCAATACTACCCAAAGCAATATACACATTCAATTTAATCCCAATCAAAATAGTATCAGAATTCTTCTCAGAGCTAGAGGAAACAATCCTAAAATTTCTTTGGAACCAAAAAAGACCCCGAATAGCCAAAGTAATGTTGAAAAAGAAAACCAAAGCAGGAGGCATCACAATCCTGGACTTTAGCCTGTACTACAGAATCATAACCATCAAGACAATATGGAATTGGCATAAATACAGACACATGGACCAATGGAATAGTATAGAGAACCAAGAACTGGACCCACAAATGTATGGCCAACTAATCTTTGACAAAACAGGAAAGAATATCCAGTGGGAAAAAAACAGTCTCTTTAGAAAATGGTGCTGGGAGAAATGGACAGCAACATTCAGAAGGATGAAACTAGACCACTTTCTTACACCATATACAAAAATACACTAAAAATGAATGAAAGATCTAAATGTGAGACAGGAAACCATCAAAATCCTAGAGGAGAAAACAGACAACTTCTTTGACCTCAGGCACAGCAACTTCTTACTCAACACATCACTGAAGGCAAGGGAAATAAAAGCAAAAATGAACTATTGGAATGCCATGAAGATAAAAAGCTTCTGAATAGCAAAGGAAACAATCAACAAAACTAAAAGGCAACCAACAGAATGGGAGAAGAAATTTGCAAATGACATATTGAATAAAGCTTTAGTATCCAAAGTCTATGAAGAACCTACCAAATTCAACACCCCCCCAAAAAAATAATCCAGTGAAGAAATGGGCAGAAGATGTGAATAGACACTTTTCCAAAGAAGACTTCCAGATGGCTAACAGAAACATAAAAAGATGCTTAACATTGCTCATCAATACAAATCAAAACCACAATGAGACCCCACCTCACACTGATCAGAGTGGCTAAAATTAACAACTCAGGAAACAATAGATGTTGGCAAGGATGTGGAGAAAGAGACCTCTCTTGCACTGTTGGTGTAATGCAAACTGGTGCAGCTGCCTTTGAAAACAGCGTGGAGATTTCTCAAAAAATTAAAAATAGAACTACCCTATGACCCAGCAATAGCACTACTAGGAATTTATCCGAAGGATACAGGAGTGCTGATTTCTAGTGTTGATTCATAGTGCTGATTCATACACACACACACACACACACACACACACACACAATGGAATACTACTCAGCAATTAAAAAGAATGGAATCTTGCCATTTGAAACAATGTGGATGGAACTGGAGGCTATTATGGTAAGTGAAATAAGTCAGAGAAAGACAGATGTCATATGTTCTCAATCATATGTGGAAGTTGAGAAACTTAACAGAAGACAATGGAGGAAGGGAAGGAAACAAAGCTGTTACAAACTGAGAAGGAGTCAAACCATAAGAGACTCTTAAATAAAGAGAACAAACTGATGGTTTATGGGGGGGGTGAGGGAGGAGCAAATGGGTGATGAGCATTGAGGCAGGCACTTGTTGTATGAGTTCTGGGTGTTGTAAATAAGTGATGAATCATTGGAATCTACTCCTGAAGCCAAGAGCACACTGTGTACTCATTAGCCAACTTGATAACAAATTATATTTTTTAAAATTCAGGGCTATTTTTCCAGAAAGAGAGTGACTATATCCCAGTGAGGAGAAAAAAGATCACACATTTTCCTGTTTTCTGTGGAGAAGCTTCCTTCACCATCTGCTTCTGTTGAGTCTAACCATTCCTTCCTGTCCCATCTAAAGTATCACTTCCTCCATAACATGTATCGTAATTCAAGTTTCATTATCCTGGTGAATTAGCTCTCTGACTCAATATAATACAAATTGCACTTGTGCTTTTTATGTGGCTTTTATTATAATATGTTTTTCCTAGACCCATTTGAACATTTGTCTTAACTAACTAAAAACTCATGAAAGGCAGAGACTCTGTCTCATCATCATGGAATCCCTTGTAGCAACCAATACTGTGATCTACATGCAGGAGATATCGTATAAATACTTTATGAATTAGATTTCAATGACAATTCTGTTTCTTAAATAATAATTACATTTCAGTTGGAAAATTAAAGAAAACAAAACAAAAACCCTGAGATTTTATTCCATTTCTTTGGGGAAACATGGTTCTAGATTTTACCATGAAATATTGTGAAGCCTGGTCTCAGGAATTGGCAGTGGTTTGAATTTAGAAGTTTGAGATCATGTGATAGGTAAATGAGGAGTATCTCTTCAATTATAGAGCAGAAGCTATTCCATGTAACTGCCTTCCTAATTACCATCTTAACACAGTGATTTTTTTTATGTGAACCAAACAGATTCTTAAGTCAAGTAACAAATGAAAGGTTGGGGAGAGACATCTGCTTGAATGAAATAATATTTCTTTGTGAATGTTTAGTATTCTTTGAGTTTCTATGTGATACATAAACATGGGGATAATTGGAAATGATATTCTGGCTGACAGGTTTGTGTACCACAGATGATACAATAACAACAACAACAGGTCCAATAGCCCCACATGAAACCTTATTTTTTTTGCAATATAAATTAATCCACAGTGGAATCAATCTTTTGTAATAGAGATGAGAAGATGAGGTTGAACTATTATTTCACGTCCAGTTTTAACTTGTGATTTATTTCCTGGGAGTAAAATATAGTTCTGAATTGTGAACTTTTTATTGCTTTTGTAAATTGAATTTGATTAAGATATTATAAATTGATATGCATTAAATGTGCTCTAACATAATCTTTTTATTTTGTGGTGGGAGTAAAATCATTCATTAAATATTATTGAGTATGTACTATGTGCTGAGCATTGAACTGGATACAAAGACAGGAAATTTTCTTCCTATAGAATATACAGTTTTAACAGGAAAATTAAATTTACACATAATGCATGATAGAAAATAAACACAAAGAGGGGCACCTGGGTGGCTCAGTTGGTTAAGCATCCAAAACTTGATCTCAGCTCAGGTTATGATCTCATGGATCATGAATTCAAGCCCCGCATTGGGCTATGCACTGATAGTGCAGAGCCTGCTTGAATTCTCTCTGTCTCCCTCTCCTTCTGCTCCTCTCCCACTCACTGTCTCTCTCTTTCAAAGTAAATAATACTAATAAAAAAATATACACAAGGAAATACATGAGAATGTAGAGTTCAAGAGATACAATGCTTATATATAGCTATAGGCTCAAAAAAGATCTCCCTGAAGCAAAGGGTTTAGTTGGGCTTTGAAGGTTAGATTTGGAGACAAGGTAATAATAGCTGACATTTACTGAGTAATCAGGTACCTTTCTAAGTCCCAATTTTTTTTTTATCTGCCACAGTCACTTCATGAGTTTGGTGCTATTATTATCTCTATAAAATAGATAAGCAAACAGAGGCACAGAGACAAAGTAACTTGATAAAGAACACACAGCTGGTAAGTGGCAGAACCAGGGTATGAGTGCTTGCAGCCTGACTTCAGTTTCTAATCATTCCACTATGGAAAATTCCAAGTATGAGTAATAACATGAGTATAGTAGCAGGGACGAGAGAATATGAGGTGGATGTGGAAAAGAACACAGGGCTGAGTCTACCTATAACAAAGT
Organism: Cryptoprocta ferox; assembly: GCA_028646485.1. Taxonomy (NCBI): domain Eukaryota; kingdom Metazoa; phylum Chordata; class Mammalia; order Carnivora; family Eupleridae; genus Cryptoprocta; species Cryptoprocta ferox. The sequence goes on along the minus strand of CM053561.1, from coordinate 62,112,393 downwards.
ACCCACTGGGAAATATGTTGAGAAAGAATATTAGAAACGACAATTAGGGCAAATCACCAAAGGCTGTATAAACTAAGAAATTTGGGCTTTACTCAGTAAGTAATTAAAAGCTATGGACAGGGTTTGAGCCAGTGAGTCTTTGAGTGGGCTCCCTTAGCAAGGCCTAAGACAAGGATTTGAGTCAAGAAGTTAATTTGGTAAGTGATCCCAGGAAGTACTTACCTGCTGAAGTTAAAAAGTAAAGGAAGCCAATGTGTTGTATTATTGTGCATGTATATGATATATATCAGAAAGTTTTGAGTTCCACTTTAACCTAGAGAGTTCCAGACACTAACATATGCCCAGATAGAAATATAGAACAAAGAACAAGTAGTCAGCACACATCAGAGAACCCAGGACTGAAAATACAACTTTGAACATAATCTGTCTCATAGAAGTATTCCTACATTCTTATGAACAAAGCCAAGATATTTTGCTCTCAGAAAGTGTAGAAATGTCCCAGCTTGCAAGTCTTAACCTTTGCTCCTGACTGGTTTTAAATGAATAATGTTTATATACCGTGACACAGGGGGTTTAACTCATGAATGCAAAGTTGGTTAAACCTCCAAAAGTCAGTTAATGTAACATGCAGCTTGATAGAATAAAAAACAAAAACAAATTAACATTTCAATAGATGTATAAGTAACATTTGGCAAAGTACAATATTCTTTCATAATAAAAAGTCAACATAAAAGAGTTTTCAAGTTGTCCTTGTCACCCTCCTAAAAGTATAAATAGTTGAACAAATTGAAATATGATAACTTTTCTTAGCTCTTCCAGAGAATTAAGGTTGTAGAACAGACTGCCATCCCCAAAAACTGGAGAGACAGGTAGATACATAGAATAAAGGATACAGATTAGCTAGGTTACCTGAAGCAGAAGATGCTAGAACCAGTAACTGTTTGGAAAACTTAGGTGGTGACTTTGATGCACTGCTGGAGGCTATATATGAACTACCTTGAAAGTTAAAATTCCCTGGGGAAGATTCTAAGGAGGTGGGCAAGTATTCATGTGTTTTACTTCCAGGAGCCCAGGGGCTCACGGTGAGGATGGGAGAAAAATGACCTTGAATTTGCACAGAGTAATGGTAAAGTAACCATTTTTGAAATATTCCCAAGTGAAAGGAACATATTTAAAGTAAGCCCACTGTGTGTCCTCTATAAAAATGACTACCCAGCAAGGCAAAATACTTCACCAGAGCCTTATATGACTTGGAAGATAAATTACATCAGGAAGAGGGCCCTCAACAGAATGTGACCATGCTGGCACCTTGATCTTGGACCTCTCATCCTTTAGAACTTTGAGAAATAAATTTCTAAGTTACCCAGTCTATGGTATTTTGTTATAGTGGCCCAAATCAATGAAGACATACATCAATTAAAAGAGAGTATATAAAAAAAAAGAATAAGATCCAAGGGTATGTTGTCTACAAGGACACCATTTTATTTTATTTATTTATTTTTAACTTTATAGTTTATTGTCAGGTTGGTTTCCATATAACACCCAGTGCTCTTCCCCACAGGTGACCTCCACCATGACCATCACCTCCCTTCCCCTTTCCCCCTCCCCCTTCTGCCCTTAGTTTGTATTCACTATTCAAGAGTCTCTTGTGCTTTGTCTCCCTCCCTCTCCCTAACTCTTTTTCCTCCTTCCCCTCCCCATGGTCCTCTGTTAGGTTTCTCCTGTTAGACCTATGAGTGAAAACATATGATATCTGAAGGACACCATTTTAAATATAAATAAATATAAATACACATATAGATAAAAAGAAAGACATGGAAAATGGTATACTATGTTAATACTAATCAGAAGAAATCTGGAAGAAAGATAGACTTCAGAATAAGAAATATTCTCAGGATAAAGACAGTCATATAATGATAAAAAGGGTTGATTGCCCAAGAAGACATAACAATTCTTACATTAAACACCTAAAAAAAGCACCTAACAATAGTTTGTCAATATACATGAGATGAAAACTGATGGAAAGACAAGGAAGAATAGACTAAGCCACTATTGTCATTGGGTACTTCAAGACCCCTTTACTATAATTGGCAGAGCAGGCAGAGAGAATCACCAAGGATATAGTTGAATTGATTACAACCATCAATTAACTGGATCTAGTGGATCCATTTTTTCTGGGGTGTGCAGTTTCTTAGCATATAATTCTTCATAGTATTCTCTTATAATCCTTTGTATTTCTGTGGTGTCAGTTGTTACTTTTCCTCTCTTGTTTTTCATTTTATTTATTTGGCTCCTTTCTCCCTTTTTTCTTGATAAATCTGGCTAAGGGATGTCAATTTTGTTTATTTTATAAGATTTATTCTCGGGGCACCTGGGTGGCTTGTGAAGTATCTAACTCTTTGGTTTCACCTTGGGCCATGATCTCACAGTTCATGGGTTGGAGCCCCACATCGGGCTCTGTTCTGACAGTGTGGAGCCTGCTTGGAATTCTCTCTCTCTCCCTCTCTCTCTCTCTCTCTGCCTATCCCTCACTCATTCTCTCTCAAAATAGATAAACTTATGTATATATATATATATATATATATATATATATATATATATGTTTGTAAGATTCATTCTATGATTTGGCCCATGTGGTTATGGAGGCCCAAAAGTCCCACAATCTGTCTTTTTCAAGTGGAGAACTAGGAAGTATGGTGGTGTAATTCAATCTGAGTCCAAAGGACTGAGAACAAGAAACTCTGAATGCCTATGGGCAGAAGAAAGGCGAGAACTCATCCTCCCTTGGCATTTTTGTTCTGTTTGGTCCTCCAATGGATTGGGTGATACCCAGCCATAGTGAGGGAAGATCTTCTTTACTCTGTCTACTGGTTCAAATGCTAATCTCTTCTGGAAATAGTCTTAAAGAGACACCTCTTTATATAGAGAAATAATGTTTTAACAGCTATCTGGGCATCCCTTAACTTAATCATTTAAGGACTAAATGGAACTAATTCTCTACAATCTCTTCCAGAAAATAGAAGCAGAAGGAATATTTTCTAGCTCATTCTATGAGGCTAGTATTAAACTAATACCAAAACCATGCAGACATCACAAAAAAGGAAGCCTATACACAAATATATATTGTGAACATAGATTAAAAAAATCCTCAAGAAAATATTGGCAAACTGAATACAGCACATATAAGAAAACTCATCTGCAATAATACAAATGTTTAAAGTCTTAATGGAGGGTAGAGGTTACATAAATATGCAAATTTCCCCAAAGTAATCAAACTATACACTTAACACACACACACTTTATTTTATCTAAATTATACTGTAATTTCAAAGAGTGTACAATTCGGGGTGTCTGGCTGGCTCAGTCGGTTAAGCATCTGACTTCGGCTCAGGTCATGATCTCGTGGTTGGTGAGTTTGAGCCCTGTGTTGGGCTCTGGGTTGACAGCTCAGCGCCTGAAGCCTGCTTCAGATTCTGTGTCTCCCTCTCTCTCTGCCCTCCCCTGCTCATGCTCTGTCTCTGTCTCTCAAAAATAAATAAATGTTAAAAAAATTTTTTAATTAAAAAAAACTTACAAAGAGTGTACAATTCAAAGAGATTTGACAATTGCATATACCCATGTATTTACAAATATGTATATTTATTTGTTACTGGTTATAGGATACATTTTCTTGTTTCTTGACATGGCTATTAATTTTGTATTATTTGATGTGCTTATTGGATTTCACCATTTATACATGTAAAACATGTATGCAAATTATTGGGAGTCTGGATTTTCTTCTCTCTTTCTCTTTTTTTTATGAAAGTTGAGTTTTGTTCTAGAGGATAGTTAGTTTTCTGATGGATATGCTGATCCTCTCATGGCTTGATTTTAAATCTTGTTAGGACAAGTCTACAGAATTCCTTATTTCAGGGGTAGAAATGCTGTGGTCTTTCTGTTATACTCAGTTGACCAGCTTTGAGAGTTCATCAAGGTCATTCCATGCTGGCCAGTCAGAACTACTACATTTTCTACCGTATTCTTCCATCTTCTTCCATCTTCTTCCATCTGCATTCATCTTGTAGCTCGCTGGATGCTTTTCTCTAACAATCTTTAAAACTTCAATCTACACACAAAGCTTAGCATATGATCAAAGACATAACGGCACATCTTTAAATTTTGGAAGTTTCTTTTTTTTAGTGCAATTTTCCTCTCTTTAGTACTTTGTCCCACATATTCCAGTTACCTCAGTATTGCAATTTCTGTCTCCTCATTTCAACAAGACTGTCATGTTCTGCCTGAATTTTTAATTCTCTGACTCATGCTAGTCTTGAAAGTACTCTGAATCAGAAAACTTGAGGAATTGAGGGTTCTATCCCATGTGTTCTCCTCTGTCAGAGAGGACACTTTTGTGCTGCATGTAGTCTAGTATCTAAAAACAGTTGTGTCATATATTTTGTCCTTTTGTAGTGGAAGGCTAGTCTAGAACAAGTTTCTCCACGATAAGCAGAAGCAGACATCATTATAATTATAATTAATTGCTTCTAATGGCAGATGGCTATTTGTACCTTCACTTTTGAATAATGTAATCAGGGAAATTTAATCTTATGTTGTTACTTGCAACACTAATTTTTTCACCCTCTCCTTAGGGATTATCATCAGGATGATAGATTAGATTATCAATCACCTATTATATATAATATCCTGCATTATCTGTAACACATGAATAAAAAGAAACTTCAATATCATTGATGTGATAAAGTAAAAATGATTAATAAGGAAAGAAAGTTGATCAGATTCATGACATGTGAATGGATTGGAAAGAGCAATAATAGATTAAAATTTTATTATAAGATTAATAATTTCTATGTATAGTTTTGTCATAAGAAATTGGTATAAATTATGATGACTGTTTTTAAATACCATGGACACTGCTGAAGAAAATAGAAAGTAGATGATGTGAAACAAAAAGATAATTTATTTTTCAGTTACAGATGAAATATTGAGTATGGAAATATGCACATCATATAGTTAATGATCCATTTTAGAGATATTAGTATAAAAATAAATATGTTATCTCATTAGGGCAGTGATGGAAAACTCTTCTGCCAACAACAAATGCTCATGTTTACTCATGACATGTATGCCTTAAACATAACCATGAGAGGGGATAATGGCTATCCAAGGAAGCATCGTCACAGAAAAGGGCAATGTTGTCATTTTGATAGGTGTTATTAATAGTTGGTAAGTTCCCTTACTAGATAAGCATTCTTAGAAATCCGTGTGTGTCTCCTGGCAACAAATGTGTACTTAAAACTACGTTTAGGATGTAAAAAATTAATAAAGAAAAGACTGTATAAAAATTACTTTAAATCAGAGCAGATACATGGCTGGATATTTCAGAGAAGCAGGCGTTATGATACTTATTAGTTTCTCCCAATTACAAAAATGAATAATATCAAATTCAGAAGGTTTATATGAGATTTATTTATTTATTTATTTTTAATGTTTGTTTATTTTTGAGAGAGAGAGAGAGAGAGATACCTTCAGTAGGGGAGGGGCAGAGAAGAGGGAGACACAGAATCTGAAGCAGGCTCCAGGCTCTGAGCTGTCAGCACAGAGCTTGATGCAGGGCTTGAAGTCACCAACCACGAGATCATGACCTGAGCCAAAGTCAGATGCTTTACTGACTGAGCCATCCAGTGCCTCTATATAAAATTTAAATTATCCCATATAAAAATTCATCTTGTAAATTATCCTGCACATAGCCATAATTTAATTACTGTTGATTAACTGAACAATTACATACAGGTACTATTGTTATCTTCATGTTATAGATGTGAAAATGTTGCCCACATGGTAAGTAACTTGACAAAGTGCTCACAGGTAGGAAGTGATAAATCTGGGATTCTAACATTGGACACCTTACTCCTAAAGTCCATCTGGCCTGAAGTTAAAAATATTCAATAGTATATACTATGGAGTCATAAATGCCATTACTATGAAGTCATCAAGTAAGCCAAGTAAGTTTGACTTTTTCCTTTCTTGTCCATTTATCCAAGAGCACTGAACAAATGGTGAAATGTTTTATTTTCTTTTTTTAATATATTGTCAAGTTGGTTTCCATATAACACCCAGTGATCATCCCAACAAGTGCCCTCCTTAATCCCCATCACCCACTTTCCCCTCTTCACCACCTCCCCATCAACCCTCAGTTTGTTCTCAGTATTTAAGAGTCTCTTTATGGTTTGCCTCCCTCCCTCTCTTTAACTTTTTTCCCCTTCCCCTCCCCCAAGGTCTGTTAAGTTTCTCCTGACCCACATATGAGTGAAAACATACGGTATCTGTCTTTCTCTGCCTGACTTATTTCACTTAGGATAATATTCTCCAGTTCTATCCACATTGCTACAAATGGTGAAATATTTCATTTTCAATAATAAGTAACTGAGGGTGCACTATATGGAAGGCGCTTTGTAAGCACCGTGCAAGAACAAAAACATAATAAAGGACTATTCTCCACAGGAAAAAGACTTTGAAAGAGCTTTATCCCAGCTTAGGGGAAAGGAATTCTTACCACTTAAGATACCTCCAGACTTCCTGTCTCATCTAAAAAGGGAAGAAGACATAATCAACAGTGGTTGATTTCTTGATATTCAAGAAAACATTTTGAGAACATGGAAAGAACTGGAAGGGAAAGACGGGGCAGGAAGGAGGTTTTTATTACTGGAAAAACATGTGGGAAGGGAACAGCCTAGAGATGCAGGTCTAATAAGAGACTGGGATTTAATTGGAAGGTTATAGAGCACTACCCATACTCCATATCTAACCACCACACCAACAGGGCTCTGATGCAGAAACAATGGATAATAGGAGAGAGTTGCAAGGCATAAACTCTCTCTGAGAAGTAGCTCTTAGAGAAGCCCAAAGAGAGAGATGGCAATAAGGACAATTTGAAGCTACAGCAAATATTAAAAACATCCAGCATCTGACCAGATTCACATCTTTACACTAAAGTTGTATTTACTTTAATTCCTGTTAACTAATATAATGTATGGTTTTTGAGAAGACATCATCCAGGGCATGACAACAAAACAAAACAAAACAAGAGAAAACACTGATTGAAGAATGAAAACAATAATCAGAACCAGACTAAGCTGACACAGATGTAATAATCAGAGAGGGGATGTAAAATAACTATGATTAATATGTTAGATCTCTAATGGAAAAGTAGGCAGCATAAAAGAACAGATGAGTAATGTAAGCAGAAATCTGGAATCTGTACAAAAGAATCAAAAGCAAATGCTAGAAGTCAAAATAGTATAACAAGAATGAAGAATACCATTGATGGTGTTATCTGTAGACTGGACAGGGCTGAGGAGAGAATCAGTAATTTTGAAGTTAGTTCCATGGAAACTCCCTAGACTAGAAGAAGAAAAAATTGAAAAAAATCAGAACAGACTATCTGAAAACTTTGAACAACATCAAAAGGTGTTTCATATACATAATTAAATCCCAGAAGGAGAAGGGAGAACTGAGCAGAAGTATTTGAAACAATAGTGGCCAAGAACTTTCCAAAATTATGACATGCTTCAAACTAGAGTTCTGGGAAGCTCATAGAATAAAAAAAATGGACACATACACATTTTGCAAAAAATGCAAAAATAAAGGAAATGCAAAAAATAAAGGAAAAAATCTAGAAAGAAGCCAGTTGTAGAGAAATCACCTCACCAATGGATATAAGAATTACAGTGTACTTCTCATCAGAAATAATGCAAAAAAAGATGAGAACAAAGGGAATTATTTAGAGGGTTGAAAGGAGTGGAGGAAAAAACATTTAAGTATAGAATTCTATATCCAGTGAAATAAATTGAAGGATAAATAAATACTTATATAAACAAAAATAGAGGGAATTTATAGCCAGCAGACATGCCCTGCAAGAAATGTTAAAAGTTCTTCAGTCAGAAAGAAAATGATATAGGTAAAAGAACTTAGATATACATAAAGAAAGGAAGAGGATCATAAAAGGGATAAATTTAGGTTAAATTAAATGGTTTATTTTTCTTATTGTTAATTAGAATAGTTATCTAAAAGAGAGTTATACAGTTACATGAAATATAACTGTAAAGCAATGCTAGTAATAATATATTGGATAACTGAATTAAGTAGATAAGTAAAACGAATGACTTGTCACTCAGAATGGGATGGAGGAAGTGGGAACACTCTGTTATAGGCTACCTACACTACATGTGAGATGGTATAATGTTTGAAGGTGGACTTGGAATGGACAAAAGGCACATTATATATTAAAAACATTCATTACTTTTAAAAAAGAAATGTACTTGGTTGCTAAGAGGATATAAATCTGTACACTGGCCTTGAATAATTAAATAACTGGATGTTGGCTGATGGGAGTCAGGTTTCTTATTATTGGAGTTGGAGGTTACCAGTAAGCAGGGGAAGTAGGCTAAAATGATACATGTGGCAATGGGCCAGAATGGGAGATACAGAATGAACTCAAATGTAGCTTAATATAAATCTAGAGGCATATAGAAATACTTATTTATGTGTGCATATACAGGAGTTAGAATCACATGTTTCCATGCTGTGTCAGCTGAGAGAATGCAGAAGCAAGATACCTTAGCCACATGTACACCTAACACCCAGCTCTTGGTTTCTAATGCTCTTCTCCAGTAACAGGAACCAGAACTCCTAGGGATTATGTCTGGTTCTAGGACTGGGAAGGAAACATAAAGATGAGTCTGTAACATCTCTTAGTTCTAGAAAGCAAATCAAAACCAAAAGCCAAAAGCCAAAAACCAAAACCAAACCAACCCCCCCAAGCCACACAAAAACCAAAAATACTTTAAAAAAGAAAAAAATTTTGATCAGAAAATGTCAAGGGACCCAGGAACTAATTGAGAGTTCCCAATGGCCAAAACTGAAATAAATTTGAGCAATAAATAAATGAATTTGCATTGAATTATAACTTAAAGTACATAATAAATAAGTATATAAATAGGTTAATACTATATATCTATCTATATCTATATCTATGTCTATATCTATACCTATAGTAAACCAGGGGGAATAAATAAAATCTCCCATGAAGAATTGTAAATAATTTGTGTGGATACTCTTTCCTCAAGGAGATAAAGCATACCTCCCCAATCCTTAAATATAGAGTAAACATACAGTATGGAAGGCAAAAATACAGTATGATAAGGGGGGGAATATAGTAGAGAAGTCTACAAACACTATCTCAGCCAGGTGATCAATATTAACATCAAATTGTGTGTCCATAGTGTGTGCCTATTAAATCATTTGATTAAATGGCATTCACCTTTATGATCTCCCCCTCCCTAAAACACATAACTATTGTACAATCAAGAAAAACCTAAGATAACCTCAATAGAAAGACATGTTACATAATATCTGACTAGTATTCTTCAGAGTGTCAAGGTTATCAAAAAGGACAAGGAAAATCTGAGAAACCATTATAACCAATTGGAGCAAAGGGAGCCCCAACTACAGAATATAATGTGGTATCCTGGATCCTGGAAAGGGAAATAGTAAGGATCCCCTACTATTATTTTATTATTGTCAATTTCTTCCTTTATGTCTGTTAGTAGTTGCTTTATATATTTAGGTGCTCCTGTGTTGAGTGCACACATATTTATAAAACCAGTACAGTGATTAAAGTGCAAAAACAGTAAAATCAATTAGACCTATAAAAATCAGCCACAAAATAAAAGGATCTGAAGTATGACATCATATTCATAAAATGTGGGGGAGGGGGGTAAAAATTTAGTACTTTTAGAATGGTTTCAGTCTTACATGACTATCAACTAAAAATAGACTGCTACATGCATAAGATACTATATATGACCCTAATGGTAACCACAAGTCGAAAACCTATAATAGATATAAAAAAAATAAAAAGGAATCCAAACATATCATTAAAGAAAGCCATAAAATCACAAGGGGAGAGATCAAGTGAAGAAAGGAACAGAAAACTAAGAACACAACCCCCCAAAAAAGAAACCCCCCCAAAACAAACAACCCCTCTCACCACATCCATAAACCCAAAATATCTCTGTAAAACAAGTGACAAAATGACTCTCAGTGCATACATATCAGTAATTACTTTGAATGTAAATGGACTTAATGTTCCAAACAAAAGCCATAAGATGACTGAATGGATAGAAAATCAAGACTCATCTATATACTGCCAACAAAGAGACTCACTTCAGACCTAAAGACACATGAAGATTGAAAGTGAAGGGATAGAAAAATATTTACCATATGCAAATGGAAGTAAAAAGAAAGCTGGGGTAGCAATGCTTATATCAAGCAAAAACTTTAAAATAAAGACTGTAATGAAACAAAGAAGGACACTATATAATGATAGAGGGAAGAATCCAAGAAGAAGATATAACCATTGTAAAATGTTAGTAACAAGGGAAACCAGGTGTAGTGGAATATATGGGAACTTCCTGTACTATCTTTGTAAGCTTTTTGTGAATGTAACACTTATATAAAATAAAATTTTCAAAAAGAAACCCACAGAATAGAATATATTTGTGAAATACATGTCTATGAACATCCACATTATATAAAAACCACTTATGAATAGATTTTTTTCTGGTATGAATCAATTTTTTAGAAGCAGACAGTCTGATAGAGAAATGGACGTAAGATTTGAACTGACACTTATAAAAGATAAAAGATCAATAAATATAAAAAAATGGCTTCAATAGTCATTAGGGAGATATATATTAAAATTATAGTGAAGTTCTACTATATACTCATATACTCCCCACAAAGAATAAGACGAAAAAGGCTAAAGACTGACAATAACAAGTACTGGGGAGAATTTGAAGCAATCAGAAATCTCACCACTGTTGGCCCAGTATGTGTGTGTGTGTGTGTGTGTGTGTGTGTGTGTGTGTGTGTGGTATCTATCTCTATATGTATATATGTATATAAATGTGTGTGTGTGCTTATGAAACACATATACATATTCTGTGCATATAGTATATATTCAGTAAATATACACACACAATAGAAAAGACATGTACTAGAATATTTGTAGCAGCACTATCTGTAATCACCCAAAACTTGAGAGTACTGGAATTATTATCAACAATAAAATGGACTAAGGTATCACACACATTCAAATACCAACACTGAGATTGGAGCATCTATGACTTCATGTAGCAATATGGATGAAAATTACAAGCATAATGTTGAACAACGTAAGTTAAAAATAAAAGTATACATGGTACACTACTTTATGTTTATGAAGTACAAAAATAGACCAAAAAAATCCCTGATGTTAGATGTCAAGGAATGGTTTTCCTTGAACACATGGTAACTGGAGGGATATAGGAAAAGATACTTCCAGAAAGCTCTTAATGTTTTGATTTTTGAAGTAGTGTTGAACTAGTGTGTTCAGTTTTTGAGACTTTGTTAGGTTCACTTTTCTGTGTATATGTATATATATGCCAATATATACATATTCAAAATATGTTAAAGAATATAGATATGAAAACATTATAGAATAATTTAAAGAACACCTACAACAATAAAAAAGCAGTGCAACAAAACAAAGCATAAAACCAGAGTAAAAAAACAAACAAACAAGTATTACATAATGATGATAAGGGGGATATCAAAGACAAATCACTGTATCAGAAGATCTATGTTTAGGGAATGTAATATTATGAGGTATGAAGTTACACATAGTGAGCTTCCTAACTACTGTGGCCAAAAGTGAAGTAGAATATGTATGTGCGTGTGTGTGTGTGTGTGTGTGCGCGCGTATACATATATTACATATATATATAACATATATGTATGTGTATATCTATGACAAGAAAACATTAAGACAGTTTTAATATTTTATATTTTAAAGCAGTTTTGAACTCATATAAATATGACATTTGAGTCTCTATGTCAGAGACATTGGAGAGCCTAATATGTAATATAAAATACTTTTGTCCTACATTTTGTTCTTTTTAAAGAATGTTCTGGGAATAGACAATACTTCCTTGGATACACACATTAAGATCTGTAGTTAGGAGCCTTCATGGTGGGACATTGTGTTGTGTAGCCCATGCCCAATCTGGGACTGATAATTTGTTAATTCTTTAACACAAGCAAAGCACTAGCCCTAATTGTGACTTCCTAACCAGTAGTCCTGTATTTAAATAGCATTTTTTTCTAAAATCATGAATATATAATTTTCCTGCTTCTAGGAAAACAATGCTTGTTTTATGGTGATTTAATTTAATTGATACAAAAAGGAGAAATAACCAAAACCCGTGATATGTGTTCAGTGTTTTATTTTACAGTTTTTCTTCTTCTCCTTTCTTTCTCTTTAAAGCCCATTATTTATTCATTGTCTTCAGGCCTCTGAGCAGGTGACTGACAAGGGCAGTGACTGCAAGAAGGAACAGTACTTGAGCAGGAGAAAAACTCAAGGAGTACTGGGTGCTTTTGTTATGGATACAGACAGCCTACGAGAGATTGGGATGTCACTCCAGTCAAATAGCAACAGGAAAGGAGATTTCATGTTTGTAATTGGAGAGAGGGAACTGGAGGGATTTGGAAGTGATCCTAGTTGTGAATGAGGAGCTGAGGAAGTGGAATCAGAGGAAATCCACATTTACATTAAAACTATTAACAAAAGCTCCTGGTAACAGGGCCTGATTCAGACCCTCATTGCATTTTAGGAAGATCACGCCTCAACACTGACTGTTCCATTACAAAAGCTGGGCTTGCCATATGCATGTAAATACCTGAGTAAATTGTTCAGAAAGCCCATCACTATTCCGAATGGGTAGGAGCACTCCTGAAGGAGGCAGAGAGAGCGGAGAGAGTTTTGCACCTTGTGGAGTCAACATAAACAAGAGTCAAAAACTGTCTTTAAGGCAAAGGGCAGGTGAATAGGAAACTTTAGGGGTGTGTGTTAAAAGGTTCAGAAGCAGTTAACAAATGTGAATGCAATTCAGCTTCCCACTTATCCAGCTTTCCTTATGAGTCCTTGGTGTCCTTACTCAAAATGCTCTTTAACTCCATTTCAGAATGACATTGCTCAAATTATAATTTTGAGGATTATAAACTTTGGTCATTGCACAACTATAGTGATCCTTCTCTCCCTATCACTGTGAATAAATTGGAGCAGGAGACCCCTTGAGAAAGTATGGCAACTACTCTGTAAATTCAGACTATGCCACATCTGGAAGAGAGCACAGGCGGCCTCCACCATGGTGACCCTGGGCCATCTCAACTCGAAAGATGGTTTCTGCCTTACTTACTACAGATTTAACTAATTATATTATCACATGTATCTTAGCTTGCCTTGAATTGTTATCATCATATAGATATTGATATATTTTGTGTGCATATTATTCTATTTGTATTGAATTCCATGTACAGTAAAACCTTGGTTTTCAGGCATAATTTTTCCCAGAAACATGCTTGTAATCCAAAGCACTTGTATATCAAAATGAATTTCCCTATAAGGAATAATGGAAACTCAGATGATTTGTTCCACACCCCAAAAATATTCATATAAAAATTATTACAATACTATAATATAATACAAAATAATAAAAAAATATACAATATAAAGAAAAATAAATTATCCTGCACTTACCTTTGAAAACCTTTGTGGCTGGTAAGAAGGAGACAAGAGAGGGGAGGATTATTGTGTAGGATGACTTTCACTATCAGTAATGGAATCACTGCTATCTATTAGCCCAATTGAATCTTTTCCTTTCAGTCCAACTTTAACAAGGAACCTATCCAATGACCTAGAATGAAGCAAAGCACTTCTAAGCTTACTCTGGTAGGAAAAGGAAAGGACTGTCCATAGCTGCTCTGAACTGAAAAAAATAAACTAGTGCCAGTTGTGGCCACCTTCCAATGTTCTGAAAAATTACTTATTTCTGCCAAATACCACAGCCTGAGACTGAAGATCCAAGCATGGCAGATGATCACCCACAATCCCACAGCAAGAGAGAAAGAACCATTGGCTCAGTTGTGATCATGTAATGTTCGGTGTCACATACTAGTATTGCAAGACATTGCTCATTTATCAAGTTGAAATTTATTAGAAATGTTTGCTTGTCTTGCGGAAGACTCGCATAACAAGTTACAATCCAAGGTTTTACCGTATTGCATTTCTTTTGTATTATATTTCTGCAAGTTTCCTAATATGTGTCAAATCAGATGCCTGCCCCTCAGTCTATTCTCAAAGACAAGCATCTGAGCCTCTCACATCCAAAAATCCAGCCTCTCAATGGCCACCTCTGTGTGACACTCTGAGGTGGGTTAGTCCTGCACAGGAGTTTTTTAAGAGCAGTTTCTTAGATCACTATAGCCTGTGGATATCACAGATGGGACCCCGGTTGATTTGCAAAGCTCATTGTTTTGGGGGGTTATCTCTCGGGTGCAGGTCTTAAAAGTTAGGAGTGCCTGAAGTGGGGTTCAAAGCCTTTGCTCCTCAGGGAGATGCTCCAGGTTTTGAGTTCCTTCCTGGATCACTGTGCCAGGGATGAGGTTTATGATGAGATGGTGTCTCAGCTTCTCCTACCCACTTTGATGTGGGCCCTTCTTCTCTTGCCTGATGCAAAATTCTTTAGCAAGTTTTATTAAAAAAATCTTTTTAAGTAATTCCTACCCCCAATATGGGGCTCAAACTCACAACCCTGAGATCAAGAGTCACATGCTCTACTGACTAAGCTAGCCAGGCATCCCTGCTCAGCCAGTGTTTAGATTTTTGTATGGTTTTGTTTTGTTTTCAGAGGTAGTTGTCCCATTGGTAGCTGTGGATTTGGTGTGTTTTCAGGAGGGAGTGAGTTGAGTTCAGAATCCTTATATATTGGCAACTTGAACCAGAACTTGTCTACAATGTTAAGTGTATTTTAATGCATATTTTTCCAGATATGTTTTCCTGTTTGAGTTTTTTCTATGTGTTATAGTGCCATAATTAAGCTGTACCCACTATAAAGAGATAAGATGGTGTGTCAATAATCTGCATTAAATTTTAGCATTTCATAACCACAGTCTTATTTCATTTGTGTGCCTCACAAATCCAATGAGACAGGAATTATTAATACCTTCATTTTAAAGATGACACAACGGAAGCTCAGAGGGAGAATGTCCTCATGATTATAAAGTCAACAATAACTTAACACTTCTGACTTTAAATGGCTTAGCTCTACTCCAGCTAGTGCTGTTTCTATGTTTAATTCCCATTTTTGGATCAATCCCATACTCAAGAATGTTTGCTATTATACAAATAAACATAAATGGACGTTCAGCTTGATGGGTATGCAGTACTTCGTGAGGATACCTATGTGGTGAGTGGGAAATTTTGGTTTCTCTGCCTTCAAAATGTTTGAAATCATGTAAACAGGCAAAATGTAAAGCAACTTGTTAATTATGAGTCAGTAACAAAGGGCTGTGGGAGTATAGACAAGGGTAGTGATTAATTATTTCCGAGAGGAGTGGGTAGGTCTTTACAAGAAAGGTCAATGTTTCCAGGTCCAGAAAGATGAATTGGAGGTTTCAAGGTGAATAAACAGGAATGGGTGTTCCATAAAGACCAATATGTTCAAAAGAAATGGAGTTGTGAAGAGATCTAGGACCAGCAAGAAGGGCCATATGTCTAGACCATAGGACAAAAAGTCAGAGTCATTTGCAAAGCAGACTATAGAGGTTTAT
This sequence comes from Cryptoprocta ferox, assembly GCA_028646485.1. Taxonomy (NCBI): domain Eukaryota; kingdom Metazoa; phylum Chordata; class Mammalia; order Carnivora; family Eupleridae; genus Cryptoprocta; species Cryptoprocta ferox. The sequence continues at coordinate 62,096,682 of CM053561.1, read as the reverse complement.
ATGGCCTCTCTGTGGAGTAATATCTGTGTCAAGTCTGGGGTTAATTCTTTACAATCCTGTTTATCAGAGGAGTGATACAATCCATGTTTTATAATGGAATTTTAAAAATGAACTGTAAGAGCTACTGCTTATTATGTTCCTCTTATATATCTAAGTCTATAGTAGGTGCTTTATGGGTGTCATAAAGTTAATAGACTAGAATATCTACTAAGGTAGATAACATTGTTTTCATTTTACTGATGATGTATCTGAGGGCAAGAGAAAGTAAGTGATTCACCAATGGCCACAAAACATCCAGGATTTTTACTCTGGATCAACTCTGTAACTTCCTATGATTTTGCTGCTAATGAGAAGGAGGGGACACACATACACAGCACAGATATTGGAAGCTGGAGAACTGTCATAAAAGAAAGAAATCATAGACCATTATATTAGATTAGTAAATATGTTGTGAGGGCCTGAACTAAGGCAGAATCAGTGGGCTTGGTGAGAAAGATGGAATTTGAGGGATGTTTCTAAAGTTGGCATATTCTTTCCCTTTTCTAATGCACCAACATTGTTACTTTCTTTTTTTTAATGTTTGTTTATTTATTTTGAGAGAGAGAGAGAGAGAGAATGAGAGCAAGAAAGTGGGGGAGGGACAGAGAGAGAGGGGGAGAGAGAATCCCAAGCAGCCTCCACTCTGTCAGCACAGAGCCCAATGCAGGGCTTGATCTCACAAACTGTGAGATCTTGACCTGAGCCACGATCAAGAGTCGGACACTCAACTGACTGAACCACTCAGGCACCCCAGTTACAGAGCATTCTGTAAATAATCACTTCAGATAACATCATTTTCCTTTTCTCTCTTAATATATAATTGAGAAAAAAATCAATAGAAAAATAAGTATTTGCCAAATTTTCCAGCCTCCTTGCCTTCACCACAGGAGTATCAATCTTTCTCAGATTCTTCCTGTGTGATGAGTTCTTCCTGCTCTTTTCACATGCTCTTTATTGTCTGGATTTTACACACTTTCAATTTGCTAATTTATCCTATGCTCTCAGTTTAAATGTCATCTCTTCAGACAGGTCTTTTTTGGTCAGCAATCACTTTCTAATAATAAAATCTGGTCAAAATGAAATCAGCCAACTTGAGGAGTAGTGAAATACCTGCCAGTAGGAGTATCTATGGAGGATCTATCAAAGATTTATTGGAAATTTTATAGGCGAAAACAAAAGAGAATCACAAAGAGCTTAAATATATGTCTAAATATAAGGACATCCTCACTGAGGAAGTTAAGTTTTGGCTGAAGGCTGAGAAAAAGCCAGTTTTATAAAGTGGGGGAGGGTTTGGTGGTGAGGAAAAGAGCATTCAGGGAAGACAAGAGTGTGGAAAGGATCGGTGTACAGTAAATGTGACACACTCAAGAGCGTGAAGGAAGAGCAGTGTAGCTGGACCGGGAAGCAAGGGTAAGGGCAGACTGGCAGACAGGATGATTGTGCAGAAATGGGTCTTGCTGCCTATGCTGAGAGGGTCCCTTTATTGCCTCAGGATATAGAAGTGCAACTGACCTTCATCTTGAGGTGCAGCAGTCAAACTGCTTTCTCTTGAGTTCAGCCGTGATCTGTGGTCCCAGCCAGTTTCATCAGCCAATATGTTACCATCCTCATGCATCTTGGTGGAAAATTCAAACAAGTCTCTTCCAAAGTCTGAATATGTAATGTATCAAATCAGTATGTGTCTGAGGAAAAGGTCACGGTGGTGCTGATAAATCTTCCTGCACTCCCCACCTGAAAGAACATTTCAACCCCTATCCTGTCAAATGCTCTGCTCACTTGAATATTGTTCTTGGCTAAAGCAAAGGCCTGGGGAGTTTGTGGAAGTGGCTCCTTTAATATAGAATTTTTCATGTTCCTTATAAAAATATCATGGGTTGGTTCAAAAATATTTTTATTGGCACCTGAATTGGTGAGTCTGCAAAAATCTCTATACAAATTGATTATTTAGGACACGCCAGCTTTCCTCCAGGACAGAACAAATAAAATCCTCAGATCTGAATCTGGAGAACCTTCCTCTCAGATCTCTTTGCAAACAAATTATGAGACAACTAAAATTGCCCTGGTTTGTCAAAGAGTAGCCCATTTTACTTTTTTTCCTTTCTTGACTTTAAAAGTATTTGTTTCAAATAGTTTATAAGTTTTACATTATAATCATTTTCGGTTTAGGGTGACAGAGGCATCACACCAATCTTTACCCCAAAATAGTCTACTTTTATATTCCCTGAGCTGAGGCATTAAACAGGTTCCTTCAGAAAATAACAAGAACCCAGATTCACTGCCCTTAACAATATAGGGGCACCCGGATGGCTCAGTTTATTGAGCATCTGACTTTGGCTCAGGTCATGACCTAGCAGTTAGTGAGTTTGAGCCCACATAGGGCTCTGTGCTGACAGCTCAGAGCCTGCTTCAAATTATGTGTCTCCTTCTCTCTCTACCTCTCCCTTGCTCACATTCTGTCTCTCTAAATAAATAAATTAACAAACAAACAAACCCAATGTAACTTTGCTTCTTTGACAAGAGGTGAAAACAGTTATGACCTGTCAACTTAGTCTGTAATCTGGGGGTGAAGCCGATATGAAGCTACTCCATGTGAAGCTACTCCAATCACATCACTCAGACCCTCCACAAGGTCAAAGCTTTCTCCATCATTCCTACTGAGGTTATTTTGAAGCTGAACATAATTTTCCCTGTGGAGGAATGGGTGAGATATGCTGGGCTGTGGCAGTAAAATGAGGAGAGAAGCCATGGTATCAGAGGTCAGTTTATGGTAGTCACAGACTGGTCATCTGGGGGTTGAACACATGTACAAATGTGTTAATCAAGTTCCTACAGATAATTAGTGCTCCCTCACCTAATTTATGCCTTTCTTAGCAAGCTCTGAAGGTCAGCACTGTGCAGTTTGTAAAAGATTTTCAAATAATCTTTTTCTCTTCTGAGGATGAAGAGTATCAATTAAAATTTTTTGAGCATCTTCTATGCATCCAAAATTCTGCCAATCACCATAGATTAATTACTTTATTAAATATTTTTAAAGAACTCTAAAATATGGGAATTATTATCACCTCTATTTTGCATGTGTGGAAATTAAGGCTTAAAGACAGTGTGGGATAAAGCTGATATAAAGCTCCATTAAGAATGCTCACAGAACCTAAGCTTTCAACACACCCATGGACAGGTGGGTGATAAATGGAGAGATAGCAGAACTTTCCCTGGGGAGGACTAAGTGTAAACCCTGGGTCTCCCACTTATTCATTTGCCCGAGTGATCTTTTTGAGATTTGGTTTTCTTATCTATTAAAGGAAGATAATAGTAAGACTTTGATGACAATTAAATAAACTCAATTTACTGACTGTGCCTGACACATTGCCTGGTATCAGGCAGATGACTTTTGCTTGCCTCTGAATTTTAGAATCATCTTAAAAGTAGACAATGAGCCACCATTTTAGTTCACTTAAAGGTATTTTGCTTCACTGGAAAGCTTTTTTGTAAGTGGTTTGCCATTCCTACCCTTGGCATATCCGAATAATGAAGACACAGAGAATGTTAAGGCACAGCCCATTGGGCATGTGATCAGACCCATATATCTGATAATCATAGATATTGAGAAGGAATTCCAGAAGGCTTCAATCGATAGATGATGCTTTTTTCTTTAACTGTATAATATATGTACCAGTGTTCATTGTATGTGCTGATATGCCTACCATATCTGAACTCTCATAATAAAAAACAAAAATTTTTTAATGTTTATTTACTTATTTTGAAAGAGAGAGCATGTGAATGGGGCATGGGCAGAGAGAGAAGGAGTGAATGAGCAGGGAGAGAGGGGCGAAGAAAAAGAGAATGAATCCCAAGCAAGCTCCATGCAATCAGCACAGAGCCTGATGTGGGGGCTCCATCTCACAAACTGTGAGATCATGACCTGAGCCGAGATCAAGAGTTAGACACTTAACTGACTAAGCCAGCCAGGTGCCCCAACAAATAAAAATTTAATGCTAACAAAGAAAGCCCCCTCTATGCCTCCAGTTTTCAAAACTGAATGCTTATTTATTTGATATTTCCCATTTTTATTTTTCTTCCAAAGAGCCTACTCAGAGGCAGATACTCTCTCAGCCTTAGTCTGATCTATCTCTGGACCGTTATACTTATGAGTTAATATAATATGGTTTGTCATTAAATCACTCTCTCGTTATTTCCTGTGTGATTCTTATGTCTCCAGCCAGAATGTATACCAGAGAACAAACACCATATCTTAGTCTTTTTTAAGTTACACATGGTATGAAGTGTACTTAAGAGCAACCAAGATGGAAAGTTCAATGAGAGCAAGAAATCTATTTGTCTTTTCCTATTGGATCTTTAACACCCAATATAGCATCTTTACCTAGGAGGTGCTTAGAGTGCATTTGCACATTAACTGACCTGATTGATTTTATGCAGTAGGATTTTAAAAGCTTTCATAATTAAAAATAGTTTATTCTTGTCAAGGATTGTCATTTCTTAAGTTTCAACTTTTAACACTGATGTTAATTAAGCTTAGGAAAAGAGTAGCAGATGTAAGGAACACCTAAAGGCTATCCAATAGCAGCATTATTGGGGTGCCTGGGTGGCTAAGTTGGTTAAGTGTCAGACTCTTGATTTCAGCTCAGGACATAATCTCATGGTTCTTGGATTTGAGCCCTGCATGGGGCTTTGCACTGGCAGTGTGGAGCCTACTTGGCATTCTCTCTCTCTCTCTCTCTCTGTCCCTCCCCTGCTCACGTGTGCTTTCTCTCTCTCTCTCTCTCTCAAAATAAGTTAACTTGAAAATTAACAGCATTATCAACTGCAATAACAACAATAAAAATTAGTTACACTAACCATATGCCAGATACTGCACTTACTGCTTTATATATTATTTCACTCAGTCTTAAGGAACTGATATTTATTACATGCTCATTTATGGGTGAGAAAATGAGGCACAGGTATGTAAGTAACTTGTGTGAGGACCTAAATAAGTTGCCAAGCTAGGTTTCGAGCCTGGTGATCCACTGCCAGGGCTACCTTCTAACCACTATGCATAGTGTGATTCCAGGTCTCCAGATCCTACCTGAAGACCATGCAAATAGTTATCTTTCAAAATAAGAGATGAATATCCTAGGAGCCTTCACGTGGAGGACTTGTTTTCTTTCCTCTAGTGCTTGCTCCAAATGGCATAAACTACTGATAAATTCCGTATCTTCTTCTGGCAGCACAGTGAAGTAGTAGCGTTCTATGTTGGTTAGAGCAAGGACCCTTAGAAGCTTTACTTTCCTGTTTTATAAGTGGTGGTAATGAGTGTATTTATATTCTAGAGTTGTATACTGCTTGACAGCACAAAGGCTAATATATGATGGTAAGCTATTATTATTTTATAATAACAATAATAATTACCATAAAAGTAGCATGGGTCTTTTGTGTTCCTGTCATGAAGTGAATATAGAGCAAAGAGTGAGATTTAGAAATATATGCTGAATAATTTAGAAGATCTTTGATCATTAGATTCCCCTCATATTTGGGTAATCCTTCCATAATTGTCAAATCAAAATTATGTGGTTATAATGACCACATTTTCTAAGCAAAGAAAAAGAAAAAAGGATCATATGATCTGTATAAACATATACACACGCACACACATACACAGAGGCTTGGTAACACTTAACAATAGATTTTGTTTTACTTTTATTGAACAAGACTAATTAAGAAGAATAAAACTCTCTACAACTGTCACTGCCTTGTAAATCTAACATGTGTAGCCACCATATCTACAGTGCAGAGCGTCACTAGGGAGATGCCTCTTTCTGTATTCAAAGCTATCAAAGGCCTATTTTGTATAAGACATATTTTTCTTTTGCCCAACAGCTTAACCATCTCTTCTAGTGAATGTTTTATTAGCCAACCATACTGTTGCTTCATTATCTTTCTAGATTGATTGTTCCAAATTGTTCTCATTTTCTCAGTTCTTGGAGAATTTCTTTTCTATGGGTATATTCGCCCACTCTGTCTTCCTCACTTTATGTTATACTGCATGGTATGAATTTTGGTTTTGTTTTATTTTTTTTTTCTCTTCCCATTCCTTTTCTTTCCATTCCTTCCCCTATCCTTTCCTTTATGAACAATTAAGTTCTACAGACGTGTTACTGGGCAGGATGAGGTAAGGGTCTGTGCTGGAAAGAAAGGGACACCACACTGCCCAGCACAGGGATCAGGGGTGAAGCAGGGTAAGGAGGGTGTACATGCAGTGGTGGGTGTGGGAGGAGCCTACACTGGAGTGTGTGATATCAAATGAGTGAAAGATAAAGGGCTTCCCTGGTGGGTGTGGCCCAGCATAACATGTAGGGAACCCACATTGGGTAAGGTGGTGACTGGAAGTTGTGAGAAGTTGGTTAGGTACAGAGCGATTGATGGAAAAAAAATAAGGATAATGGGAGTCTTGCTTCTCAATGTCAGAAGGTAGATAAAATATATATTAAAAAAAGAAAACTGAAAGGAATCTTTTCAGTTTTGGCAGACTGAATTTTAAAGTATCAGAATGACTTCATGGAAGTGTGAGTGTGTGTGTGGTTTATTGTATTCCTTTTCTCTGTCCATTGAGAGGGTCTGGGAATGGCAAGATACCAATAAAAATGAGCACAATTTATGCCCAGATTTTTTTCTCTGGATAAATTATCCTCTCGTAGGAACCAAGGATATCTTTTTGTGCCGGAAAGAACATAACAAAATGCTCAAAGAATGAGGGGGACATATCCAAAAGACACAAAAGCCAGTTGGGAGGGGTTCCCTTTGCCAAATTAAACAATAATTTGAGCATCAAGGTGAATATATAATGCTAGTTACAGATTGCAACCAATTGCAAAAAATAGGAAACCATGAATCCAACTGTGTACAAATAAATGAGCAAATATTTTTGAAGAGGAAAAGGATCTTTTCATAGTTTCAAAGACCCTCTTCACAAACAAAATACTTGAAAACAATTGAGATTTAACTTCACAGTGGAGAAGCATCTTCAATCAACGTCATCATTTGTAATAATAAAGTGAACATTATCAGTCATGGGATATATTAAAATAATTCAGATGACTAAAGAAGAAAAAAGGAACTAAACATGCATCTAGTCTAATTGTGTGGTAACAGCAGATAAACCCAGGAAGGACTTTCTGTAGAATAGCTGGCCTGCAGTCTTCAAAAGTATCAAAGTAATGAAGTTTAGGGGGCCCCGGGTAGCTCAGTTGGTTAAGCGTCTGACTTCGGCTCAGGTCATGATCTCATGGTTCATGGGTTCCAGCCCTGCGTCGGGTTCTGGGCTCTGTGCTGATGGCTCAGAGCCTGATCCTGTGTGTTTGTGTGTGTCTCTCTCTGCCCCTCCCCTACTTGCGTACGTGTGCGCCTGCATGCTTTCTCTCATTCTCTCATAAATAAATAAACATTTGAAATTAAAAAAATGTTATGAAGTCTAGGAAAAAACTAAAGAAATATTCCAAAGCTGAAAAAGACATAACAATGAAATAAAATGAATGATTCTTTACAGGATCTTTGTGCTATAAAGCCATTTTTAGGACACTTGGTATCTGGGTATTATATGGTAGGAATGTATCAATGTTACTTCCTGGTTTTGATGGTGATCATTGTGTTATGGTTATGTAGGAGAATGTCCTTGTTTAAACAATAACACAAAACTTTTGTAGGGACATCAGGTCAGTAACTCACTCTAAAGTTATTCAGGAAGAAAAAGATCTTTTACAGTTCTTTTTATAGCTATAGAAAGTATTTTGAAGTGGGCAATGGTTCTTTTACAGTCCATAGTCTATTAACAGGCCCCTCTTTCTTTCTCTCTGTCTGTCTTTGGAGTTGGGCAAACGGGCAATCTCTGTTCAGCTTTGCCACTTTTAAGTTGTATAACTTAAATAAAAATGCAATCTTTCCAAACATCAATATTTTAACCTGAAAAAATTGAGGATAATAATAGCTGAAAGGAATTAGCAGAGCATCTGGCCTACTTTAATCACTCAATAAAAGTTATATGTGCCACTATTGTTATCATTGTTGTTCAAATGTTATCATTGTTTTGTATCAAATGAAATTGATCTAGCTTACTCTTTTAAACAATTTTTAATTTTTCAATGATTTTGGTATGTCTTCTATAACTATATGTGTTTTTATTATATATGTTTATAAATTATTTTCAACTTGCTTTAGATTATTTTCAAATGTGTTGCTATTTTGTGTAGCAGTACAGTGGACATCTCTGGGTCTGTATCTTTGTTCACTTGCTCATTTCTCTCCTTGGGGTTTAATCATAGAACAAACTGTAATTTCTGGACATGCTAGTCTATTTAAAATAGGGGTTAGCAAAGTTTTTCTGTAATCATAAAGATATTTTCAGCTTTTCATTCCATATAGTCTTTGCCAAAGCTCCTCAACTTTGTCACTGTAGCAAAGAGTGTTATGTAGTCCTACAAATCTTTATTTACAAAAATGGTTAGTGAGCCAAGTTTTTTGTTGTTGTTACTAAAACTATGAAAGAGGGTTCTAGTATTTTTAGTTGTGAAATACTGAAAATCAGGAGGAAGTCAACTTTCCCTTTACAGTAACCTGACTATGGAAATTCTACAGCATAATGGGAGTGGCTGTAGATGGAAATATGTTTGCTCTCGTCTGGCAGCTGTGACTCCTGTCAGCTGAGGTCCACTGTTCAATATCACTGCTAACCACACTGACACACAGGCAGAGAAGAGCTTAGAAAAACATTTCAGTGGTGTTTTACTCTCTAATGTAGAAGAGTAATCAGCTTATAATGGATTTTATGCATCATTTTAAAGTGGAATAAAAGAGCATGTGGGACATGATGTAGTGCTAGTGTGGATTTTCAGAAAGGAAGGGGTTATGCATTTAGTAGCCTTATGAAATGGCAGAGATTAAAGTCTCTAGTTTCTTCAAGGTTAAGCATTGCTACAAGTCTTTCTCTGATACTTTCTTGTATACTTACATGAGCCATATGATAATTACTTGACTCTTTCTATCTTAGGATAATTTGCATTTCCCCTAGTATACTTACATTTTCTGGGAGTCTGGGCATTTTTCTGATCTAAGGCTGCTGGTTATGAAGGAGGAATATAAGCAGCAATTGTCTGATATAGTCTGGACTGACAGTGCTTTTGGGCAGAAGGGCAAAGATTGCTGATAAGGGACCCTGAGTTAACATTCCCCTAGCATAGAGTGTGTTGTTGGGGGGAGTAGAGTTTCCAAGAACTAAGGAGAGTTGCACTTTAGTGGAAAAAAAATAGAAACTGTGTTCAGAATATTCATTCTGGATCTAGGCTGAAGATGTCAATATAGTAGTGTCACAATTAACTATATTAAAGCAAAAACAGTACTTATATAGGACCTGCTATTTGCCAAGCACTGTTCTGAGCTCTTTACATATTTTAACCCATTTAATACCTGCAACACCCTATGAGATATATGCCTTTAAAATACTCACTTGAGAGTTACACAGCCTCAGGGCAAAGACTGCTCAAAGGTACTTACGCAGGCTGTAAAAATAAAAATGGCAGCACTGGTGTTGAAACCCAGGGGATCTGGCTACAGAGTCAAATTGTTATACTGAGTTATATGATGTAATATAATGGAAATTAGAAGGACCCTAAATTCCCACAGGATCCCCGAGAGTCACATCTCCTGAAAATAGGGTCCTGGCATAGCTAATGACAAACTTTTGGAAACACCATACATGTCAGTTTCCAACACCATGCTATAGAGTCTATGTTTTATTTTCCCAAATTCCTTGTAAGATAGTTCCTATTTATATTCTCATTTGACATATGATGGACTCAAGGCTTAGTGAAACAAAAATTGACCTTTCTAGATCATACCACCACTAAGTGGCTGAGCTGATTTTCACATGCAAGTTTGTCTCCAAAACCCAAAATCTTAACAACTATCCTATACAATTTCAGAGATAAAATAATGGGAATAACACTGGATTGGAATAAAGATATCTAAACTTTAGACTCAACTCTTCTGTCATATCATTAGGAGGCACTGGTAAGTGCCTTTCTCTCTGGGCCTAAGTTTGTTCCTGTATGAAATGAGGACATTTATCTTAATTACTCTTCTTTCTATTAAACATGATATATGATTCTGTGATTTTTTATGTCAAAATATACATGAGTAACTTTTCAAATTATAAATTATCCCAAGATATATTTCAATATCCAGAATTTGGTATAAACAAAAAAAAAATTATTTATTTATTTATTTATTTAAATTAAATTATTTTAATGTTTATTCTTGAGAGAGAGAGAGAGACAGAGAGACAGAACTTGAGTGCAGGAGGGTCAGAGAGAGAGGGAGACACAGAATCCAAAGCAGGCTCTAGGCTCTGAGCTGTCAGCACAGACCCCTATGTGGGGCTTGAACTTACTAACTGCGAGATCATGACCTGAGCTGAAGTTGGATGCTTAACCAACTGAGGCACCCAGGCACCCCATAAAGAAAAGAAATGTAGGTAAACAGTACTTTCATTCATTGGAATAGAGCACTAAAATCTTAAATATAGAATACCTACTTTTGAAAAATAAGCTAATGCTCATCTTTAATAGAAATCACATTGATTTCTTGAGGCGTTGTTTTTTACATGCCTACTCTGGCTATGTGAATACTAGTGCTCAAAGCCTCTGGTTTTGGATGCCCCACATGTCATATATGTACTGAAGGACCACAGGGATTCAGAGCTCTCTTGTGCCAAGCTGCTATGAAAATCCAGAACTGTATTTCAAAGCATCTGTCAATGCTGAATTTCCTGTCTATTTAATCAGGCCCTACCAATGAGAAATGGCGAGTGAGTGGACTATAACATTATTGTTCACTCTGCATTTGCAGGATTCCACTATTCATGTCCTCTGGCTCTCTCAGGGTCATCTTCCAATTTCTAGCTAAATGTGATATTGTGTCACAGAAAAGCTTTCATGAGGATATTTACAGGTCTACCTTATTTAGAATTTCTTTCCCTTCTTGAGTGCCCTGATGCCCCAATACACACACCTCAGTAATATGTCTAGGACTCTTTCTACAGATTGTTGAAACCTGAAAAGTAATGTTCATTCCTTGTAACCATTTAAACTGAAACAGTTTCTTAAACTTTTTCTCTCTTTTCTCATTATTATATGTTACAAACACAGTTGATTGACCCTCAGTTCTTCTTTTCTAAAAGTCCATGATACAAAGGCTGAAAATGTCACATAATACACTTGCTTTCATAAGATTCCTTGGTTTTAGGACATAAACATATGACTTAATCCATGCAATGGGTCCTGACGGAAAGTATATAAAGGGGAGGGGATGGGAAGGTCTCTGGAAAAGAGATACATATGGAGATTTTCTACATCTTCCTTCAGACATGTTTAGGTGAATATATAATGCATGGAAGAGTGGCAGCTATCTTGTGATCATGAGGGCATATGCCTGGGGGCTAAGGCCACATGCTAAAGATGCTAAGTAGTAAGATGGGAAAACCTGGGTCATAAATGATGTTATTATTCTTCCTACTTAACTAAATCTGGGACTCTCTGGATCTTTTAGTTGAAATGCTGAAAGCACTGATCTTACGATACCTTTAATTGATTGTTCTATGAATTTCAGCTAAAAGCTTTTTGATACATTATGCAAATACAAAATACCTACTTGTAAATTTTTTATAATCCCTTTGTCTGATGTAGCATATTTTATTTCATGATCCTGGTGGAAGTGTTATTTCAGAAGAACACTAGATGGCAATATATGCTCCATAATTTATGGTGGGGGAAGGGAATTTAAATTTAAAATTGAACTGTCAAAAGCATACAAAGTTGACCTAAATGTGAAAACACATTAGTTTTGATTATTCTGTAACCTGTAAAAATTATTCTTTTAATTAAGTAGAAATAAAAACAAGGGCCATATTTGAGTGCTGGATCATTAGACAAACAACTAATGCCTACCCAGGTTTGTGGGACAAAGAATACCCTATCTTTGAAGGCTTTGTGTGACATGCGAACCTCACTTATCCTCTGTTATTTATGTCAGACAAGCTACTATGTCCAGGGTACAATGGTAATTCAGGAATGCCATGTGTCAGATTGATATGTCTCAGTCTGGGAAGTGTTACTTTTTCTTTTGGTCTAGAGAAAAATTATTTAAGAAATACTAACCACATGTCCAAATTTGCAGCCTAAGCCTTTCCCAAAATATCATCCTTTGGATAACTTACTTTTATGTCTAAGAGATAGTCTTAAAGATTGAAGTTGCATTATTCTTGACAGGAATTTGCATGTGAGTTTACCTTTGTGCCTTAATAGAATGCTGTTATATAAAACATATCTTCCTCCAGTTAAGTTTATGTATGGTATCAGCTGCTGCTTCGGGCATCAGATATTTATACATGGTATATCACCTGTCACACATTATTATTGTAAGATATTTTTGTATGTGTTGAAGAGATAATGTCATACACCCATCACCCTCTGGGTCCATCTATGAATTTCCCATAGTTGTAGTCAATCTTTTCAGACACATATCTGTATATCAGTAAAATGATAACTTTTTGAATCTAACTGGTGATTTATTTCAGTAAATATATATATTTATAAGAACTTGGAATGGAAAACAGAAAATTAATCAGTGGATTATTTGCTAGTGGTCCTAGTGTCTGGGCTGCTGTTTTTGGTGACAGCTCTTGCTTAATTGCTTTCATTGGCACTTCATAGTCCAGTTGACAAACAAACAACTTGTTTTAAAGTATCTTTCTCCATAATTAATGGGGAGTTATTTGCTTTAGTTTTATGACAAAAACTAGAGAATCTTTATCTTAAACATTTATAGAATAATAATGTTTAAAGTCATGGAATAAGTGTGTATCTTTATATAAATATTTAGAGGAAGATGTGCAACTGGTTTTCATTGCTATTATTCTTCTCTCTGATGCAAAAATAAAACAAAAGTTTTTTTCCAAAATAATATATTCTCATTCTCTCACAAAAAGATGGTGGGAAATCAAAACCAGATACTAGAATTACTTGGCAGTTTGAATGTCCTACCCAGGAAGACGTTGAAAGGCAAAATATCAGTACAAGAAATTTTATGTGAGTGTGTTCCTAAAAGGATTAGTCTTCAATGGAGGCATATTTGTATTTTTATCAGTAATTGCATAATTGGACTCATTTCTTTGTTATAATGTTTATTTATTTATTTATTTTGAGAGAGATAGTGTGTGTGTGTGCACGAGCACGGGAAGGACAGAAAGAGAGAGAGGAAAGAGAGAATCCCATTCAGGTCCTGTGCTGTAAGTACAGAGTCAGAAGCAGGGCTCAATCTCAGGAACTGTGAGATCATGACCTGAGCTGAAATCAAGTGTCAGAATCTCAATCAGCTGAGCCACCTAGGTGCCCTTGGACTCATTTCTGAGTTTCATATTACTGAAGGGTTTCTTCCACAAGAAATTGTTGCCAAACATTCAATTCAATGAATATTCAATAGAGATGGACCTCCCCATATCCATATCAATGACAGAATTGAAGTCAAATAACATTTCTCACAAGGGGATAAAAATAGCAAACATTTTGTGAGAGCCTACCCAATAAGCGACAGGAGCTTAAAGTGAATTATCTCTCATTTTAAGATAACTGTTTTCCCCAAGTTTACAGGGGTAAAAATGGAGTCCAGAGAAGTTAAGTAATTTTGTCTTTCGTCTACACAATTAAAAATTATATAATTCTCTGAATATAATGCAGATACACAGACACATGAACACACAAACAGCCCAAGAAAGATTGCAGGGTTGGGCTCATTTTAAGTTATTGATTTTCCAATTATTTGTGATGAAGAAATATGATTCTCCAATCCATAGTAGACCAATAATCTTTGTTTGGAGAAATAGTGTATATTCAACATTGCCTAGAATATAGCAGGTGTTGAGTAAACATTTGGCAGAAGACAGAATGAATACAATGGTATTTCATTAAGCTTTTATTTGTGGCAATGTAAAATGTTTATTAATACTGCTTAAAGCTGTATGTCAGTATTTTGAGATAATATTAAAAATGTGATTTATAGAGATGCTTCAATCTGATAGTATAGGCAGGAAGAAATAATCTTGAATTTTCTAAGTCCAGTGGAGAATTAAAATTATTCCCAAAGACATGTTTAACTTCAAATGTGATTAGCAAACAAAACTCACCATGAAATCCTTTAAGAAAAGTCATTATTCTAAGAAAGAATGCATGTGAAGACACTATAATTCTTCCCAGTCCTTAAGTCTCTTTTTCAAATATTTATTTTACAAAACTACGGTAATGAAAAAAACCCTATCCAATGGAGCAATGCTTATATTCCAAAATTAGAAGATTTTTAAAGTTTCTAAATCTCTCCAGGTGGAAAATAATTTGAAATTAAATTACCCAAGACACCATGGTTTTATTAATACCAATAAAATGAAGGAGGAAATTCTTTAAGTGATATTCAAAATCAACCATATTCAACAGTAATTACTTAATAGCTTCTATATAATAAATCAAATTAGTTGTAGTTTGGAAAAATAGGAAGCAAATAATGAGGCATCTATTTTACACTGATTCTCAAGTCAGACAACATTTCTGCCTCACCAAAAAAAATAGTGCAGGAAAATATTCAGCTCATTTTTGATAAAAGATTAATCTAATGCCTCTTTATGAAATTATTAATATTTGTTACAGAAAGCTAATATTTGTGATTTCTCTATGCAGCAGTGTGGTTGAAGAATAAAATTACCTCATTTCAGAATGCAGTTATTTGCATTAGACCACTGTTCATTCACACAAAAGATTTATATTTCATTTTAACTAATAGGATTTTTTATATGACATATGTGCAAAAATGTTTTAAAGAGCTAACATGCTTTCCATTTTCTTTGTACTTACCAAGCTCCCTGTTTTCCTTGCTGAATGGATCAAAAACAAAACAAAACAAACAAAACAAAACAGAACAACTAACATTTTATTCCTTTTGCATCATCTTTAATAAGTTTCTTGAGCATAAACCATACTTAAGGAATGCAAAGACTAGAGGTGAGGACCTGGTTCTCTTGTAAGACAGAGCCTTACAAGCTGGCAGAGCCTTATAGGGTGGGGCTGAGCCTTCATGTCTGGCAGGAGACAAGCCCCCTGCTCTCTGCTCTGGAAAACTAGCACTTGTCTGTGCCAGATTCTGGGTTCTTCATGGTCCCCAGTTAGGAGACTCTCACTGAAATTCTTGATTGTACTCCTTATTCTTGAGCATTTCTTCCTTTGAGTATAGTGCCCTTGAGAAGTGAGTATAGGTATCTTTGGATCTCCCCACATAATCAGGAGTTTGGATTTTTACTTCTAACATCCTGATAGACTCTTATAAAGAAGCCATTTGCGGGGGTGCCTGGGTGGCTCAGTCAGTTAAGCGTTCGACTTTGGCTCAGGTGATGATCTCACAATCTGTGGGTTTGAGCCCTGCATCGGGCTCTGTGCGGAAAGCTCAGAGCCTGGAGCCTGCTTCAGATTCTGTGTCTTCCTCTTTCTCTGCTCCCCGCCCCCCACTCTCTCTGCCTCTATCTCTCAAAATAAAATAAAGGCATTAAAAGAAATTTTAAAAAAAGAAGCCATTTGCATTTCTTACCATATTAAACTTGTATCCAAAAGGCCTTGTAATGGGGGAGGATATCTGCTCAGAAAGGCATTGGATTGACCAATGAAAGCTGATACCCGACACAAGATTATCCTCTTTCTTAGGGAAACTTCCTTTTCTGGTCTCTGCCATCAGGTGAGAATTCTTTTCCTGACCAGCCTCTAAGGTTGGATTCTGATTTTACTGCAGGATGTGGTAGAATCCTTATATTTCTGAGTTTCTTTTAGATATGGGACCTTTACAGGACTAATAAGCCAACCCACAAAAAAATAAAGAACAAAAAAGGAAGTTGCATTTTTATTAAAACAGATTTTTTGTTTTAATTTAGGTGTGGGCACCTCATAGATCTGGGGATGTAGCTGATGGCCTGGGGCATCCCCACCATACCCAGGCCCTGATGGAAGTCCAGAAAGCCCCAGGCAGGAGGTTCAGAGTGAGTGAGGAGAGCAGCCTTGGGCAGCCTTGGGCAGCTCTCAATTCAGTCCTGGCCCCCAGGGCCTGTTTCCCATCTCAGGGTGATTTGTATGCAGTGCTGTTGCCACAGGCCTAAACAGACTTCTTTTTAATTAAAACCAATTAACAGCTCTCTTCTGCATAAGAGAAAAATCACCTTACTGCCAAAGAGTAAGTTATAATACTTTAAAGGTTAGGTTGGGAGTCACTTTTGTTGCAAGGAACAGAAATCTTCTCTGTTCCTTAAGTGGTTTAAGACATTTAAAACATTCCTTTTCTTTAATAAAAAAGATTCCAGATGTCAGCAGTGCAAAGTTGGTATAGGTCTTTCTCCATGTTGTCTCTGTTATTCTTAGTGTCCTGGGATTTTATCTTCATGGCTGTCGCCTCCTGGTTCCCAAAGGCTGTTGTGTCTCCAGTCCTTATATATATTCTAGCAGGAAGGAGGAGTAAGAGGAGGAGGCAGAAAGAATAAGCCTGTGTTTATGCCCCATTGGCAAGAACACTGTTGTATCTCTCCCCTGCCCCAGTCTACCAAGAAAGCTGGAGATGTGCATTTTTATTTTTTATACCTTTTATTTTAGAGCTGGTGGACAGAGAAGTGGGGAATGAATGGTGTATCTACCACTCCAAGGTGTATGCTAGAGAGAGAGAAAGACATGTGTGAATACTCCTCAGCTCATTTTTGACATGTTGCTAACATAAGTCAGCACTCAGAACTTTGATGAGTTCCATGAAACTGGGGACTTGTGTCCCTTTTAATATCTAATAAGTCTCCTTATAAAATTTTGGAGAGAATTTTTATTAAGAATCTCCTATTTTCTCAAAATTGTACTTAGTTATCAATGCCTCTTCAAACACATACTTATGAAGTCACTCATGTAAAAGAATTCCAAAAAACTTACATTTTGTTTTCTTGTTATCTTTCTATATGGTTCATTTTTATGATTCTTCATCCAAAGGCCAATTCAGTCAATTTGATGCAAATCATCACAGTGACCTATTTGGTTTCTTGTGCTGTTTCTGTGATGGAATTTTTGCTATCTGTCTTTGTAGGTTTCATTTGAGCACTTCTAAGCTCCCAGTGTCCCACCCTGGACAGCAAAACATTTATTCACTTGAGTGTGACTCAAACATCTGGATTATTTAGAGGGGAGCTCCCCATTGTCGATTAAATTTTTTTGCTGGGATAGTTTTCTCTCAATGGGGAAGATGTGGAATAATATAGTTGCCAGCTCTAACCTTAACTTTGGTGCAGTATCAGGAATTAATCCATCCCCTGAATTAGCTGAAATATCCTGCTCTCCATGTAACTCCGTGGCCACCTCATACTCTGTCTCATTCTCCTTCCAGTTCTCTGTTCTCTGCCTTTGTGGGTGGGCTTTGATTGAGTGGATCATACCTATTGCTCTCTCTTCAGTTTGAATATCAATGAATATCAGAGGGCACTGTGAAGACAGCAGCAGTTTCTTTCACTGGTTTTGCTCCTTGGGGTTTCAGACCTCTCTGCGTCCAAGATACAGTGATAAAAACATATTCTAGAATTCAACAAAACTTGAGAACCAAGAAAAAAAATCTCTCCAAGTCAACTAAATAAGAATATAAAAGCAACCCAGAATCTGAAAGGCCAAGGACTGTCTTTTGTGTGAATTAAAACAGCCAACAGTGATGAGCAAATGCAGTTTTGGAGAAGAAAGTTTTTATTACAAAAGGTTTGAATCAGTTCTAAGAGCCAGGACAAGAGGCCACTAGTCAGAGATATGTGCACATTATACCCACAATGACAGAAGAGAGGATCAGGTTAACCCTGTGCAGGCTGTCAGCTGCTCCAGCTCTGTCCACAGACTCTTCTATCACCTCCACTTCCTGTTCCAGCCTCTGTCTTCCTCTTTCACAGCTTCCAGTGTAGCGTGAGTCATACACAGAGAGTTGGGACACCAAGGCTTTTCTTTCCAGGAAGCAGCTTTATTCATGACAGCATGGGCTCAGGGGGCTAAGACGGAAAAGGCTGAGCCCTGAGTGCAGTGGTGGGGTGGGGGTTGCCTTTTGTACAATTTTTGCTTCTTTGTCTCCCGTATATGGTGACATATTGTCTGAACGCACGGTCTATGTTACAGAGTCATGAGAATGTTGCCCACGTGCACATAGCCCGATTGTCTTTCCTTGTTTTGAGGTTTTGACCACATTCCTTAGTGAGGGGCTCTACCACACCAGATCCACAGAGGCAGGTATCAAGACCCTGATTTGAATGTGTGGATGAGTCAATAGTTTCATTTAAAGTCCTAGACAGTCTACTAAGGATGTCTTCAAGAATATAGAAGATGAGTTGTAAATAGCCCAGAGGCTGGGGCTATTGGAGGCGGCAAAAAGTGGTTAGAAAGACAAAGACTTTGGCATCAGAGTGACCAAAGGTCAACTTCTGACTCCTCCACTGCCTGCTGACTTGGGCAAGGGACCTTAACTCTCTGTCTGAGTTTTCTCATATCTTTCTAGAAATTATATGGAGGGAATAATATCTCCTGCAGAATTTCTAAGAGGATCTAATGATTTAAGAAAATGTATACAAAGTACCTAGTACATAGTACATAATTACAAAATGGTAGCAATTGTTATAAAATATCCAAACTATGAACAAGAAGTTCATGATTTGGATGTATCACATAAATAATGGGGTCAGCCAGACAGGTGTGAGTTTCATGTCTGTGTTTCCTTGCTCCACATAAAGAGTTTTCTGCACTAAGTGGAGAAATCAGTTGCTTGGCAAATGCATGCTGGAGATTCATTCTTATTCCTGCTGTGAAAGGTGATAGTGTGAAGACTTTCTACAAACTCCATCATTTTTGGAGTATGTGATTAATTATTCATTAAGCAATATTTTCATTGATGAAGTATGCATGTTATTTCCTTTATCTCATTTTTTCTCATAAATTTAATTGTTGGGTTAATTATAATCACTTTATAATTACTGTACTTTGGCATTAATTATATATCACATCAGGCCATTAATATTATTCAACATAAAACTAATCAAATCATGAACACACATAGCCCATGGAGTTTACCCCCGTAATGCTTTTTTAATTTGTTCTGTTTTCTTCCTTCCTTCCTTTCTTTCTTCCTTCTTGCTTTCTTTTTCTTCTTTCTTTCTTTCTTTCTTTCTTTCTCTCTTTCTTTCTTTCATTTTTCTTCCTTTCTTCCTTCCTTCCTTCCTTCCTTCCTTCCTTTAACATGTGTGAAAAGTCTTCTCAATTACTTAGTGGCTTTTCAGTCCCATTTTCTCAGAAGCATGTCACATCCACAAATATCTTATGGAGCTTTCTTTCCTAAACACAACCTTCTTCTCTTACCTACCAGCAACCTGGACTCATTATTCATTTAGTCTCTTCAGCTAGAGAGGTGTTGATGTTGTTAGATGTTCCCTGGGGCTGGATTCATGCTACAAAATGCAATTCTTCATGTCTGTCATTCCATATACAAATTTCACTATCTAAGTCTAAATTTTGTTTCAAAACGTTGGTTTTTTATGGGTCTGGCTTCTGCAGAGAAGCATTATATATAGAAATCTCATGCTATTCTTTGAGGTAGGCAACACATTAAATCATTTATGAGATAATTTCTGTAAAAACCTTCTGTTTTTTACTTTGTAATTCTTTTTGAATATGTAAAAAATATCTAAACCCTAGAATGAAAAAAACAGATCATAGAGTCAGCATGTGTCTCATTTTCCCTTTCATGTATATGTGTGTATGTGTGTTAAAAATTAAAATGCTTACAACAAAATACAGGAAATCTTTCTCCATTGCTTCTTACTCTGCAGTTCCTCTCCCCAGAGGTAATCTCTTTTCATTTAATTGTGTGTTTAGGCATTTATCTCTGTATTTCTAAACAATGTATTTACAATGATTAAAAATACTTTATCAAATTTTCACAGTATACATTGATACACTATAATAATAGACAAAAATAGAACATTCTTATAGAGCGCCTCATCCTCACTTAGATTCTCCCATTCTCCCAATGGATTTATTATACCAGATAATGATAGGTAAATATTCACTCTATACATTATTATGACTATACATATATATATCATTCATTATAGATACAGAATTGTATTTTTTTATGGAACTTTTTGTTTTCCCCTCATTAATATCTGTTATTTTGATGAGTTTTATAAATTTTAATATGCCTATGTTTCATTCCATTACATCTATCAAATGCCTGTTGAGCAATTTTTTTCCCCAAAACACTCAAACATAGCTAATATTTGATATGTTTTTTTTTCTTTTTTTAAAAAAAATTCCTTGGTGCTCTCTCTTTAGGAGCTGTAATTCACCTATTGTAATCTGGACTGGTCGGTGTTTAGGTTTGTTTCACAACCAGAGTTCCCTAGATTCTCTTTCACTTTATTGATAAACTTCCTTTATTTTGCTGGATAATAGTTCTTCAGTAGATTCCTGAGAAATGATGTCTTAGAACAAAACAAGTTCTGTAGGTACATAATGTCTGTTTTCATGCTTGATTGAAAGCTAAGCTGTGTAATAATTCTAAGCTAAAAATAATTTTCTTTCAAATGGTATGTTAGATACAACTGTGATTTCTTTGCTAATCCTTTTATTAAGGGGAGGCAGTGTGATTACTCTCTCCTTGAATCTGGACTGGCCTTAGTGACTCACCTAACAAATAGAGTTGACAAAACTGTTTTATAAGTTCTGGAGCTAGGTCATTAAAAACTTTGTGGCTTCCATCTAGTCCTCTTGAAAAACTTGCTTTAGGGAAGGAATGCCTTGAGACCACCAAGGAAGGAAGAAATTCAAGCAAGGTGGCTATATGAAGAGGCTGCCTGGAAAGAGAGATGCTTGTGGTCCAACCACCTCAGCCCAGATCCCAGACATTGAATGAAAAAGCCATTTTGAAGATTTCAAATTAGTAGATGTTACTGGAGAAATAAAAGAAAACAAACAATTCATCCAACAACAAAAACTGAGGTTCCACACCTATGACCCTAGTTAACCTATCTCAGCTATTTTTAGATATTTGAGCCCTCTGGCTGAGGCCTCAGTTATCTGAGGAAGAGAAGGACCACCACCACTGTGCCCTGCCATAATTGTAGGCATAATTAAATGGCTATTACTTAAAAAAAAATAATGTTTATTTTTGAAAGAGAGAGACAGAGGGAGAAAGCATGAGTGGGGGAAGGGCAGAGAGAGAGGGGTGCAGAGGATCCAAAGCAGGCTCTATGCTAAAAGCAGAGAATGTGATACAGGGCTTGAACCCAGGAACTGGAGATCATGACCTGAGTTGAAGTCAGATGCTTAATGGACTGAACCACCCAGGTGCCCCAAATGGCTATTTCTTAATGCCACTGAATTTTAGGGATGTTTATTATTCAGCAGTTGATTGAAAACGTACCTTTGGCTTTATGCTGTGATTGAAAAGACTGATACCATTCTGAGTTCCTACTCCTTTGGTCTCCCTGAAAGCTTTTAGGGATTTCTGATTATTCTAAGATTCTGAAATTGTACAAAGATGCACACTGGTTTTCTTATCCTATTCATTGAGCTAAGTACTTGGTGGACTCTCAAACTGGAAACAGATGATTTTTATCCTTCATTCTATTGATATGATGTATCACAATTGATTTTTATATATTGAATCATCCCTTCATCCAAGAGATAAATACCAGTTGACTATGGTGTTCAATTCTTTTAATGTGCTATTGAATTTGACTTGCTAATATTTTGTTGAGGGTTTTTGCATCTATGTTCATCAGGGATATTGACCTACAGTCATCTTTTCTTTTGGTATCTTTGTCTGGCTTTAGTATCAGAGTAATTCTGATCTTATAAAATGTATGTGGAAGTGGTCCCTACTCGTTTTTTCAAGAGTATGAGAAAATTTGGAATTAATTTTTGAATGACATATTATATTACAAAGCTATAGTAAGCAAAACAGTATAGTGCTGACATAAAAACAGACACATTAATCAATAGAACAAAATCAAGATCCTAGAAAAAATAAGCAGACATGTATATGGTCAACTAATATTTCACAAAAGAGCCAAGAATAGTCAATAGGCAAAGGATAGGTTTTTTGTGTGGTTTTGGGAAAACTGGATATTCACATGCATAATAATGAAGTTGGAGCCCTATCTGATGCCACTCACAAAAATGAATTCAAAATAGATTCAGGACTTAAATGTAAGTCCTGAAACCATAAAACTTCTAGAGGAAAACATAGGAAAATAAAACTCCTTGACATTACTCTTGGCAATGATATTATAGATATGACACCAAAAGCACAAGCAACAAAAGCAAACAACAATTGTGACTACATTAAACCAAGGAAACAATCAACAGAGTGAAAACGTGACCTATGGAATGGGAGAAAACATTTGCAAACCATTTACCTGATAAGGGGTGAATTTCTAAAATAATAAGAAACTCCTATAACTCAAAACTAATACAAAAAAATTAATAGCAAATTTAAAGCAAAACAAAACAAATGAGTAACAATTTAAAAATGGGCTAAAGACTTGAATATACTTTTCTCTGAGGAAGATTTTAAAATGGCTAGCTAACAGGTATATAAAAAGATGCTCAACATCACTAATCATCAGGGAAATGCAGATCAGAAGCACAATGAAATATTAGAAAGTTAGAATGGCTATTATCAAAAAGACAAAAGAAAAGTGTTGAGGATGTTGTGGAGAAATTGGAACCCTTGTACACTGTGGTAGGAATGCAAAATGCAGCTGCTATAAAAAATAGTATGGAGGTTCCTCGAAAAATTAAAAATAGAATTATCATATAATCCAGTAATCCATTCCTGGTTATCTGTCCAAAAGAATTAAAATCTGGATGTCAAAGAGATATTACTACACCCATGATCATTGTAATACTATTCACAAGAGCCAAGATGTGTAAACAACCTAAATTTTCCTTGACAGATGAATAAAGAAAATGTGATATATACATGGAATGGACTATTATCCAGCCTTCAAAAAGTAGAGAATTCTGCAATATGTGACAACATAGATGAATCTGGAGAACATTATACTAAATGAAATAAGTCAGTCACAGAAGGAAAAATTTTGCATGAAGTATCTAAAATAGTCAACTTTGTAGAAACAAAATTAGAATGGTGGTTTGCTGGGACTACAAGGAGGGAAGAATGAAGAGTTGCTAATCAATGTGCATAAAATTTCAATTATGCAAATGAATTAGTTCTAGAAATCTGACATACACTATTGTGTTTATAGTTAACAATACTAGATTGGACATTTAAAAATCTGTTAAGAGGGTAAATCTCATGCTGTGTGTTTACCAAAATAAACAAACAAAAAGTAAATAAACTAAAACCAAATTGTAAACTGACGTTGGTCATTTCAAAGAAATTCTCTAATCAGTGTTGATTTCTCATTATCATTAAAAATATTTTTTATACATTTATTTTGCGAAACAGAGAGAGACAGAGCACAAGTGGGGAAGGGGCAGAGAGAGACGGAGACATAGAATCAGAAGCAGGCTCCAGGCTCTGAGCTGTCAGCACAGAGCCTGACGTGGGGCTGGAACTCACAAACCGTGAGATCATGACCTGAGCCAATGTCGGACACATAACAGACTGAGCCACACAGGCATCCCTCATTATCATTTTATATCAGAAATTTGAATTATTATTATTATTATTATTTCATCCCAGTATGTCCACTAGAAAAACAAAATTATTCAAACCTAATTTCCTTGCTAGCTTTTCTGCAGATGTTGCTCATTGTGATCATAATGGTGACCAAATAGTCATCACCCTATGCTTAACTCATTGGCATCTTTATATCTTGGCTCATTGCTCTTCCATTTTTCCCTTTGTCTACCTGATTCAAATACTCTCAGTCAATAAAGCCCAACTCAATCCTCATGTGCTGAGGAAGCCTTCTATCTCTAGTCTTACTTCTCTCTTCTTCTCCCGATTTCCTAAAAGCTAGTGTTTCATATTTATCACTCTTTTGTGCATCAAAGTAACTGGTTCCTGATTCAGTGTCACCCCTTAGAAATCCAATTCAGCCAAATATGTAATTTAAATTCACTAATAGTCACCATAAAAAAGAAATAGGTGAAAATAATTGTATTCATGTCTTTTATTTAATGAAGCATATACATTAAAATATATTAGCAACCTGTGATCAATATCAAAATATTGATGGTACATTTTAAATTCTTTTTTGTATAAAGTCTTCAAAATACAATATGTATTAATATGTATTTTGTATCTAAAGAACATCTTATGACGTGTTATAGATAGTGCTCTTTTGAGTTATTGATAACTTGTTTTAAGTAACTGTATTTGGAAACTACTGGAGCTTGTATGATGAGTTTTGTCATGTTCGGATGTTTAAATCTTGCTTCTATTGCTCTTTCTTTGCTAGGTAATGGCAGCTCAAGAACTGCAAAATCTTTAGTACATAGTGGTGTATGCATTATGTCAGACTTGTTAATTTTATCTTTACAACTACATTATGACATTGTTGCTTAATACTTAATATTTGGCATGATGTTGAGAACATCTGGGATATTTGAAAATATTTGATTTCCTCTTTCTCTCCCCTCTCTCCTTCTCTTACTTCTCTTTCCATCTCACTGCCTCATTATTTTCACTTTGTTCCAAAAAAGCATTTCAAATTACTTAAAAAGCATAACATAATATGATATCGATGCTGTTGGTAATTATAGTAATAATAGTATTTTATAACTTACTTTAGAACTTTAACTTTATATTGGGGCACCTGGGTGGCTCAGTAGATTAAGCAGCCAACTTTGGCTCTGGTCATGGTCTCACGGCTTGTGAATTCCAGCCCCACACTGAGCTCTGTGCTGACAGCTCAGAGCCTGGAGCTTGCTTCAGATTCTGTGTCTCCCTCTTTCTCTGTCCCTCCCCTGCTCATGCTCTCTCTCTCTCAAACATAAATAAATGTTAAAAAAAAACTTAAAAAAAGAACTTTAACTTTGTAAATAATATGTTATTTATCAAGGTACTTTCAGCTAAAATGCTCAGTGGTGGTTATTTCTTTTGTAGGAAAAACAGTACCAATTGCTTTAAAGTTTTTCTAGCAATATTTTTATAAACATTCCAAACTAAGGGAGTTTTTGTGAATTACTAAAAAATATGTATATAATACTATGCTTCTACATGCTTATAGTGATTGTAATACATTTAGCTCCAGTGTAAAACTCTAATTCATTTTGACATTCTCATTGAGCTGCAATCTTTGTTATTGTTCCTTCAGAACAACATGGATGCCATCAAATATATCTAAGAGTAAGGAAGACATTTATTTTTACTGGGCTTTTCGAGCCAGATAAAACTTTGTGATTCTGTTTTGACTTTTAACCATATTTTAACTTAAATGTATCTAAGCATAACTTTAAAATATCTTTCCACTAAGTAGCTAAAGTGTTTTAATTTTTAAAGTAATGCACATTATAAAAATGCATCCAAAATTCTCTTGGACAGGATCATTAAATGTTCTACTTATATAATTTTGAACTCATTTAATTGCACTTTAATTTATGGAACTTTAAAGTATTTAGGTACAAGATATTGCAAATTGTCAAGGTCCCATTTTCAAGACCTTTAATAGAGAATTGTGGAAGCAAAATAAATTTATAAATGTAGAGAACTTCAGTAAGCTATCTAATGAAGAGCCATTGATACCAACTGCTAAAGGTTGAAAAAGAGAGAAGCTGATGTAATTACTTGCAAGTAATTGGGAGTGTGGGGTAGAGAAAAAGAGGGAATGCTAATCTGTGCTCAGTACATTTGGAGGGTTTCTGCTAAGGTAAAATATCAACTTCCTAATATTCATATTCTTATCAAATGATCCTCTACAATTACTTTATTTTGAAGGATACATTGTACGCTAGTGAAGGGGATGAAAATTTTGTTGTTGTTATGAGAGAATAAAATTAATCAAATGTATTATTTGAGAGAGAGAGAGAGAGAGAGACATATATTATCTCAAGAACAAAATTGAGTTTCCTCCCAAAGACCATGCAGAGTAAAGACATGACGAACACTGAAAGGGAAACAAATATCTGATCAGATCCCTCTCTTACATGCCTCAATAAGACTTATTGAGTGTTTATAATGTACTACTTGGAAAGGCAACAAGAAAATTAAATGCAGGAAAATGAATCAACCTGAAACGAGTATGGAGCCCAGGTTAGGCCTAGAGAGGAAACAAATAAACAGAATGAGATTAATAATGACCCTCAAAACTTACAGTACTTATGTGCCAGATGGTATTCTCAATATTGACGCCATTTACTTTATCCTCCCTGCAGGATAGGTAGGACCTGTTTTTATTACACTCATTTTCCAAATGAGGAAATTGATGCACAGAGATGTTATATGACTTTCTTAAAACTATATACCTGATAAGTTGCAAAGTTACGGTTTGAACTCAGGTAGTGTGATGCAGAGTTTCAACTATGAACCTTCTATGCTGATGGATTATGTGCTGGGTTGTAAGTAAATTGTGACTATAGCTCTACAAATTAGCCAATAATTTATACTTAATTCAAAGATATTTCCATATATCACATTCATTGACCTGTATTCTGACACAGATTTTTAGTCATTACATATTTAGTGCAGAAGAAAACAAGATAACTGCTTGTATAAAGGTCTCAGTATAGATGTCAGTTATCTAGAAGATAGTGTTTCTCACATTCCCTCAGCACTAAGCTTACTGCTTGGATCCTTGGTTAGAATGAATATTTTGGAGTCCTGACTTCAGAAGTTCTGATTCAGAAAGGCTATGTCATAGCCCTACAATTGACATTCTTAATAAGAAATCCAGGGAATTCAGCTATAGTTTGGAAAAATTCTTTTTTAAAATTTTATTTACTTATTTCTTTATTTTATACTTTACTGTCAATTGGTTTCCATATAACACCCAGTGGTCATCCCAACAAGTGCCCTCTTCCATGCCTATCACCCCTTTCCCTCTCTCCGCAACCTCCATTAATCCTCAGTTTGTTCTCAGTATTTAAGAGTCTCTTATGGTTTGCCTTCCTCCCTCTCCCTAACTATTCCCCCCTTCCCCTCCCCAAGGTCCTCTGTTAAGTTTCTCCTGTTAGACTTATAAGTGAAAACATAAGTTATCTGTCCTTCTCTGCCTGACTTATTTCACTTAGCATGACACCTTCAAGGTCCAACCACGTTGCCACGAATGGCCAAATTTAATTCTTCCTCATTGCCATGTAGTATTCCATTGTATAGATAAACCACATCTTCTTGATCCATTCATCAGTTGATGGACATTTAGGCTCTTTCCATGATTTGGCTATTGTTGAAAGTGCCGCTACAAACATTGGGGTACATGTGCCCCTATGCATCAGCACTCCTGTATCCCTTGGGTAAATTCCTAGCAGTGCTGTTGCTGGGTCATAGGGGAGTTCTATTGTTAATTTTTTGAGGAACCTCCACACTGTTTTCCAGAGTGGCTGCACCAGTTTACATTCCCACCAACAGTGTAGGAGGGTACCCATTTCTCCACATCCTCGCCAGCATCTATAGTCTTCTGATTTTGTTCACTTTGGCCACTCTGACCAGCATGAGGTGATATCTCAGTGTGGTTTTGATTTGTATTTCGCTGATGATGAGTGATGCTGAGCATCGTTTCATGTGTCTGTTGGCCATCTGGATGTCCTGTGGAGAAATGTCTATTCATGTCTTCTGCCCATTTCTTCACTGGATTATTTGTTTTTCAGGTGTGGAGTTTGGTGAGTTCCTTACAGATTTTGGATTCTAACCCTTTATCTGATATGTCATTTGAGAAAAATTCTTTTGTTGGATGTTCTTGGCACCAAGATTTCTTAGGTGGTCCACATATTGGACCTCAAAGAACCTCACACTTAATTTATTAATGCTTTGCACACTCTCTGTTCATTGCTCACTTGCTCCTCATTGTCTCCTAGACTATGAGATACTTACGGGCAAGAATGCATTACTCTAATGCTGTATCTCTAATACCTATCACTTAACCTTCCCCTAGGTAGGTGCTTAATTGCTATGTGTTAAAAAAAAAATAGTAAACACTGTAGGATATGTAGAATGAATGAGTGAATGAATAATTATGAGATGGTCTTAGAGTATGCAAAGTGATGAATCATTTTCATATGACTGGGTTTAGTATGCCTAATTGTCTCACTTAGCTGCATATATGTAGACAAAAAATAAAACGTTTATTTCATTGACCCATTGTACATAAACAAATTGTCCCAACCCTTATTGGCTTATTTTTCTCTTCTCCTTCTGTTGATATCGTCCAATTTTAGCCTTCTTTCCAAATTCAATTACTGTATTTTTATTCCAGTTTGTAGAGTTTCTCACAAACATGTTCATAAACTAAACTATGGCACTCACTGAAAATGGATACACTTCTTTGGCAGTTTCTTCAGAAGAGTCAAGTTTCCAGAATATGATATTTGCATATTGTCCCTCTTGGATAGGAGACAGAACCTTGGACTTTCACATTAATGTTTTCTGCTCCAGCATAGACCTTCATCAACAATGGGCCTACATCATTGATTTTAAAAAGTATTTAATAGTATGCTGGCATGATGTTAAATACTAGAGAAAAGCAACTTAGTATGTAGATTTCTTTTCCATTTTTATAGCATTTTCCCACATATTATCCCATTTTATTCTTGAAATAATCATTTGAGCTAGAGAGATCACTTGGCATTATTCTATTTTTTTTTTCAAAAACACTAAGCCTCAGAAGTAGAGTGATTGCCCAAGGTTAAACACCTGCTTAGTGACTCAGTTGGGACTGGAACCCATTTCATAAAATTGGAGAGAGAATACAATCCAGATTCTCTCTCAGAGAGCTCATTCAATTAAATCAACAAACATTTACTGAGCCATTCCCCAGTGGTGGGTAGTGAGCTAGGAACTGGGAATTCAAAGATAAATAAGAAATTCTACTTTTCCTCAAGTAACTCATAGATTATTACAGGAAATAAACTTGTAAACAAATACATTAAAATCAACATAGTAAGTGATATTATAAAGGTATGACTGAATGCAGATTGCAGAGGAAGAAGAAAACTTGCTCAGGGCAAGCAGAAAAAGCTTTTTCTTTTAAGTTCAGTTATGAACATGAGGAAGATAATTTAGATATGGGTGCCTGTGGCATGGAGGAAGTTTAAATGCTTCCAGGAAGAAGGAATAGCATGGTGAAGGCAAAGCATTATAAAAGACTCAGCTTGTTTATGGCAGGTGTTGGTTCCTAAACTGGACCCCTATATGGAGGTCAAGGAGAGATGGAAGAAAGAGGGAGATCACTCCAGAAGCAGGTTTTATATGCAAGGAAATTTACATATGAAGCTTGTCATGGTGGCTGCAAGATGAGTAGATCTCCATACCTGCCTGCCAGCATCGTAAACTTCATCTAGAGACCTGAACTGGGTTCAGACATATAAACCATCAAGATCTCAACAACACATTACTCTCAAAGTGGATCCTTGAAAACAGTTCCCACTGTAGGGATAGTGAGTAGAACGTACCTTGCAAGGACAAGGGAGGAAGTTAGGAGCCTCCCTTTAGTCAGGTCCAGCTCTTACATTAACCAGTGGTCATATTCTCTTGATAACTGCCTCCAACAGCAAATGAGATTTTCAGTGTAAAAGGACCAGGTCTAGACAAGACAGGACTTCAGGGAAGATAAATATGTTGGTTTTCCTTTCAACCAATAAAAATTTTCGTTATTTAATAGGATTCACTGATAATCTTTTAAGAGAATGGCTGAGAAAGAGGACAGTTATGGGATTGCTTGGTCTCTATTACTTTTCACAGTTTGTTTGAACATTCTGATCTCAGCACAGCAAAATCTTTAGAAGCAAGTTTGGCCACCATGTTTTATAACACAGCTTGCCATTTGGAAGTCTTACCAACCCAAATAGTTTCACAAAATAGTCTTGTGAACCACATGTGGTACACCTCTTTCTTACATTTGAAATATATTTTTGTACTACTTATAGATTGGTATTGTGGGAACTTCTCAGCTGGTCTATCAAAGAATCCTCACTGGACAGCTAGCTGGAGAAGATGGTACAGAGAAGGTGCCTGTGACCGTAAATGGCAGGTTAAAATGTCTGTGCTTACATGATTTAGGCACTGGAACCAAGATAATGCAGGAGACTGTGAAGACTGGTTTTTAATTTTGAAGAAGCTATTTCTGGAGGGGGCTGCCACCTTACCAGTTAGGGAGATTAGAAGAAAGAGCCACTGGAATTGGAAAGACCAGGGAGAAGCATATTGGGGTAGTATAAGAGACCAGGACATGCGTGGGTGCTGTCACATTATCTTAGCAAGAAACACCTGAATTTACAGACATTTTGAGATGCAATCAACTTCATTTAATGATTAACTTATTGTAAGGAGTAAGGGAGGAGCAGGGGTTTGAGGGCCTCTTCAAGGTTTCTAATCATAGGGAGTGTTTTGCCTATGGTATATGATGAACACTAGAACAAAAATAATAGAGTGAATTAATGGAGATGTGAATCTGGGAGGGAGCATAATGCTTTCTCTTGTGGACATACTAGGTTTGAAGAGCCCCTAAGATATGGAAGTGAATGTATCTGTTATATAGATTTGGTTCAGCCTCTCTTAGAAAATGTTGGTATTTTAAAATGAAATCACTTCTGGAATTGCCCACTAAGGTTACCAATATGATTCAGAGTAGGAAAAATGCTTGCATTTGACAATATGTCTGTCCACATTTTGGAAGTTGTTATGTGTACATGAAGAGGGGCAGAGAAAGGGACAGAGAAATCCCAACATGGGGCTCAATCCCATGACTGTGAGGTCATGACCTGAGCAGAAATCAAGAGCTGGGGGCTTCTGGATGGCTCTGTCGGTTAAGCATCCTACTTTGGCTCTGGTCATGATCTTGCAGTTTGTGAGTTCGAGCCCCACATCGGGCTCTGTGCTGACAACTCAGAGCCTGCGGCCTGCTTCAGATTCTGTGTCTCCTTCTCTCTCTGCCCCTCCCCTGCTCACACTGTCTCTCTCAAAAATAAATATTAAAAACTGAAAGAAAAAAAAAGGTCAGATGTTTAAATGACTGAACCACCCAGGTGCCCCTCTGACTAGTCTTTAGGGAAGAAAGTGATCCAAAGAATAATGCATAAAGCTAGCTACAAAAGTTCAAGTTAATTAACCAAAGGATACATGGCTGAGACTGAGGTGATAGCAGGCCTTCCCTGTGTGCACAGCTGAAGAAAGTTAACACTGTGTAGGTGGCAGTTGGAAAATTATAGCCCATCAGCTAAGAATCACTTTTACATTTATGAGGGATTTGGGGAAAAAGATTATGTAAGACCATATGTGGCTTACGAAACTTAAAACTTAAAATATTTACTGTCTTGCCCTTCACAGAAAATGTTTGCTGACTCTTGATCTAGAGACATGGTCTCTTGATTTAAATGAGTGAATGCATGTATAATTGAGTTTTTTATTCGTTTTGGTATTATTATTTGCTTTCTTCCCTAGGTCAGTCCTGACATTTGGTATTTTGTCTTTTTGCTTCAGTTTGGGCACTGTCAGTAATAGAAAATCCTGTTTTATGAGACGTTATTTATATTTTTACATTTTCTCTCTCTCCCTCCCTCTCATCTGCGCTCATAAAGATGACACTTGAACAACACGGGTTTGAACCGAGCAGGTCCGCTTCCGTTTATTTATTTTTTTTAATTACCACACTGAAAAATATTTTGGAGATTTGCAACAATTTGAAAAAACTTGTAGGCAAAGCAAATACCCTAGAAATATTGAAATAATTAAGAAAAAAGTGTTGCAAAAATTAAGAAAGAGATATGAATACTGGGGATTATATGTAATTGATGAATCACTGGGTTCTACTCCTGAAACCAAAACTATACTACATGTTAACTAATTTGAATTTAAATAAGTAAATTTAAAATAACTATAAATAAAAATAAAAAATAAAATAATTAGGACATCGTGCTGTAAACACTACTAGTATATTTGAAATAATAGTGGGTAAACCTTTTTGATTTTTCTTTCTTTGAAAATATGTCACAACTTATGTCCCGAGATACAGTGGCTTGATTTTAGTAAAATAGCATGTATTGTTGGCACGTGGACTAAAGCACACATATTTTGTACTGATTACGTTGCTAAGCCTTTCCTCTTCACCATGGGAAGATGCATATGGGTAAGATAGATGTATGGATATCTGCAAGCATGGAGTCTATTAGAAGAGACATGACAAAGTCAGAGGACCCAGGCTGGGCAAGAATGAGGTATCTGGGATAATGATACATAACCCATGTGGTGTAGAGTGAAGGTTGCATGGATATTTAGAATTGAGGACTAAAGTACAATATTTCAGGAACAGCTTAAGATGTGAAAATCACCAAGTTGGTTTTAGGCTCAAGCAGGACAATGCCCACAGGAGTGTTTCAAATACTGTGAGGCATGATATACATATAACACCAAAACAGCTTCTCATCCCCCAGGACACGAAGAATCAGAAGTCCTTCATTCAAGACCTATCTGTCTTTTCCTCACTGA